>OY283146.1:41836639-42436639 GCA_958299785.1 Medicago lupulina | reverse complement strand
TAATGCTACCATCCTTCTTCTTGACCAACAATACCGACGCTCCCCAAGGTGAAACACTCGGTCTTACAAACTTCTTATCAAGCAAATCTTCCAACTGTTTCTTCAACTCTGCTAATTCAGAAGCTGACATACAGTAAGGAGCCATCGACACAGGCTTCGTACCCGGAACAAGATCTATTGAAAATTCAACCTCCCTCTCTGGTGGCACATCCGGAATCTCGTCAGGAAAAACTTCTAGAAATTCATTTACAACCGACAACTTATCAATCACAGCTTGATTCTCCACCGATAAATACGCCATCAAGGAAAACATTAAGATCCCATCGCGTTCTAACTGCTTCAACTGCTTAGTAGACAAAAACTCTGCTCCGCTTTCTTCTTCGGCAGAGGAGAAATATACCGTCTTTCTAAAACAATTTATATGGACATGGTTGTACTCCAACCAGTTCATACCAAGGATTACATCCATACCCGTCAACGGCAAACATACAAGATCAACTTCAAAGTCTCTACCAAACATAGACAAAGGACAACCCAAACAAACAAGAGAAGTAGTTACTGAACCCTTAGCTGGAGTTTCAACAACCATTTCTCCATTCATATCAGACATAACCAGACCCAACTTAAGTGCACAATCAATAGAAATGAAACAATGTGTAGCACCAGTATCAATAATAGCAATTAAAGGAATACTATTAAAGAAACAAGTACCTCTGATAAGTCAGTCCTCATTACTAGTTTGCGTACCAATCAATGCAAACACCTTGCCACTAGCCTGAGTCTTCCTAGGCTTCTTACACTGCGAACTAAGATGACCCTCCTCATCACAGTTGAAACAGACAATGTCACCACGCTTGCACTCAGCTATCGTGTGACCCTTCTTCCCACACCGGAAACACTTCTTCTCATCACGATCACAAACATTACTCTTGTGGCCCTTTTCGCCACATTTGAAGCAAACAATCTCCGTAGGAGCATCTCTCCTCTTAGGCCTCCTCTCATCATTCAGCCTCTGTTTACCCTTGTCAGTTGGGGCACTATACGGCTTCGAACGACTCTACTGTCCCTTACCTCTACGCTCACTCATCACCTTATAGTGAGCTTTCGTATCCTCTTCGTAAATCCTACAGCTGCTTACTAACTCGGAAAAATTCCTTATCTTCTGATAACCAATGGCCCGCTTTATATCCGCACGCAAACCATTCTCAAACTTGATACATTTCGAAAACTCAGCAGTATCAGGAGTGTAGTGTGGATAGAACTTAGCCAGCTCCACAAACTTCGCAGCATACTCAGTTACAAACATGTCTCCCTGTTTCAACTCCAAGAATTCAATCTCTTTCTTACCTCGGACATCCTCCGGAAAATACCTTTCCAAGAACTCTCTCCTGAACACCGCCCAAGTCACAACAGTGCCATCCTGTTCTAAGATAGGTAGAAGACTCACCCACCAGTCGTCTGCCTCTTCAGCCAACATGTGCGTACCAAAATGCACCTTCTGCACCTCACTGCACTGCATGACTCTGAAGATCCTCTCTGTAACAGCCCGTTTTTCACGTTTGTTTTATTCTAATTATTTTATTGCGTGTATTATTTTAATTGTGTGCATTTTCATATGTTTGTGCATTTGAGGGGTAATTAGTAGTTTTGGGAGGATAGCGTTTTATCGTTTTTTTTTAAGATAGAACCGTTTTATTTATTAAGTTGTCGGTGCGCGATAATTAATTAGAGCCGAGGTTATTAATTAATTACCGTTAGTGTGTTATTTAGTAGATTAGTGAGAGCCCATTTATTTATTATTTGGGTGTTTAAGGCCCATTAAGAGAGAGGGAGTATATAAGCTAAGTCTTTAGTGGCTAGGTTTAGAAACTTTGCTCATTTTCACACAAACACAAGAGAAGGCAATTTGGGGCTAGAGAGAAGAACAAGAGAAAGGGGTTGGAGGCTAGAGCTAGAAGAGGGTTTCATCCCTAGGAGCTAAATTGAGGCTTGGGTTGTAGATTCTTGGTGCTAGAGGTAAGGGGGTTAGGCTTCACTCATAATTTCATAATTTTGCATTTTTCCCATTTTTGTGGAATTGTTGGATTGAATCTAATTGATGTGAATTCGTGCATAATCATTGCTGTTATGATTGAGAACATGAATTGCATGATAATTGTATCGCTATATATGAATTAACATATTGAAATGCATAATTGTTGGTGTTTTGTGTTCTTGAGAAATTTGATGAAAAATGAAGTTGTGATGTTGAATTGTGCATGAATTTATGTTCATTAGTTGTTATTGATGATTGTTGAACTGTTGGAATCAAATTTGTTGAACTGGAATCGTTGTTTATGGATTTTTGTAGAAATTTGGGGTTGTGTTGGTGTTTTGAGAAAATCCTATGATTTTGGTGAAATGAGTTGAACTGTTGTTTCTAATGCTTGATTCATGTTTGTTTAAGTGTATTGAAGCTATTTTGATCCATAAACACTTCCTGGAACTTGTTTTGGCGAATTGGGGATTTGAAAATTGAGTTTTTGGGTGAAAAATGGGAAGAACCCGAGAGGTTCTGGGCTGCCCAGATGAAGCTTCGCTTGAAGCGAGATTTTCTCGCTTGAAGCGAACATTCAAAGGGGAAACCCAGAATTTTGGATGCTATTTCGCTTAAAGCGAGCCCCAAGCGAGCTCCAAGCAAGATGCACCTGTGCTCTCTGGAACTTTCTCGCTTGAAGCGAGATAAAATGGCTTCAAGCGAGATGGGCTTGTGTCAGCCCATTTGATTTTTATTTCGTGAACCTTGGGACCTATCCGAGCATTTTCTAACACTTCTTTTAACCTCTATACACATTGTTTGCATCTATAATCCTATTGGAACAACATTCGAATCGAATGGGAATGATTTTGGAAAGATTGAACTTGAAACTTGAAAATGGTCAAGAACACGGACTTTTCGGAACTTGATTCTTTTCAAGGAAACCAAGTGGGATTATACTTGAGTAATGTTTATATGACTTTTAATGACGATTTCAATTGGTTCCATGGATTGATTACTTGTTTTGCTTTGAAAACTTATAATTTTGGAAAATTGGCAAAAGTGTGCCGAATTTCATGATCTTTATAAATTCTTCATTTGTGGCCGATGAAATGCTTATGTAACCTCTACTGTACACATATGTGAATTATGAGAATACATGGCATAGGCAATTGAGCTTGTTATTTGGTTTTGGTTCTTAACTTCAAATATTTTTCAAAGTTGTGAAATATGAGACGAACTTGTGTATTTTTACCTTGAAGTTTATTTGATGGTGAACCTTTTTAGATATGGATTCCTATGGTTAATTGTATACTTGTGAATGAAGTTGGATAATGATAATGTGATATATCATGATCTCGTATGTTATCTTCTTTACTTGAATTATATGAAGTGTTGCTTGTTCATGGTGAACTATGTGAAGAAGGTGATAATGTTGATTGTGTACATGTTCAATGATGATGAATATATGTATGTTGAATGTATGCGCAATTGTTGGTGTGTGCATACTTGATTAAATGACATTGGTGATAATTGCATACTTGTATATGCATGGCTTTGGTGATGATTGCATAATTGTATGCATGGTTTTGGTGATGATTGCATAATTGTATATGCATGGTTTGGAGAATTGTTGTATGAACATATGCATTGAGTCAAGTCATATGTTCATGCATTCATCGTTGAGGAGACAGACGTATGTCCAATGTGTAAGGCAGGTGTGAACCTTGCACGCGATGTGTTTGTTGCATCGGAGGTGACGACCTTGGAGGAGACTTGGTACCACATGCATCTAGATGAGTCTAGAGACATTGCATGAATTGTTAGTGAATTGAATTGCATTTAAATTGTGCATGGTGATTGTGTTTGGAGATTGATATTTGACTTGGTCGAATTGTAATATGTGTGTGATACACTCGAATTATGTGAACTTGGAATGATGCTTATGAATGATATTGAATGAGATAAATGTGGAGATACTATGAGTTTATGTATGGCTATGTTGTTTATCATTCTTGGATATATGACCATTATTTCAATGTTCTTGTTTATCTGTTTATGGATTATGATGATGTAATGCTAACCATCAGTGGTTTACCACCTGCCTTTCCGTATGGACGGGTAGATGGAGTGCAGGATGCTTAGTTGTTTTGCTTTGATGTTGTCGAGGAGCGGGAGTTCCTCTTTTACGTGCAAGTGTCTAGATTAGGGCTCTGATCTAGGGTTGTACTTGCATGCTATTTTCTTTTATGACTATGTAGTTTTTGGAGTTGAGATATTGTCATTATGAGTTTGAGATCATGTATTTATTATCATGAGATTTTGGAGATGTTATTTATATGGTTTACATATATTCCGCTGCTATGCTTATGTAACTTGATAATTTATACATGTATGCTGGAAATTGTTTGGTGACGTAACATCTATTTCTTGAATATGTTTGATGTATTCTCGCGTTTACCGCTTATTAGAAATAGGGTGTTACACTCTCAACCTCTTTGAGCCACTTTTGAGCTCCATCTGGATCATACCTTCCTTTGAATGTTGGGGGATGATTCCTCAGAAAAGTTTCCAGCATCCTAACTCCTTCGTTACCAGCACCAACATTCGGCTGTTGTCCTACAGCTTGAGCAACAACTTCGAGTGCAGCAGCAATAGCAGCATCATTCCTTCCAGCCATCTCGAAATTCTACATCGCAAGCAACAATCAGAACAACAAAACAATGAAGGTTATTACACGACACTATGTGGCTCGACACGACTCTACTACTTGGTCAGACGGACCAACCTGCTCTGATACCAATTGTAACACCCCGTTTTCCCAACACATAATATTAATATAAAATCAGAGTAAATCAACAAACGGAGCATTACACTTCTTTTCAAAAATTCGTAAATAGAAAATATACTATTTATTCAAATATAACAACTAATAATTTGCAGCGGAAAATTGTTTTCAACATTAACAACTTCAGTAAATTGGCACAAAGGCCACCAACAGTCATAAAGCATTATTTCAACACCATTGAAAACTTCAACAGTAATAAAACTCCGACAACATGTTTCAAAATTTGATACATAAAGGAATGAAAGAAAACATCGCGACGATTCCCCATCCCGTTACGCATCACAGCCCTAAGACACTTGAGCCAATACCTCTACTAGTCTTCGCTACCTGCAAGTTACCCATACGAAGGGCAACATTTTCAAGCAGAAGGGGTGAGATTCACAAACAATAATAATATAATTATAATTCATCAATTGAATCTAAGACCCTAAATATCAACAAATACTTCAATATATTTATATAGTTCATGGGTAACAACATTTTCAACATATTCAAATTCAACCAACAACAACAACACAGCAACAGCTCAACTCACGACAACGACTATGCAATGACACAACGACGAATAACGACAATGCGACAATGCACATGAATGTGGTACCATTTAACGCGTTTGAATGACAAGGCATTCCAGGGCATGAGCCCTCAACATTTGAATGGTTAAAGCATTCACAGGGCATGAGCCCTCAACAATTGAACGACAAGGCGTTCCAGGGCATACGCCCTCAACAGTTGAATGATGAACATTCCAGGGCATGAGCTCTCAACAAGGTATGAGTATGAAATGGACTCAAAACTGTGTATATCTACATACAACTAAACAATAGCAACGACAACTACTAACATGCATAATCAACTATGACTTACTCCCCAACTTAGTCAAGTATGACACAACAATTCACACGGCAAAATTCATCAACATAACACATATTCTCATAAATCAATCCAATTCATCTATCAAGAAGTTTTTATAGTATTTAGTGCATATATAGAGGTTATACAAGTTAAAGTAAACATTTTAGAATGCTTAGACGGGTCCCCTAATGCACGAAACAAGGATCAAAATGTGTCTGACAAAAGCCTTGCTCGCTTGAGCGAAGGCCTGCTCGCTTAAGCGAGATCATCACATAATGGTTGGTTCTTGCTCGCTCAGGGTTCGCTCGTGGCTCGCTTCAAGCGACCTAAATGACGAAAGTCAGGAAATGTTCGCTTACGAGCTCGCTTGTGGCTCGCTCAAGCGACCTGACGCTAAGAAATTCTGGGCAGCTAGCCTGAATGCTCGCTTAAGCGACGGGTAGCTCACTTAAGCGACCATTCATCTGCAAAGTGAAGAATGCTCACGAATTTTCTAACCCTATCTCATTCGAAACCCAATTTTTAACCCCTGATTACCCAAAACGTGTTCTAACAGATGTTTACAGGTTCAACATACAACAATGCACAACAAAGAATGTAACACCCCGTTTCCCAAATCAACGTAAAAACAATATAAAACATCAGAGTTCACCAAGAACGGGCATGTCACACTACATTTAAAAATTTATTTAAACAGAAAGTAAAACCATTTAAATAAACATCAACAACATTAATCTTTTATAGAATTCTGCAGCGGAATAATCATTATAAAATCATCTGAAAATTCATCTACACCAACATATCTGGCACAAAGGCCTCACCATAATAAAAATATCCTTCAGTGGTAATTAAATATTCATCAACATAATCCTTCAAATAAAAATGATACATAAAGGAATGAAATCGTAACACATAAATCCCATCCCGTTACGTATCAGAGCCTACGACACAATGAGCCAACTCCTATCTATCTGTCGCTACCTGCACTTGCCCACGAGGCGGCAATTCCAGCAGAAGGGGTGAGTTCACAAAACAAAAGCACTATATATATATATATATATATATATATATAATTCATAAAGTTGTATTGAAAGACAACAACAACAAGAACATTCATTATCACCATAATCATCAGCAATCTTCATTAACAATTCAACAATATAATTTAGATTCACCTTAAATAACAACACCGACAACAACGCCACTTGTGGTGACACCTCACCAACAACAACTCACACCTTAAACTTCTAATGCAAGACTCCATTAACGACTAATGCATTATGCAAATGTGGTACCAGCTACGCGCGTTGAATGCTAAGCATTCCGGGGCATAAGCCCCCACCAAAATGGATGGTTAAAGCATCCCAGGGCATAAGCCCTCACCAAAGTGAATGACTAGCATTCCAGGGCATGAGCCCTCACCAGTTGAATGTATAAACATTCCGGAGCATGAGCCCCCACCGATGCAAATGAGTTATGAGACTCAAGGGGTATATCTACATACAACCATACGACAAAAAAATAGTGGTGCATTTTCACCATGCAACCAACGACAACACCAACTAGGACACCTCCCCAACTAGACTCAACCCCACCACAACACCATGAACAATTGCAAACTTAGCATAGTATAATTCATTTCATTTCATATAAGATTCATCCATATATGCATTATAACATCTCCAATCTACAATTTTATCACTCCAAAAATTCTCTAAAAATCCAATAAACCACTTAGGAAGCTTAGGTTTGGGTTTAGAACACCTTAGAAAAATCACATTTTGAGTCGCACAGGACTCACCTCGCTTGAGCGAGCAGCTGCTCGCTTGAGCGAACAAAAAGACGTAAGTCAGAGCTTCGCTCGCTTACAGCTCGCTTCTGGTTCGCTTAAGCGAACGGGCTATTTCCAAAATTCTGGGCAAAAACTGGCGTCTCTCGCTTAAGCGACGGGAATTTCGCTTAAGCGACGCAAATGACGAAAGTTGGGATTTCGCTCGCTCGGGGTTCGCTCGTGGCTCGCTTAAGCGAGCGGCCAAAATTTCAGACTGGGCGTGGCAAAGTGTCGCTCGCTTGAGCGACGGGCAGCTCGCTTGAGCGAGTGCTCATCTGGGCAGAATTATAACTTACGATTTCTAACCCTTCTTCATCCAAAAACCCCATTTTAATCCCCCAATCACCCAAAATGATTTAGAAACAACGTTTATGGGTTCATGGCACAACAAAACAACAGAAACAATTCACCTAAGCATCATCATCATCATAATATAATTCATCAATCATGGCATTTTCATATTCTTAAACCTAATCCAACAAACCACCATTTTTCAATTCAATTCATGAAAGCATACATATATACATTAGCAATTGAATCATAAACCCACCCTTACCTGATTAGATGAATTAAACAAAAGCTACAGCAATCCTAGCAATCTCCCCTTGGTTCTTGGCTCTACTCTTCTCTCTTCCCCAAAAGTCTGTTTCTTTTCTCTGATACGTACAATTGCTTCTTACTGACTTTCTACTTTCCTTACTCTCTTACCAACTAAAGGGTAACTCCTTTTTACTCTTTCACTTCCTCCACTAAATCCTATTAATTTCTCCTTAATCCCTTCTTAATTCTAATAATTTCAATTAAATCCTTTAATTCAATTATATAAATATTATTTCTCCTAATTACATAAACACTACAAATAATTATAATAAATAATAACACACCAAATATTTCATATATCATTTATAAATTCAAGTAAAATACACCAAGCACACCAAAATCAATTAAAAATCACCACAAATCATAAAATAGAATTTAGAGTGTTACAACTCTCCCCAACTTAGAAAATTTCGTCCTCGAAATATTACCTTAAGCAACAAACAACTCAGGATAGGACTCTTGCATCTTGCTTTCCAATTCCCAAGTCAAACTCTCACCAGTTACGCCGCCCCAAACAACTCTAACCAGAGGTATTTCCTTGCCTCTCAACTGCTTCACCTTGCGATCATCAATCCTCAAAGGCGAAGTCTCAACAGTAAGATTATCCCTGACTTGCACATCATCTCTAGGAATAACATGCGAAGGATCAGCTACATACTTCCTCAACTGCGACACATGAAACACATCATGCAAGTTTGATAGATGGGGTGGCAATCCAATCCGATACGCCACGGTTCCAATTCTCTCGGAAATCTGATAAGGACCAATGAACTTTGGAGTCAACTTCTTCGACTTCAATGCACGTCCTACACCCGTCATCGGAGTAACCCTCAAAAACACATGCTCACCCTCCTGAAACTCAAGGGCTTTTCTCCTTTTGTCATGATAACTCTTCTGACGATCTTGAGATGCTTTCATCTTTTCTCTTATCATCTTGACCTTTTCTGTAGTCTGCTGCACCAACTCAGGTCCTAACACAATGCTTTCACCCGACTCAAACCAACTTAGAGGAGTTCTACACCTTCGACCATACAAAGCTTCGAACGGTGCCATACCAATACTCGAATGGTAACTATTATTGTAAGTAAACTCTATCAACGGCAAGTGGTTGTCCCAAGCTCCACCCTGCTCGAGTACACACACTCTCAACAAATCTTCTAAGGATTGGATAGTCCTCTCCGACTGACCATCTGTCTGCGGATGATAAGCCGAACTCAATCTCAATTTCGAACCCAATGCATCTTGCAAGCTCTTCCAAAACCTTGAAGTAAACCTCGGATCTCTATCCGACACAATACTAGATGGGACACCATGCAACTTCACAATGTCACGGATATAAATCTCCGCCAACTGAGCTACCGGATAAGTAATATTAATTGGAATAAAGTGTGCCGACTTAGTCAATCTATCAACAACAACCCAAATGGCATCATGCCCTCTTGGAGTATTCGGCAAACTCGTCACAAAATCCATCGAAATGCTATCTCATTTCCACTCAGGTACATCTAATGGAATCATCAACCCTGCAGGCTTTTGATGTTCAACCTTGGACTTCTGGCAAGTCAAACATGCATACACAAATTGAGCAACATCCCTCTTCAAACCGGACCACCAAAATAATTTCTTCAAGTCATGATACATTTTAGTAGCTCCCGGATGAATACTCAAACTACTCTTGTGACTTTCTTCTAAAATCAACTTTTTCAAACCTTCATTATCAGGAATACAAATTCTTCCCCTAAACCTCAACACACCTTGGTTATCAACCTTGAAATCACTATCCGCACTTTGATCACTAGCAGCCATCAAGTCCACAAACTTAACATCAAGCTTTTGCGCCTCCTTGATACTGTTCAAGAAATCACTATTAATTCTCAACATGCCCAACTTCACACTCTGAGGTGATCTCTCACAAACAAGACTCAAGTCTCTAAACTGTTCAAGTAACTCAAACTCTTTCACCATCATGGCAGACATATGTAACGTCTTTTTGCTCAACGCATCAGCCACAACATTAACTTTACCAGGATGGTAATTCAAGCCAAAATCGTAATCCTTAAGTAACTCAAGCCACCTCCTCTGCCTCATGTTTAACTCCTACTGATCAAACAGGTACTTTAAACTTTTATGATCACTAAACACCTCGAATCTGGAACCATACAAATAATGCCTCCAAATTTTCAACACAAACACCACGGCTGCCAATTCTAGATCATGCGTAGGATAATTCTTCTCATGCACTCTCAGCTGCCTAGAAGCATACGCTACCACCTTGCCATCTTGCATCAAAACACCACCTACACCCAACTTAGATGCATCACAATAAACAACAAAAGGTTCTTCCGGCTTCGGCAAAATTAAAATAGGAGCAATCGTCAATCTTTGCTTCAACTCGTTGAAACTACTCTCACATTGAGCATCCCACACAAATGCTTTACCTTTACAGGTCAGTTGCGTCAAAGGAAGTGCCAACTTTGAAAATCCTTCAATGAACCTGCGATAATAACCAGCCAAACCAAGAAAACTTCTCACCTCAGTAATTGACTTTGGTGTCTCCCACTGCGACACAGCATCAACCTTCGAAGGATCTACAGCAATACCTTTACCAGAAATAATGTGGCCAAGAAAACTTACTTCATTCAGCCAGAACTCGCACTTGGATAACTTGGCATACAATTTCTTCTCTTTCAGTACTTGCAATACAATCTTCAAATGCTCTGCATGCTCGGCTTCAGTCTTAGAATAGATTAAAATATCATCAATAAAAACCACAACAAATTGATCCAGATACTCATGAAAAATTCTGTTCATGTATTCCATAAACACACCAGGTGCATTCGTCACACCGAAAGGCATCACCTTATATTCATAATGGCCATACCGCGTCCTAAACGCCGTCTTTTGCATATCCTCATCCTTCACCTTTATCTGATGGTAACCTGACCTCAAGTCAATTTTACTGAAAATACGAGCACCCACTAGTTGATCCATCAAGTCATCTATTCTCAGGAGTGGATACCTGTTCTTGATCGTCACTTTATTCAACTGTCGGTAATCAATGCACAACCGCATGCTACCATCCTTCTTCTTAACCAATAACACCGACGCTCCCCATGGTGAAACACTCGGTCTCACAAACTTCTTGTCAAGCAAGTCTTCTAATTGTTTCTTTAACTCAGCTAACTCCAAAGCTGACATACGGTAAGGAGCCATCGACACAGGCTTCGTACCCGGCACCAGGTCTATCGAAAATTCAACCTCCCTCTCTGGTGGCACATCTGGAATCTCATCAGGGAAGACTTCAGGAAATTCCCTCACAACAGGCAGCCCATCAATTACGGCTTGGTTCTCCACCGACAAGTACGCCAACAAGGAAAACATCAACACACCATCTTGTTCTAATCGCTTCATCTCTTTAGTGGATAAGAATTCTGTTCCACTCTCCTCTTCAGCAGAAGAAAACCGCACCGTCTTCGTAAAACAATTGATCAGGACATGATTGTACTCTAACCAATTCATCCCCAATATTACATCCATTCCCACTAACGGCAAACAAACAAGATCTACCTCAAATTCTCTACCAAATACCGACAACGGACAACTTAAACAGACAAGGGAAGTAGTCACTGAACCCTTAGCTGGAGTTTCAACAACCATCTTCCCATTCATATCAGACATAAACAGACCCAATCTTTTAGCACAATCAATAGCAATGAAACAATGTGTTGCACCAGTATCTATAATAGCAATTAAGGGAGTACTATTAAAGAACAAGTACCTCTGATAAGTCGATCCTCATGATCAGTCTGGGTACCAGTCAATGCAAACACTCTCCCACTGGCCTGCGCCTTCTTAGGCTTAGTACACTGAGTGCTAAGATGACCCTCTTCACCACAATTATAACAAACGATATCTCCATGCTTGCTTTCAGCAACAGTGTGACCTTTCTTACCACATCGGAAGCACTTCTTTTCATCACGGTTGCAGGCATTACTCTTGTGGCCTTTAACACCACACTTATAACAAACCACTTCAGCAGGAGCATCTCTACGTGCAGGTCTCCTCTCATCATGCATTCTCTGCTTGCCCTTATCAGCTGGGGCACTATAAGGCTTCGGGCGACTCTGCTGCCCCTTTCCCTTGCGGTCATTCATCACTTTATAATGGGCCTTCGTATCCTCTTCATAAATACGGCAACTGCTTACCAACTCAGAGAAGTCTCTGATCTTCTGATAGCCAATGGCCCGCTTGATATCAGCTCGCAGACCATTCTCAAATTTGATACACTTGGAGAACTCAGCAGTCTCCGCAGCATAGTGGGGATAAAACTTTGCAAGCTCCACGAACTTAGCAGCATACTCCGTAATGGACATGTCCCCTTGCTTCAGCTCAAGGAATTCTATTTCTTTTCTACCACGGACATCCTCCGGGAAATACCTCCTCAAGAACTCCCGCCTAAACACAGCCCATGTAATCACAGCACCTTCATTCTCTAACACCGGTTGAACACTCACCCACCAGTCATCAGCTTCCTCGGCCAACATATGGGTGCCAAACCGCACCATCTGAGCGTCCGTACACTGCATCACTCGGAAAATTCTCTCAACCTCTTTCAACCAGGTCTGTGCTCCATCAGGATCATACCTTCCCTTGAAGGTTGGTGGATGATTCCTTAGGAATGTCTCCAGCATCCTTACACCCTCACCAGCTCCACCAGCACCCTGCTGTTGTCCCACAACTTGAGCCATTGCTTGCAAAGCAGCAGCAAGAGCAGCATCATTCCTTCCAGACATCTTGATAGTTCTACATAACAACAAGAATTAGAACAACAAAGACAGTTTAAAACCTGTCACACTACACTATTGGCTCGACACGACTCTCCTAATGGCCGGACGGACCGACTTGCTCTGATACCAATTGTAACACCCCGTTTCCCAAATCAACGTAAAAACAATATAAAACATCAGAGTTCTCCAAGAACGGGCATGTCACACTACATTTAAAAATTTATTTAAACAGAAAGTAAAACCTTTTAAATAAACATTAACAACATTAATCTTTTATAGAATTCTGCAGCGGAATAATCATTATAAAATCATCTCAAAATTCATCTACACCAACATATCTGGCACAAAGGCCTCACCATAATAAAAATATCCTTTAGTGGTAATTAAATATTCATCAACATAATCCTTCAAATAAAAATGATACATAAAGGAATGAAATTGTAACACATAAATCCCATCCCGTTACGTATCAGGGCCTACGACACAATGAGCCAACTCCTATCTATCCGTCGCTACCTGCACTTGCCCACGAGGCGGCAATTCCAGCAGAAGGGGTGAGTTCACAAAACAAAAGCACTATATATATATATATATAATTCATAAAGTTGTATTGAAAGACAACAACAACAAGAACATTCATTATCACCATAATCATCAGCAATCTTCATTAACAATTCAACAATATAATTTAGATTCACCTTAAATAACAACACGGACAACAACGCCACTTGTGGTGACACCTCACCAACAACAACTCACACCTTAAACTTCTAATGCAAGACTCCATTAACGACTAATGCATTATGCAAATGTGGTACCAGCTACGCGCGTTGAATGCTAAGCATTCCGGGGCATAAGCCCCCACCAAAATGGATGGTTAAAGCATCCCAGGGCATAAGCCCTCACCAAAGTGAATGACTAGCATTCCAGGGCATGAGCCCTCACCAGTTGAATGTATAAACATTCCAGAGCATGAGCCCCCACCGATGCAAATGAGTTATGAGACTCAAGGGGTATATCTACATACAACCATACGACAAAAAAATAGTGGTGCATTTTCACCATGCAACCAACGACAACACCAACTAGGACACCTCCCCAACTAGACTCAACCCCACCACAACACCATGAACAATTGCAAACTTAGCATAGTATAATTCATTTCATTTCATATAAGATTCATCCATATATGCATTATAACATCTCCAATCTACAATTTTATCACTCCAAAAATTCTCTAAAAATCCAATAAACCACTTAGGAAGCTTAGGTTTGGGTTTAGAACACCTTAGAAAAATCACATTTTGAGTCGCACAGGACTCACCTCGCTTGAGCGAGCAGCTGCTCGCTTGAGCGAACAAAAAGACGTAAGTCAGATCTTCGCTCGCTTACAGCTCGCTTCTGGTTCGCTTAAGCGAACGGGCTATTTCCAAAATTCTGGGCAAAATCTGGCGTCTCTCGCTTAAGCGACGGGAATTTCGCTTAAGCGACGCAAATGACGAAAGTTGGGATTTCGCTCGCTCGGGGTTCGCTCGTGGCTCGCTTAAGCGAGCGGCCAAAATTTCAGACTGGGCATGGCAAAGTGTCGCTCGCTTGAGCGACGGGCAGCTCGCTTGAGCGAGTGCTCATCTGGGCAGAATTATAACTTACGATTTCTAACCCTTCTTCATCCAAAAACCCCATTTTAATCCCCCAATCACCCAAAATGATTTAGAAACAACGTTTATGGGTTCATGGCACAACAAAACAACAGAAACAATTCACCTAAGCATCATCATCATCATATAATTCATCAATCATGGCATTTTCATATTCTTAAACCTAATCCAACAAACCACCATTTTTCAATTCAATTCATGAAAGCATACATATATACATTAGCAATTGAATCATAAACCCACCCTTACCTGATTAGATGAATTAAACAAAAGCTACAACAATCCTAGCAATCTCCCCTTGGTTCTTGGCTCTACTCTTCTCTCTTCCCCAAAAATCTGTTTCTTTTCTCTGATACGTACAATTGCTTCTTACTGACTTTCTACTTTCCTTACTCTCTTACCAACTAAAGGGTAACTCCTTTTTACTCTTTCACTTCCTCCACTAAATCCTATTAATTTCTCCTTAATCCCTTCTTAATTCTAATAATTTCAATTAAATCCTTTAATTCAATTATATAAATATTATTTCTCCTAATTACATAAACACTACAAATAATTATAATAAATAATAACACACCAAATATTTCATATATCATTTATAAATTCAAGTAAAATACACCAAGCACACCAAAATCAATTAAAAATCACCACAAATCATAAAATAGAATTTAGAGTGTTACAACTCTCCCCAACTTAGAAAATTTCGTCCTCGAAATATTACCTTAAGCAACAAACAACTCAGGATAGGACTCATGCATCTTGCTTTCCAATTCCCAAGTCAAACTCTCACCAGTTACGCTGCCCCAAACAACTCTAACTAGAGGTATTTCCTTGCCTCTCAACTGCTTCACCTTGCGATCATCAATCCTCAAAGGCGAAGTCTCAACAGTAAGATTATCCCTGACTTGCACATCATCTCTAGGAATAACATGCGAAGGATCAGCTACATACTTCCTCAACTGCGACACATGAAACACATCATGCAAGTTTGATAGATGGGGTGGCAATCCAATCCGATACGCCACGGTTCCAATTCTCTCGGAAATCTGATAAGGACCAATGAACTTTGGAGTCAACTTCTTCGACTTCAATGCACGTCCTACACCCGTCATCGGAGTAACCCTCAAAAACACATGCTCACCCTCCTGAAACTCAAGGGCTTTTCTCCTTTTGTCATGATAACTCTTCTGACGATCTTGAGATGCTTTCATCTTTTCTCTTATCATCTTGACCTTTTCTGTAGTCTGCTGCACCAACTCAGGTCCTAACACAATGCTTTCACCCGACTCAAACCAACATAGAGGAGTTCTACACCGTCGACCATACAAAGCTTCGAACGGTGCCATACCAATACTCGAATGGTAACTATTATTGTAAGTAAACTCTATCAACGGCAAGTGGTTGTCCCAAGCTCCACCCTGCTCGAGTACACACACTCTCAACAAATCTTCTAAGGATTGGATAGTCCTCTCCGACTGACCATCTGTCTGCGGATGATAAGCCGAACTCAATCTCAATTTCGAACCCAATGCATCTTGCAAGCTCTTCCAAAACCTTGAAGTAAACCTCGGATCTCTATCCGACACAATACTAGATGGGACACCATGCAACTTCACAATGTCACGGATATAAATCTCCGCCAACTGAGCTACCGGATAAGTAATATTAATTGGAATAAAGTGTGCCGACTTAGTCAATCTATCAACAACAACCCAAATGGCATCATGCCCTCTTGGAGTATTCGGCAAACTCGTCACAAAATCCATCGAAATGCTATCCCATTTCCACTCAGGTACATCTAATGGAATCATCAACCCTGCAGGCTTTTGATGTTCAACCTTGGACTTCTGGCAAGTCAAACATGCATACACAAATTGAGCAACATCCCTCTTCAAACCGGACCACCAAAATAATTTCTTCAAGTCATGATACATTTTAGTAGCTCCCGGATGAATACTCAAACTACTCTTGTGACTTTCTTCTAAAATCAACTTTTTCAAACCTTCATTATCAGGAATACAAATTCTTCCCCTAAACCTCAACACACCTTGGTTATCAACCTTGAAATCACTATCCGCACTTTGATCACTAGCAGCCATCAAGTCCACAAACTTAACATCAAGCTTTTGCGCCTCCTTGATACTATTCAAGAAATCACTATTAATTCTCAACATGCCCAACTTCACACTCTGAGGTGATCTCTCACAAACAAGACTCAAGTCTCTAAACTGTTCAAGTAACTCAAACTCTTTCACCATCATGGCAGACATATGTAACGTCTTTCTGCTCAACGCATCAGCCACAACATTAGCTTTACCAGGATGGTAATTCAAGCCAAAATCGTAATCCTTAAGTAACTCAAGCCACCTCCTCTGCCTCATGTTTAACTCCTACTGATCAAACAGGTACTTTAAACTTTTATGATCACTAAACACCTCAAATCTGGAACCATACAAATAATGCCTCCAAATTTTCAACACAAACACCACGGCTGCCAATTCTAGATCATGCGTAGGATAATTCTTCTCATGCACTCTCAGCTGCCTAGAAGCATACGCTACCACCTTGCCATCTTGCATCAAAACACCACCTACACCCAACTTAGATGCATCACAATAAACAACAAAAGGTTCTTCCGGCTTTGGCAAAATTAAAATACGAGCTGTCGTCAATCTTTGCTTCAACTCATTGAAACTACTCTCACATTGAGCATCCCACACAAATGCTTTACCTTTACAGGTCAGTTGCGTCAAAGGAAGTGCCAACTTTGAAAATCCTTCAATGAACCTGCGATAATAACCAGCCAAACCAAGAAAACTTCTCACCTCAGTAATTGACTTTGGTGTCTCCCACTGCGACACAACATCAACCTTCGAAGGATCTACAGCAATACCTTTACCAGAAATAATGTGGCCAAGAAAACTTACTTCATTCAGCCATAACTCGCACTTGGATAACTTGGCATACAATTTCTTCTCTTTCAGTACTTGCAATACAATCTTCAAATGCTCTGCATGCTCGGCTTCAGTCTTAGAATAGATTAAAATATCATCAATAAAAACCACAACAAATTGATCCAGATACTCATGAAAAATTCTGTTCATGTATTCCATAAACACACCAGGTGCATTCGTCACACCGAAAGGCATCACCTTATATTCATAATGGCCATACCGCGTCCTAAACGCCGTCTTTTGCATATCCTCATCCTTCACCTTTATCTGATGGTAACCTGACCTCAAGTCAATTTTACTGAAAATACGAGCACCCACTAGTTGATCCATCAAGTCATCTATTCTCAGGAGTGGATACCTGTTCTTGATCGTCACTTTATTCAACTGTCGGTAATCAATGCACAACCGCATGCTACCATCCTTCTTCTTAACCAATAACACCGACGCTCCCCATGGTGAAACACTCGGTCTCACAAACTTCTTGTCAAGCAAGTCTTCTAATTGTTTCTTTAACTCAGCTAACTCCAAAGCTGACATACGGTAAGGAGCCATCGACACAGGCTTCGTACCCGGCACCAGGTCTATCGAAAATTCAACCTCCCTCTCTGGTGGCACATCTGGAATCTCATCAGGGAAGACTTCAGGAAATTCCCTCACAACAGGCAGCCCATCAATTACGGCTTGGTTCTCCACCGACAAGTACGCCAACAAGGAAAACATCAACACACCATCTTGTTCTAATCGCTTCATCTCTTTAGTGGATAAGAATTCTGTTCCACTCTCCTCTTCAGCAGAAGAAAACCGCACCGTCTTCGTAAAACAATTGATCAGGACATGATTGTACTCTAACCAATTCATCCCCAATATTACATCCATTCCCACTAACGGCAAACAAACAAGATCTACCTCAAATTCTCTACCAAATACCGACAACGGACAACTTAAACAGACAAGGGAAGTAGTCACTGAACCCTTAGCTGGAGTTTCAACAACCATCTTCCCATTCATATCAGACATAAACAGACCCAATCTTTTAGCACAATCAATAGCAATGAAACAATGTGTTGCACCAGTATCTATAATAGCAATTAAGGGAGTACTATTAAAGAAACAAGTACCTCTGATAAGTCGATCCTCATGATCAGTCTGGGTACCAGTCAATGCAAACACTCTCCCACTGGCCTGCGCCTTCTTAGGCTTAGTACACTGAGTGCTAAGATGACCCTCTTCACCACAATTATAAAAAACGATATCTCCATGCTTGCATTCAGCAACAGTGTGACCTTTCTTACCACATCGGAAGCACTTCTTTTCATCACGGTTGCAGGCATTACTCTTGTGGCCTTTAACACGACACTTATAACAAACCACTTCAGCAGGAGCATCTCTACGTGCAGGTCTCCTCTCATCATGCATTCTCTGCTTTCCCTTATCAGCTGGGGCACTATAAGGCTTCGGGCGACTCTGCTGCCCCTTTCCCTTGCGGTCATTCATCACTTTATAATGGGCCTTCGTATCCTCTTCATAAATACGGCAACTGCTTACCAACTCAGAGAAGTCTCTGATCTTCTGATAGCCAATGGCCCGCTTGATATCAGCTCGCAGACCATTCTCAAATTTGATACACTTGGAGAACTCAGCAGTCTCCGCAGCATAGTGGGGATAAAACTTTGCAAGCTCCACGAACTTAGCAGCATACTCCGTAATGGACATGTCCCCTTGCTTCAGCTCAAGGAATTCTATTTCTTTTCTACCACGGACATCCTCCGGGAAATACCTCCTCAAGAACTCCCGCCTAAACACAGCCCATGTAATCACAGCACCTTCATTCTCTAACACCGGTTGAACACTCACCCACCAGTCATCAGCTTCCTCGGCCAACATATGGGTGCCAAACCGCACCATCTGAGCGTCCGTACACTTCATCACTCGGAAAATTCTCTCAACCTCTTTCAACCAGGTCTGTGCTCCATCAGGATCATACCTTCCCTTGAAGGTTGGTGGATGATTCCTTAGGAATGTCTCCAGCATCCTTACACCCTCACCAGCTCCACCAGCACCCTGCTGTTGTCCCACAACTTGAGCCATTGCTTGCAAAGCAGCAACAAGAGCAGCATCATTCCTTCCAGACATCTTGATAGTTCTACATAACAACAAGAATTAGAACAACAAAGACAGTTTAAAACCTGTCACACTACACTATTGGCTCGACACGACTCTCCTAATGGCCGGACGGACCGACTTGCTCTGATACCAATTGTAACACCCCGTTTCCCAAATCAACGTAAAAACAATATAAAACATCAGAGTTCACCAAGAACGGGCATGTCACACTACATTTAAAAATTTATTTAAACAGAAAGTAAAACCTTTTAAATAAACATCAACAACATTAATCTTTTATAGAATTCTGCAGCGGAATAATCATTATAAAATCATCTCAAAATTCATTTACACCAACATATCTGGCACAAAGGCCTCACCATAATAAAAATATCCTTCAGTGGTAATTAAATATTCATCAACATAATCCTTCAAATAAAAATGATACATAAAGGAATGAAATCGTAACACATAAATCCCATCCCGTTACGTATCAGAGCCTACGACACAATGAGCCAACTCCTATCTATCCGTCGCTACCTGCACTTGCCCACGAGGCGGCAATTCCAGCAGAAGGGGTGAGTTCACAAAACAAAAGCACTATATATATATATATAATTCATAAAGTTGTATTGAAAGACAACAACAACAAGAACATTCATTATCACCATAATCATCAGCAATCTTCATTAACAATTCAACAATATAATTTAGATTCACCTTAAATAACAACACCGACAACAACGCCACTTGTGGTGACACCTCACCAACAACAACTCACACCTTAAACTTCTAATGCAAGACTCCATTAACGACTAATGCATTATGCAAATGTGGTACCAGCTACGCGCGTTGAATGCTAAGCATTCCGGGGCATAAGCCCCCACCAAAATGGATGGTTAAAGCATCCCAGGGCATAAGCCCTCACCAAAGTGAATGACTAGCATTCCAGGGCATGAGCCCTCACCAGTTGAATGTATAAACATTCCGGAGCATGAGCCCCCACCGATGCAAATGAGTTATGAGACTCAAGGGGTATATCTACATACAACCATACGACAAAAAAATAGTGGTGCATTTTCACCATGCAACCAACGACAACACCAACTAGGACACCTCCCCAACTAGACTCAACCCCACCACAACACCATGAACAATTGCAAACTTAGCATAGTATAATTCATTTCATTTCATATAAGATTCATCCATATATGCATTATAACATCTCCAATCTACAATTTTATCACCCCAAAAATTCTCTAAAAATCCAATAAACCACTTAGGAAGCTTAGGTTTGGGTTTAGAACAACTTAGAAAAATCACATTTTGAGTCGCACAGGACTCACCTCGCTTGAGCGAGCAGCTGCTCGCTTGAGCGAACAAAAAGACGTAAGTCAGAGCTTCGCTCGCTTACAGCTCGCTTCTGGTTCGCTTAAGCGAACGGGCTATTTCCAAAATTCTGGGCAAAAACTGGCGTCTCTCGCTTAAGCGACGGGAATTTCGCTTAAGCGACGCAAATGACGAAAGTTGGGATTTCGCTCGCTCGGGGTTCGCTCGTGGCTCGCTTAAGCGAGCGGCCAAAATTTCAGACTGGGCGTGGCAAAGTGTCGCTCGCTTGAGCGACGGGCAGCTCGCTTGAGCGAGTGCTCATCTGGGCAGAATTATAACTTACGATTTCTAACCCTTCTTCATCCAAAAACCCCATTTTAATCCCCCAATCACCCAAAATGATTTAGAAACAACGTTTATGGGTTCATGGCACAACAAAACAACAGAAACAATTCACCTAAGCATCATCATCATCATAATATAATTCATCAATCATGGCATTTTCATATTCTTAAACCTAATCCAACAAACCACCATTTTTCAATTCAATTCATGAAAGCATACATATATACATTAGCAATTGAATCATAAACCCACCCTTACCTGATTAGATGAATTAAACAAAAGCTACAGCAATCCTAGCAATCTCCCCTTGGTTCTTGGCTCTACTCTTCTCTCTTCCCCAAAAGTCTGTTTCTTTTCTCTGATACGTACAATTGCTTCTTACTGACTTTCTACTTTCCTTACTCTCTTACCAACTAAAGGGTAACTCCGTTTTACTCTTTCACTTCCTCCACTAAATCCTATTAATTTCTCCTTAATCCCTTCTTAATTCTAATAATTTCAATTAAATCCTTTAATTCAATTATATAAATATTATTTCTCCTAATTACATAAACACTACAAATAATTATAATAAATAATAACACACCAAATATTTCATATATCATTTATAAATTCAAGTAAAATACACCAAGCACACCAAAATCAATTAAAAATCACCACAAATCATAAAATAGAATTTAGAGTGTTACAAAGAACACAAAACAACAACATCAAACATCAATTCAACTCATTCTCATCAATTTTCCAATTCTCCAAAACCTAACCCCAATCCCTCAATTCCCACTAACTTCATGTTAAATCAAAATCAGAATTATACACTATTATTATAGAGAGATAGTCTCACCCTTACCTGAATTTAGATGATTCAAAAGCTCTACAGAAATCAGATTCTCCTCTTGGCTCTTCTCTCTTGTTCTTGGTTTCTCTCCCTTTCTCCCAAAACTTTTGGTTTTCTTCTTATGTAAAAAATGTTTTGACTTCCCTTTCCTAACTCTCACTATTATTCCTTAACTCCTACTTTCATTTCACTTAACTCCTACTAAATTCTATTAATTAAAATATAACCCCCAAAACTCCAATAAATATTGATTCTCACTTATTTCTATTAAATAATAAAAATAACTATATAATAAAATAACAACACACCCCATAATCACATAAATCATTTAAAATCATATAAAAGACTTAAAATCAACCGAAAATAATTAAACAATAACTAGGGCGTTACACTCATGATCATAGTAGACAAGGGGAAGAAGAGAGTAGACATAAAATAAATAACAATAAAATAAAGAGAAAAATTATTATTAGAAAGACAACTGTCACTATTGTATTCCAAGAATAAGATGAATATTTGTGATGAAAGACTACTTTATTTATAGCTTACAATTGACTTAAAATCTAAGCAACTATAATACTAGAGTGCTCCACAAGAAACTGTGGGCCTAAACTAAAATAGAGTAGCTTAAAATCCAAGCAAAAGCTGCAAAAAAGAATCCTGAGAGGTGGCACGGCCGTGCCACATTTGGCACGGGCCGTGCCAAGCTTCTGACTTGGGAGCTTCATATTTTTGTGTTGAATCTTGCATTTTTCCAGCCCGAATCAGCTCATAATCCTCTTTCTTTTGCTTCAAGACTGTTCCACCCAATATTCGTTCCTGAAATATAATTTATTGAATCTTAAAGTAAATAGCTCAAAAAGGAAATAACAATAATATAAAATAAACTTAAATCTAAATAAAACAAGATTAAATATTATATAAAATAAACTAATTATTGACTCATTAAGGGGCAACCCCTTCTCTTTGGTATATGGTACGGAGGTTGTACTCCCTGTAGAAGTTGAAATTCCGTCATTGAGAGTCTTGATGGAAGCTGAGTTGTCAAAAGCGGAATGGTGTCAGCATAGGTATGATCAATTGAATTTGATTGAAGAAAAGCGCATGACTGCTTTGTGTAACGCCCCATTTCTATTTAATTATTTTTAGTTGATGTTTGAGTATTTTTATTTGATATATATGATTTATATGAATTATATGACCTTTTGGTGTGGTGTGTGTATTTAAATAATTATTTGTGTTTTATTTAAATGAATGTTATTTGTTTTATTTAATAAAATTAGGAGGAAAATAGTATTTATTTGGTTAAAGGGGAGTTATTA
This sequence comes from Medicago lupulina, assembly GCA_958299785.1. NCBI lineage: Eukaryota > Viridiplantae > Streptophyta > Magnoliopsida > Fabales > Fabaceae > Medicago > Medicago lupulina. The sequence continues at coordinate 42,413,152 of OY283146.1, read as the reverse complement.
TAATTAAAAAGAATTAAGTGGGAGTTAAGTGGAGTTTAAGAGAAAAGGAGAGGTTATGTTTTAGGAAATAGAAAGTCAGTAAGGAGAAAAATGTTATACGTGCAATTGAAAGAAAAACATAAGCTTTTTGGGGAGAAAAGGGAGAGAAGCCAAGAACAAAGGTGGAGAGCTAATTGCTGTAGATTTTTGATTCATCTGTAATTCAGGTAAGGGTGACGCTAACTTTCAATTAATAATATGTATATGATTTCTGAAATTGAATTGAAAATGGTGTTCTTGAGTTAGGGTTGAAATTATGAAAAGTTGCTAAATGTTGTGAATTGTGTTGTTGAATGCATGTTTCTGTGTTGTTTTGGAGGTTGTGCTGTATATAGAACCTGTAAACCTTTTTGTAATTCATTTTGGGTGATCAGGGGATCAAAATTGGGTTTTTGGGGTGAAAAATGGTGTAAAAATCGTAACAGCCTGTGCCAAATTGTACTCCGATTGTGTCGAATCGTACTCCGATTATTTACGACTGAAAATGCAATTTTTGACCCAGAAAATCGTACTCCGATTTTCCAAATCGTACTCCAATTTGACAGCATCCCCTGTTTCGCGTTCTTGCGTCTTTTTCACCCATTTCTGTTTCGAACTAGCTTTTGGTGTAAACAAGAAAGTTGTAGATAATTGAGTTAGCTTTCTAATGGCCTTGGTTTGACTTGAAAATGATTTTTATAATTTGAGTTATGATGGAAATAGTCCAAGTGGGTCTTGAAGAAAACTTTAAGAAAACTTAGCATAACTTATTCCAAGTTAGCCCAAAACCTATGGTTAGTTCCCAAACTTCAAACTTAAGTATGAGAGGTTAAATTGAGGTGTTTTATGAGTATTTAACTTATGACTTGTTTAATCAAATTTGATTTCCTTTTGAAAAATGTTTTCTTGATTTATTTAACCTTGTTTATGAAGTGAATATTATAAATGAAAGTGAAGCTATGTGAACGCATGTATATATAAATAAATATGATTATATATGCTATGTCGTTGATTTCCGTTGTTGATGCCGTTGAGTCGTGTTGTCTAAGTTGGGGAGTGTGTCATAAATATATTAGGCACAGTTGTTGTTGTCATTGCCGTCGTTGTTGTTGTTGTTGTGTTGTATGCTGATATACACTGTGAGTCTTCCATCACATATGTCGTTGTTGTTGTTGTTGTTGTTGTTGGGTTGTATGCTGATATACACCACGAGTCTTTCATACTCATGCATCGTTGGGGGCTCATGCCCTGGAATGTTAATCATTCAAACTGTTGAGGGCTTATGCCCTGGAACGCCTTTATCGTTCACCTGTTGAGGGCTCATGCCCTGGGATGCTTTAACCATCCAACTGTTGAGGGCTCATGCCCTGGAATGCTTGTCATTCAACGCGCGTAAAATGGTACCACATGCATATTGCATTTGTTGTTGATGTTGTTGCATTGTTGTTGTCGGTGTGAGTTGTCGTTGTGTAGTCCTTGATGTCAAAGTCGTTGTTGGTGAGTCGTCGGAGTTGTAGAGGTTGTTGGTTGAATTGTTGGTGTTGTAGTCAATGATGTTGTTGTATTCCAATTATGAATTGATGTAGATTGTTGTTGCAATTGTTGATGCCATGTGATATAAAAATGTGCTACAGATGCCATTTGTTGAGCTGTTTTTGTTTTAATTCAAATTGATGAATTATATATATATATATATTATTGTTGTTTGTGAATCTCACCCCTTCTGTTGGAATTGTCGCCTTGTGGGCAAATGCAGATTTCCAAGGCTAGTAGGATGTTGGCTCAAGTGTCTTAGGGCTCTCATACGTTACGGGTTGGGAAACGTTGTCTTGTTCTTTCATTCCTTTATGTATCGAATTTTGAACTAATGTTGTTGAACCTTAATTATGTTGGATATCATTTTATTGTCGAGGCCTTTGTGCCAAGATTTTGTTGAAGAAGATTTATTATGTTGAAAAGAATTTTCCGCTGCAATTATTTATGAGATTAAAGTTGTTGAAGTTAAATAGTTTTATTTTCTATTTAATAATTTTAAAGAGCAGTGTGACATGCCCGTTTGTTGATTACTCTGATCAAATATATTATTATTACGTTGTTTTGGGAAACGGGGTGTTACAATTGGTATCAGAGCAGGTCGGTCCGTCCGACCAATTAGTAGAGTCATGTCGAGCCTAGTAGTGTTGTGTGACAACTTATACTGTCTTTTGTTGTCCTGATTTGTTGTTTGTTGTGTAGAGAACTAACATGCAGGAGTCTTATCCAGAATTGTTGCATGAGGTTCATTTTCGAGGACGAAAATTCTATAAGTTGGGGAGAGTTGTAACGCCCCATTTCTATTTAATTATTTTTAGTTGATGTTTATGCAACATGATATGATATGATGCACGAAGACTCATACAACATTCGTCCTTCGTCATTTTTATGCAATATGCTATGATGCACGAAGACTCACCAACAACATATAGAAAATACATCAACAACAAAAAATCATCTTCACAACATAGTTCATTTTGTCATTTTACTTGTTATTATAAAACAAGTACGTCATTCGTCATTATTCAACGTTATACAACATGGTTATTACCTCATCATTCAACCTTTTACAACATAATCATTACATCATTTCTCGACATCATAATTACTCAATATTGTCCATAAAACCTATACTCAACATGTAACACCCATACTAAACGTATCTAGAAAGTTTAACATGTGCATTAACTTAGTACTGGATACATTAAAATTTACAACTTAAATTACTTCGAATGAATATTGTATACAACAAATTCACGTTCGTACATCAGAGTTACCATACAACCATCCAATAAAATAAAAGTACAATCTTGAAATCCATGCGAACATCCTGCAGCGGGTACGAACGGGTCCTTGCTGAATATCCATCCGGCGATAAGCTTACTCAACAACTCTGCTAATCTGAAACAAATAAGGATTGGGATGAGACATAATGTCTCAGTGAGTTCTCCTAATCCTAGGCTATAGGTGACTTCGGGGGAAACCTATGGTCACCACGTGTCTAGGACGCTACCTGACTGTTGGGCGTCGTGTGTGAGGCTTACATAGACGGTCGTGCAAATCTAAAACCGTCCTAGGGTCATCTTATTTGCTTCCTTCGTGTCATGGCGGTCAAGGGACCCTAGGACCGCTAACTCGAGATGCTCTAAACGCATCAAGACATAACCTAACATATTCATGACACGGAGCTAGACCGGACGATTAGGGAAACCTAAGATCGTCGTCGGTACACTTACATAACTTGTTCTATAGCCTAAGCTATATGTATCTAGTCTCAAGGCACAAACATATTCGTAACATAAACATCATAATCAAATGCAATTCATTAATAAGGTCTGAATGATTATCTGAGTTGATTTTACGGAATATAGTCGAGTGGAGTAACCCCGAGTATATTCCCATACATAACCGATGAACCTAGCTAGGGAACATCGGACTCCACCATGTTATGCGGCTTCCTTACGGCTAAATCGTTCACTAGGTGTGAAACTCCGGTATCCCATTCTAGCATGGATAGTCAGAGACACGACATGGCCTAGCATAAGTTGTAGTTACTGTGACATGCGGCCCCCTTGCGGGGCTTACCCCGTTCCCATGAAGAGAACCCCTTGAATCCAACCTAGCGGGATTGCAAGAGACATGCCACCTACATTAGTCTTGTCATAACATACATAGGTCATAAACATAACATAACATGGCATAATCATAACTTGATTGAATGTTCACCACGAGTCCGTAAGCTACTCGCTTAAGAGGTGAAACAGTTCACATAAAGCTAATTGTATGCAACCTAAGCCTAAAGAGCATAATCCTAAGGTTTGCATACTTATTCATATCATATACTTGACCATTAAGACTTATCATACTTAGGGTCATGCTAACATCTAGTTCTCGACGATCTATGTCGAGGTTCTATGCTTTCCCATTCTTAGGCTAATTTCCTACCCGAGTATAATTACGAATATTATCGTATCGTTACATCTATTACGCCATTCGTCATTGAAATTAGTAATGTCGTTTCATGCATTTGATTATTAATATCTTTAGGTGTAATGTGCCATAACCACTTGACCTTGAGGGGTTTTGAAAGTTATAAAAGACTGCAAAGAAAAGCTTCGTCGAGACCACTGCACCACAAGAAATTTTAAGAAAAAGTGCTGTGCTGTGGAATCTCGCGTGAAGCGAGATTTCTCGCTTCAAGCGAGATACACCAGTTGGCTACTGCCACAATCTCGCTTCAAGCGAGATTTTCTCGCTTGAGCAAGCCTTCAACAGCCCAACCTTGGAGAATCTCGCTTGAGCGAGGTCTTTCTCGCTTAAGCGAGCATTCATCGTCCCAGACCTGCAAAATTCGTGTTTTTGACTTCCAAACCTCAAAATCAAGTTTCTAATGCACCCAAAACACCCAGAACACATAGAAAATAGTTTAGAACAAATGCATGGCAACAAACAACACAATTTCAGCAATTAATGGCAAAGGGGCAACTAAAACCTAAACTAACAACTCATAATTCCATATCTAAGTTTGCACAAATCCATAGGTAGGAAATCTATCTATAGAACTCACCTAAGATTCCCAGCAAGCTAGCACAGCATTAAACAACTACAGCAACATCACAGCTCCAAGACTTCAATCCAATCCAAACCCTAGCTCTTGCTTCTTGATTCTCAAGCTTCAAAGTTCATACCATACATCCTCGTTGTTTTGCTAGCAATTGAGTACCATAATCCATGCTTGGCTGCCACACTTGATCTTCAGAAAGTTCAGTGGGTTGGGAGAGGAAAAGTGGCGCCATTCTTAGAGAGAAGGAGGAGAAAAGTCTTTGGCACAAGCTTAGAGAGAGAAAGAGCTTTGCATAATGAAATGTTGGAGACTAGAAGCTCTTATATACTCTTTGTGTGCAATTACCTTTCAATCCTTGGTCTCGTTCGTTCTTTTCTCAGACACAGATAATTCGACCCATGCTTAACTGATATCGTCTCATAACGCATTACTCGTCGTAGTGAATTTTACGAACATTGTGCTCTGGCACACTTTCGACTGATAAATTTCCAAAATGACGAGCGGGATATTACACAACATTAACTTTCTCCATGCACTAAGTGCTTCATCCTAACGACAGCTCTCCATTCTTCGTTCTCAGTTAAGGTTTGACCTCACCATTATCGTTACACCTACCACTTTTATTCTCCCTATATAAAACAACATTGCGCCATATTACCTCATTCACTCTTATAATTCTTCATTCATTCTAACTTAGGTCGTTATCTCTCTAGTGGTTCGTTATCTTGTCTCATCGCTAACATTACCCATACATTAATAAATTAACACACAACTTTCTATTCACATTCTATTTTTTCGGATCAATCCTCTCAACATCATATACCCTCTTAAATCGACCACACTCATTTCATTTTAACCTAAGGTCGTTTCTTCATACTTAACTTTTTGTCCTCGTTTACATTTCATCCTAACAATCTCCTTGTCGTCATCAAATCTCTAATTCGACATCACTATTTACCTTGAATCTTCTTCTCTTCAACCTAAAAATTTTCCTACGTTCTCTTTCTTCTTATATACTTGTCTCTACAATTACCCTTTACTCTGATTTACTATTATTTTCCCCTTTATTAGTTCATGAATTACCCTCTTACAACTCTCTCTCTACTTTACCTTCAAGCCTTCCACAAAATCATTTTTTACGTAGTGCATCGTCGTCATATAACATTTATACTATCAGCATACCCCATCATATTTCAACGTTAACATCTAATTCATTGGTTAACCTCATATCTTCATATCAAATATATATAGTTTACATTTTCGTTATTTCAATATCATGTTTAGAACACACATCCCTCATTAGTTATATCCTCTTATTATTTAAGACTCATTAAGTTTAGGAACATATTTTCATATATATTTCAATCATTACTATCTTCTATTGTCTTAAGCCACTCTCAGAAGTTCATGTTTTGGACTCGCCGTTACCTTGGGGTAATCACTCCTATTTATGTCTAAGCACACTTCTTTATTAGACATATCTTTTAAGGACCCTTACTTTTACTTGACACGCTAACGGCTTTCTTAGACTCACTATCGCTTTCATAGTTATTTTAGAGTCCATAAAAATGGATGTGTTGAAATTTCCTGAAAAACGCATAATGACCAAGACGTGGTGTTTAAATCATAACTCAAATTCTAGAGACAATAATGGACTCAAACCAATGGGGAATTAATGCTAACACAAACATCTACAACTTTCATGAATACTCCCAAACCTAATTCGGAACATAAAGTGGCGGAAAAATTTATTTTCCTATGTTTGGGGAAAGAGGACGACCCTGCTGAACCTTGATGACCCATGTGTAGTATTTTCATCATATCTTTAGTTCTAGATACTTAAATAGAGTCCCTCCCAAGGATAATGAAATATAAAATCCATATATACAACGTTTGTGAAGACATCAAAACCTAATTATGAACATAAAAGTCCCTGTTTTTATTTTTGTTTTTCGGTTACAGAAATCGAAAAGAGTACGACACTATTCACCCCTATGTAGTATTTTGATCATATATAGAATTCTAAACGTTGTAACGAGGTCAAACCAACGCCCAATTAAATCTAACATTCATAGCTACAACTGTCATGAAGACACCGAAACCTAATTCGGAACAGAAAAAGTCCCATTTTTTATTTTTGCTTCGATTACCGAAATCGTTGTGATTTCACATCTGCGATTTAGCCTTAACGGACTTTTCCTAACTCTGTTTTCGACATTAAACTCATCAAACCCGACCCTAATATTTACTCCATGATTACCCTATCATTTAAACACGTATTCTTCATTAACCTACCAGATTATCCACTCTTTTTAAGACTAAAACTCAATTCAAAAACCTAAACTAGTTTTCCTCAATTCTCATCTTTCAATTCGTTCATTATTATTCTCTCATCGAAATTCACATCATAACATCAACAACATATTAAAATTGAAGACAACTCTCTCATAGATTAAGATACTCTAAAGTGAGAAGATTCTCCCCCTTACCTCGATGTTTTGTAAATTGATGAATTCGTACGGTTGAATCTCTCATTGGCCGTCTCTTTATGCCTCCTTTCCTCTTAACCCTAGTTTTCTTCTTTTGCATCCGCTATCTTTTTCTCTTTTTTGTTGTAACCCTAATTCTCCAATCCCCTCCTCTATTTATAACCACCAAGAGTTTGTTTCTCACTTAATCTTTTTAATAGCCTTACTATCTGCACACCCTCAGGTTGGTTACTAATTCTATTATAACTATTTGGCTTTACTATTTACACTTCATTCTATTTATTTAATTAAAACACTGCTTTGTTGTTCGTGTGGACGAGCGGAGGCACTGCTTCGTTGCTTTGTTGTGATCGAAATCCTTTTATGCACTTCAAGAGGTAACAATTCCACCACTGATCATGTCAAATTTCTACTTGTGCATAAATATGGTCTCAATCCAATTGATACATTATATCCGTAGATAATTTTACAATGGTGAAAAATATGTTTTTTTCCTTTACTATCACGAAAGGATTAAAAAGTAATGATATTTTTTTTGAAGGGTAAATTACACTGAAAAGTTAGTTAAATAAAATTCAATTCTTGTGATTATCAAGTTTATTATTTGAAATGTTTTCTAGGTAAGAAATGGACAAACAGAATGTACTGATATACTCAAGAGACATTTATTACTATAACTTTATGAAGGGTTTTTAAAATTTTAATAAATGCCAAAACTATTTAATTACTTTTATGAGAGCATAAATTTAATACACTATAAAATATCAAATCTTATCCTATGTTTTAGATGCAAAGAGCGAAAAATATGGCTGAAACCCTGAAGTTTGTTTATGTTTTAATTCTATTTATTTCAATATTTCTTGTCATAATAGTATGTGAATCTACTTTTTTTCCAAATTCTCCGGTTTGTGCAACAGATAAAGATTGTCCACAAGTGAGAGGTTATACTGCTAGGTGTCGTAAAACCCAATGCCTACTAATCCCACGAGGACGAGTGCGTTTCAGATGATCTAGCAAAAGAATTGTAGATTATACTTTATGCTAGAATATTCGAGGAACTCTCATTTGGTTTTCATGCATGCACCAAATAATTGTATTTTCTTTTTTCTTTTCTAAATTGAACCTTGAAGTTATGATTTTGTACTCTAAGATGTTGACAACGAAATGAAATAAGGCAGAAAATTGTCTTATATATATAGGATCCTTATCTCGTAATATTGACGGTATCAACATTGCCTGAATTTCAGATATATCACACATTTTTCCCAACTCCATCACCTAAGAGGATAAATTTAATCGTTGAGTTACAAATAAATTTTTATCTTACTCTTTCTTGGTATGTGTATATAAATTTATTGGCTTAATTCTCTCAAAAAAGAAATATGGCTTAATTATTTTGTATCCCTTAACTTAATTTTAGAGTTTATTTTGATCTCCTAACAAAAAAAGAAATGTCATATTGATCATATTTTTTATTATGTGTCATTTGACATGTTGACTAATTAGGATAACTTCAATCTTATTTCTAATTGAATAATTTGCCCAATAAACCAAATTAACGTTCATACAACTCATCTCCCTCTCTGAAATTTTCCGATTTTTCAATCCTGATCCAAAGTAAAGATGAAGAAGGTACGAGGTATGGTGGTAAAGGAAATATTGGAGATGAGATATTTGAATGCCTTATTCTTTTTAACACTCATTCAATATTTTATTTTCTCTCTATCTATCTTTGCATCAACAGAGAAAAGAGTAAAAACATCACGGAATGGTTCTACAAATAAGTATGAGAGATATATTATCCCAAAAACCATCTTGAAATGTGTAACGTCTTACTTCTATTAAAGCGATAAAACACGCGAATACCACAAATATTTAAGAAATAGACGTCACGTCTCCAATAAACCTCAACACACGCATGTAAAAATTCCTCAAAAGTCGCAGCGGAGATATAACAAACATCTCCAAAATATACATGTCATAAACTCATACATTGAGACCCAGTAGAATGATATATTTAAACAAAAATGCACAGCGACAAGATGCGACAAAAGAATAGTAAATAACAATAAATGATTGTGTAAAGAAAATATCATATACTTGCGGATTGATGCGTGTCAAAATAATTTTTTTTTTCATGTAACCATATTAGTGGTCGAACTATGGGCTGATGACTATCAGATAAAGCTGGAACAAGCTCAAATTGAACTTTTATCACTTCTCCGTTATCAACTACTATTATGAAATAGAACAAAATGAATAAAAGTGAAATTCTCATTGATTGTGATAAGTGTTTACAAGCTTATTTATAGATGATAGAGAGTACACTACAATTACAATAGGATGACTGTATCTAATAATCTCTAATCAACTATGTTAAGTTGCCTTGCTTGCTCTCCCAGTTATCTTCTTCACACTTGTTGTGTAATAGCCCCCCACAAGATGGAGGTTGATAGATATCTATCAAGCCCAGCTTGGATAACAAAAGACCAAAAGGTTGAGGCAAAAGTAGTTTTGTGAAGAAATCTGCTAGTTTTTCTTTGGAAGAAACATGCAGAAGCTTGAGGATGCCAGCATGAAGCTTCTCTCTGACTATATGGCAATCAATGTCTAAATACTTAGTTCTTTCATGAAAAACAGGATTAGCTGCTATGTGGAGAGCACTTGGATTGTCACACAATAACACTGGAAGTTTAGAGCATTTGACATGTAAGTCTCTGAGTAAGTAGAGAAGCTGTGCTCGTGATTTTCGGGTATCAATCCATTAATTGGTTTTGAACCTTCAATCATTGAACTCTCAGTTTTTATTCTTGGGAAGGGAAAAAATGAGTAAAAACCCTTAAGAGATCAAGGTCCGGGGGTTGGTTTCGATTAGGGAAGGTGTTAAGCACCCTAAACGACTTTGGTACTCCAAAGGAGCCTCTTACCTAAATTATCTTGCGCTAATTAATTGCTTACTTATTTGTAAAATATTGACTAAAATCTAAGTGAAGGAATGGAGGGAGAAGTATGTTTTTTGTTATTTTTATTGATTTGGAAAGACAAAGTATTTTGCCTACATACCCAAAGGTGGGATCAAAGTCATGTAGTTCACCTTATAAATTTATTTGGTGAGTTAGGTTGATTTTAAAGTTTTGAAAAAGTATTTTTGTGAGGATGAGGGGCCGAAAGGCATAGAAGAATAAATATGTGAAGTTGGTTGATTTTAATTACAAAGAGATAAGTCTAGGTGTAAATTAAAAATTGATTGAAAATTTAATTAAGGAAATAAAGGAAAAATCTCTTGGGTTAAAATCCAAGGTTTCTTAAGAAAATATTTTCGGTGTTTTTGTTTATTTGATTTTTTAGGAAAATGACTTTTTAGCTAACGGTAAAAAAAAAACTATGCGTAAAACGTAATGGAAAGCGTAAAAATAAAATCGGGGATATTGGATCCCATGGTAAAAACTCAAACCTAAAATTACTAGTTGTTCAATTTTAAGGCACTTATATTAGTCAAGTTTTTAGTCCTAGTTTGTCACTAGTTCATTTTCGCCTTCGGTCGCGGTTATGGCATAATGCGATAAAAATAACGTGTGGTGTCGGTGCATGTTCTCATTATTTAGATATTTACATAGTTCCCTAAATACATTCGAAAGTCTTGCATAAAAATAAATGACGAGAAATAAAATGCGGAAAATTAAATTACATCAAATCCTAAATGCACACTAAAAAAAAAAAGACAAATAAAATAAATGACAAGAATTGAAATTATGCATGAAATGATGAAGAAAAGAAAAAAAATGCAACAATATAAAAAAATAAATAAAAATAATGTACATAAATAAATAACATGAAACAAGATATTTTTGTGAATTTAGAGAAAAAAGTTTGAGTGAAAGAAACAATGTATTAGTAGTAAAAAAGGTGGTATATATAGTGAAAAAGTAGAGAAAAAATGCATAAAAAGGTTAGGCTCCAACCTAGATCAGATCTGAGCCATCTGATTGATCATAAGGCTCAAATCTGGTTACAGGGAAACATATCACGGTCACAGGATTAAGATCAAACGACTACAGGGACAAGAATAATCAAAGAGTGAAGCAGAAAGCATGGGGACCGTCAGATGCAAGATCTGACGGCCTAGACTTGAAGGTGCGTTGGAACTAAGAAGGATCACACTTATCAGACTAAACGACCAAAATTAGTATAAAAAGGGTTTTAACAAAAAAAGAATAGCTCGGCAGGTCGAAAACCCGAAAGGGCGGCTTGAACCAAAAATGAGCGTCTCGGTGGGCAGAAAACCTGAAAGGGAGGTCCAGGTAAAAGTTAGAGACGAAAAAAAAAGAGTTGATTCTGATAGGTCGAAAACCCGAAAGGGCGATCTATGCAAAATTTAAGGATTTATGACAAAGTAACTGCATCAGAGCAAGCACTACCCACTTGGGGCATTTTAGCTGTCAGAAGTTCTCCGAAGCGAAGCATCTAAATGGTGGAATTCAAAGTTGTTAAGGAATGTAGCGGTTGTTTGTGTTCAATGTACCTCCCATATAATTACCATTTTCCAAACTTTGTAATCTGTGGGGCCATGCCTTTGGCCGGTTACTACTCCTTTAAATCAATTTGAGCCTATGCCTTCTTATTTGGAATTCTTATTTATTTCTATGTGTAAATTTTCTTCTGTTTTTAATGTTAACACTTGAAGCAAAAACTTTGAGAAAACCTCTTTTATGTTTTCTTGGAAAAAATAATTGAAATGAAAAACATATTATCTTTAATCTCATATATCATAGAAACATGTGTCAGCATGCATCTCAAGAGTAGATAGATTCAACAGTATGAACATGGTCTTTGCTTCTTTTTTTTTAAACAAAAAAAAAGAGCTCGCTAAGTCGAAAACCTGAAAAGGCGGCTTAAGCAAAAAATGAGCGTCCCGGTGGATTGAAAACCCGAAAGGGCGGTCCAGGCAAAAATTAGGGCATAAAAAAAAAAATACATTCCCGGTGGATTGAAAACCCGAAAGGGCGGTCCAGGCAAAAGTTAGGGATTCAAAAAAAAAGAAAAGCAAAAAAAAACAAACAAAGAAAATAAAGCAAAGAAAGACATGACTATTCAAGAATACCCACGAGAAAGCACACCGGGTCGGTTTACAAATGACGACATCTTCCCGACGTCTGTTTCATGAGCTTTATCCTCAATGAATGTTTACTTCATCATCAACTACTACTTCATACCGGGCTTTACCCCGACAATGACTTGAGTTCTCTCTAGTGATACTATCCCCGAGGAAGATTGTCGAGTGTGTGTATTGTGACGTTGGTCCGACTTCTACCTCAACCGTCCGGTCTTGTCCCATCAAGTTATCTACAGTCATACAGTTATACAATCATACAAGGCATACATACAAACATACATTCACACATTCATACATACATTCATGCATATATACATTCACACATTCATGCATACATACATTCATGCATATATACATTCATGCACTTACATACATACAAAAGTCATTTATGCACAATTGCATCAACCACCCTGAGTCTTGATTCAATGAAATTCCAAAAAAAAATGTCATCCCTAGTGTTTCTAACCCTAAGATATCACCAAGTATACACTTCAAGTGGCAGGTTCCACAAACCGTCAGTTTACAAATACAAGTACTAAGAACATGGATGTGGACAACTCTGGTAAAGAAACCGGAGATGATAACTCTGTTGAAAGTGATCCAAAAGAAGCTGATTTGCAAGACGATGTTGGACCGGATGTTGGCACATCCTTGAGCCAACAGGATAAGCCTGAGGTTGAGGCAGCTATTGTGACTAATGAAGAAAACTCCAATCCTGATACAGATCCTGTAGAGGATGATGTTTCTAAAAATTCTCTAGAGAATGTGCATTTTGAGGAAATTAAGGGATCAGAGGATGAATCTGAAAAGGATAAAGAGGAAGAAGATTCTGGTGACAGAGAAAATGAGAAAGAGGTGGTAAATGCTGATGAACTCGAGGAAGATGATGTGCCTTTGGCACAGAGACTTGGTGATAGTATGGCCAAGAGATTGAGAAGTAACAAAGGAAAAGTTGTTCCTTCTGGAAACGAGACCCCTAAAAAGGCAACTGCTACTAGGACTAAAACCCTTAAAAGCAAGATTAAGACTGTTGGTGTTGGACCTAAGAAAGGCTGGAGTAAGGTGACAGTGAAGAGTACTGCTAGTAGCTCAAGGAAGAGGAAGGTTGTCTCTTCAAGTGATTCTGAATATAATGTTGAAAAGGAAGTTTTAAACATCATTCCTTCTGGTGTGAAGAAATCTGTTGGGAAAAAGGGTGTGCAGGTTGTGGAAAATGTACCTATTGATAAGGTCTCTTTTCATCTACCTGAATTTGCACAAAGGTGGATATACATTTTTCATAGGAGGCTAGCTGTTGAGAGAGAGCTGGGTGAAGAGGCACTGGAAATTGAGGTTGTGATGAAGCTTATCAAAGAAGTTGGACTCATGAAGACTGTGTGCAATTTTGGTGATTGCTATAAGAAGCTTGTGAAAGAATTTTTAGTTAATATTCCAAGTGACTGTGACAATCCGCTTAGTAGGGAATTTCAGAAAGTGTTCCTTAGGGGTGAATGTGTCAACTTCTCCCCAAACATTATTAACAAGTTTTTAGGTGTGACTGAAGAAGGGGCTGGTGAGCCGAAAGCTACAGACAACCAAGTAAGTAGGGAGATCACTGCCAATCAGGTGACAGCTTGGCCAAAGAAAGGGAAAATATCATCCGGTAAGCTCAGTGTGAAGTATGCCATCCTCAATAGGATTGGTGTTGCAAACTGGGTTCCCACTACCCACTCGTCTGATATTGCAACAGGTTTGGCCAAATTCATCTATGTCATAGGGACTAAAACCAAGTTGGACTATGGTAGGTATATATTTGATCCAACAGTCAAACATGCCAAAACAGATGTTGTTAAGCTCCCTATAGCTTTCCCTACTCTCCTATGCAATATTATGTTAGACCAACATCCTGGACTCATCACTGCTGCAGACCTTCCTAAGAAGAGGGAATCTGCCCTTATTATTCATCAAAAGCTTTTTGGAGACAATCATGTGTCAAACATTGTTAAAACATCTCAACGTGTTCCCCATGCTAAACAGATTTCCAAACAGGACATTGTGGCTGCTCTTAAGGAAACTTGTCTTATGCTGGATGAAAGGAAAAACAAGTTTGAGTTGATGATTTCTGCTTTGGAAATGGAGGATGCTGGTGCTGCTGGTGATGCAGAAGATGACGAAGAAGAAGGTGAAGAGGAAACTGAAGGTGATGATGGCTCTGAAAATGCAGATGAGGAAGGTGTTAACAATGGTGAGGATGCAATTTCTAACAACAACTCTGAGGAAGTAGAATGATTGGTGTCATCTCTGTGTTTTATTTTTTTTGGATTTACTTTTGTGGGAAATGCCCTAGATAATTTGAGCACTATGTGCTATGGTCTGTAACCGCATATTTCCTACTTTCTTTGTCTTTTGGTACTCTTTATTTCTCTGGATAATTTGGTTCTCTGGAATTCTACTTATGCTATGAAATTTTATGTTCTTCTCAACTTAATATTTGGCATATTTTATGGCTAAAAAGGGGGAGTAGATGTGCATGGTACCATGTGCCTATTTTTGTTAGTGTATTCATCTGCTGCAAGCATGAAAGCAAGTACAAGTGTGTTTGTGTGCTCTTTTGAGAGCAGTTTTATTTTTGAGCAGATAATGTGCCAGGTGATGCTGTAACATCTGCGTATGCTTCTGAAGTATTCTAAGTACTAGCTTCTTCTTCTCTGATGGGCTGGTTGTTTGTATATGATTATGTCATTGCATGACTATGTTTATATTCAAATGCATGTTTTCAGGGGGAGTATTAGAATATTGTTTGCACTCCTAGAGGGGGAGTAATTCTCATCTTTGTTCTTGAATGTTTGTCTGAATGGTGGAACATTCTGTTTGAACTACTGAATGTTGTTTGGGAATTTATTTTTCCTATGATTAATTGAGTAGCATGATGTGACAGTTGACTGTATGTTTGAGATGTTATAGGAATTTTTTTTCCTTATATGTCCGCTGCTGCAAGTCTCTGATTTTCTAGGATGATACCTATTTGTTTTTCTTGTCTGCATATTTCCATGTGTTGTTTAATTTGTGAAAATATTGGCAGCAGAATCTTAGATCAGTAATATACTTCTTCTAGTCTTGAAGATTTTGATTTGACTGAAGAACTGTATGCTTGGTATCTTTTTTAGTAATCTGAGATTGTGAAACTTTCTTCAAGGAAGATTGTCCTGTCAACATTGAAGAAAAGGTTGTGTGTGATCTTTCTTCTTTGTTTGGACTGGGCTCAAGTTGTTTTAGCCAAAAATTTGGCAAAGGGGGAGATTGTTGGATATTTGTGTGTTGGCTTCACTTTTGTCTAAAACAAATATTCACTTCCGATGTGGAACACAATGTTCCAACATCCAGGCATGGTTTGTGTGTTCTGTACCTTGCCTTATTTTACGCATGCATTGGCTCATCTAAGGAATCCACGCCGTCATTAGTGTTGGTCAACCTGCGTGTTTTTATGAGAAGATCATAACATATGTGATTTCCAGAGGAAGTGTTAACGACTTAGAAAAGTCTTTGAAGGTGATCATAATGTTCCTAAAGATGTGCCTACCTTTTAGGAGTTTCCTTATCCGGTCCTGTTGACTGAGTAATTGATCATCGATTTGATCTGAAGCCCGAAAAATAATCTGACCCGTATTGCTTCAGTATTTAGACAAGGCTGCGAGACCTAGTTCTTTATTCAAGACGTCATTTTGAAAGAATAGATCATCTAGGGTTTTGAGTCTTTGATTTGTGAGCATTTCGTGTATCACTCTGATGCATGTTTAGGACTGTGCTTTGAGTTGTATTTGTTCACTGCTCTGAAGCTTTTAAGCAAAGAGTTAGGTAGATTGTGTACTGCACCAAAGCTGTGAAGCACGATGTAAGTTGTTGTGTTTGTGAAGGTAACTTCATTTCATTGTTGTGTATGTATTGTAAGAATCACAGAGTCTGTGATCAGTTGTAAGGGAGTGAGATGGGATCTCAAATCAAGGAATTCCTGGGTTGAAGTCAGTACGGGTAGGTCCTAGGTCATTAGTGCAAACGTGGTTTGCTGAGAGCTTTTGAATACGGACTACACTAGTGGATTTCCTTCCTGACTTGGTAGCCTCCAGACTAGGCGTGTTGTCACTGAACTGGGTTAACGAACTCTCTGTGCATTTTTATTTTTCTGTTTGTTTCCGTTCATTTGCTTTCGTTGTTGGAACAAAATGTGTTTAACAATACCTCTTGAGAGTTTTGATAATAACAAGGTATTAAAAATTGCCAATTGGATATGCTAATATTTGTTCAAGTGTACAGGAACATAGACAAAAATTTGAGATCATCATTAGGTTCTGAAAGAACAAAAAAGAGCAAAGGAATCAACAAAAAGGAAGCTTAAAGCGTCTGAAGAGAACTGCTCTTGAAGTCAAAGTGCTCCTGAAGACAAAGTGCTCCTGAAGTGATGAAGTCATCAGAATCTAGTTCATCAGAAGCATCTCATCAGAAGCTGTAGTTCATAAGAAGATGCAAGACTTAAAGCTTCTAAGGCTGTTCAATGGATTTAATTTCGTCTAAGCATTGCAGAAGACCAGAAGAGTGAAGCTACGACTAATTCAAATGAACTTGAAGGCATTGGATGCTTGTTCTTTGAAGAGCGTTGACAAAGTACAATTGTACGAAGTGTACAACCACTACCTTCACTACTCAGTTTTTTTCTCTGCTACAAGACAAGAATAACAACTATGCCTGCAACGATGTTCCTACAAACTTGGAATGGATTTGAAATTGATCCTTCATAGGACAACAACCATATCCGGCAAAAGATCATTGGTGATTGATCAAAGCTTCAAACGACTCTTAACTTGATGCGCTGGAAATTCACAACGTCTCTTTCACACGTCTATATAAAGGAGTGAACTGTATGATTTGATTCCTTAGTTGAATATGTAACACCCCGTTTCCCAAAATTACATAATAATATAAATAACAATCAGAGTTCAATAAATACGGGCATGTCACACTGCTTTTCAAAATTATTAAATAGTATGCCCGTATTTGTTGAACTCTGATTGTTATTTATATTATTATGTAATTTTGGGAAACGGGGTGTTACAATTGGTATCAGAGCAGGTCGGTCCGTCCGACCAATTAGTAGAGTTGTGTCGAGCCTAGTAGTGTTGTGTGACAGCCTTAAACTGTCTTTCTTGTCCTGATTTGTTGTTGTTATGTAGAATTTTGAAATGGCTGGAAGGAATGATGCTGCTCTTGCTGCTGCTTTGCAAGCAATGGCTCAAGTTGTGGGACAACAACAACAAGGTGCTGGTGGTGGTGAAGGTGTGCGGATGCTAGAGACTTTTCTGAGGAACCATCCACCAACCTTCAAGGGAAGGTACGACCCTGACGGGGCTCAGTTGTGGCTAAAGGAGGTCGAGAGGATCTTTCGGGTTATGCAATGCAGTGATGTTCAGATGGTGCGTTTCGGCACACACATGTTGGCTGAAGAAGCTGACGACTGGTGGGTGAGCACTCAACCAATTCTTTAGAATGAAGGTGCTGTGATTACATGGGCTGTGTTCAGAAGGGAATTCTTGAGGAGGTATTTTCCGGAGGATGTACGAGGTAAGAAAGAGATTGAATTCCTTGAACTTAAACAGGGAGATATGTCCATAACTGAGTATGCTGCCAAGTTTGTGGAGCTTGCCAAGTTTTATCCACACTATGCTGCGGAGACTGCTGAGTTTTCCAAATGTATCAAGTTTGAGAATGGTCTGCGAGCTGATATTAAGCGAGCCATTAGCTATCAGAAGATAAGAGATTTCTCTGAGTTGGTAAGCAGTTGTAGGATCTATGAAGAGGATACAAAAGCTCATTACAAGGTGATGAGTGATCGAAGAGGTAAGGGACAACAGAGTCGTCCGAAACCATATAGTGCCCCAGCTGATAAGGGTAAGCAGAGGATGCATGATGAGAGGAGACCTGCACGTAGAGATGCTCCTGCTGAAATTGTATGTTATAAGTGTGGTGTGAAAGGCCACAAGAGTAATGCTTGCAACCGTGATGAGAAGAAGTGTTTCTGATGCGGTAAGAAGGGCCACACTGTCGCTGAATGCAAGCGTGGCGACATTGTTTGCTTCAATTGTAATGAGGAAGGTCATCTTAGCTCTCAGTGCACGCAGCCTAAGAAGGCTCAGACGAGTGGTAGGGTGTTTGCCTTGACCGGTACCCATACCGATAATGAAGATCGACTTATCAGAGGTACTTGTTTCTTTAATGGTACTCCTTTAATTGCTATTATAGATACTGGTGCTACGCATTGTTTCATTGCTATTGATTGTGCAAAAAGGTTGGGTTTGATTATGTCTGATATGAATGGGGAGATGGTTGTTGAAACTCCAGCTAAGGGTTCAGTAACTACTTCCCTTGTTTGTTTAAGTTGTCCGTTGTCTGTATTTGGTAGAGATTTCGAAGTTGATCTTGTTTGTTTGCCGTTGGTGGGAATGTATGTAATTTTGGGAATGAATTGGTTAGAATACAATCATGTCCTAATTAATTGTTTTAGCAAGACGGTACGTTTTTCTTCTGCTGAAGAAGAGAGTGGAGCAGAATTTTTATCTACTAAGGAGATGAAGCAGTTAGAACGAGATGGAGTCTTGATGTTTTCCTTGTTAGCGTATCTGTCGGTAGAGATTCAAGCGGTAATTGATAGATTGCCTATTGTGAAGGAATTTCCAGAAGTATTTCCTGATGAGATTCCAGATGTGCCACCAGAGAGGGAAGTTGAATTTGCAATTGATCTTGTTCCGGGTACGAAGCCTGTGTCGATGGCTCCTTACCATTTGTCAGCTTCTGAGTTAGCTGAGTTGAAGAAGCAGTTGGAGGACTTACTTGACAAGAAGTTTGTAAGACCGAGTGTTTCACCTTGGGGAGCGCCGGTGTTGTTGGTTAAGAAGAAGGATGGTAGCATGAGGTTGTGTATTGATTACCGTCAGTTGAACAAAGTGACGATAAAGAACAGGTATCCACTTCCGAGAATTGATGACTTGATGGATCAGTTAGTAAAATTGACTTGAGGTCAGGTTACCATCAAATTAAGGTGAAGGATGAAGATATGCAGAAGACGGCCTTTAGGACACGATATGGACACTATGAATATAAAGTTATGCCTTTCGGTGTTACTAATGCGCCTGGTGTGTTTATGGAGTATATGAACAGAATTTTTCATGCTTATCTGGATCAATTTGTTGTTGTATTTATTGATGATATTCTAATCTATTCTAAGACTGAAGCAGAGCATGCAGATCATTTGAAGATTGTATTGCAACTGCTGAAGGAAAAGAAGTTGTATGCCAAGTTATCCAAATGTGAGTTCTGGTTGAACGAAGTAAGTTTTCTTGGCCACATTATTTCTGGTAGCGGTATTGTTGTAGATCCTTCGAAGGTTGATGCTGTATCACAATGGGAGACACCGAAGTCGGTTACAGAGATTAGAAGTTTCCTTGGTTTGGCCGGTTATGACCGCAGATTCGTTGAAGGATTTTCAAAGTTGGCACTTCCTTTGACGCAGTTGACCTGTAAAGGTAAAGCTTTTGTGTGGGATACTCAATGTGAGAATAGTTTCAATGAGTTGAAACAGCGGTTGACGACTGCTCCTATTTTGATTTTACCGAAGCCAGATGAACCTTTTGTTGTTTATTGTGATGCGTCCAAGTTGGGCTTATGTGGTGTGCTTATGCAAGATGGCAAGGTAGGGGCTTATGCTTCTAGACAGTTGAGAATCCATGAGAAGAATTATCCTACACATGATTTAGAGTTGGCGGCTGTGGTTTTTGTGTTGAAAATTTGGAGGCATTATTTGTACGGTTCCAGATTTGAGGTGTTTAGTGATCATAAGAGTTTAAAGTATTTATTTGATCAGAAAGAATTGAACATGAGGCAGAGGAGATGGTTAGAGCTGTTGAAAGATTATGATTTTGGCTTGAATTACCATCCGGGTAAAGCTAATGTAGTTGCTGACGCTTTGAGCAGAAAACGCTACATATGTCTGCTATGATGGTGAAAGAGTTCGAGTTGCTTGAACAATTTAGAGATTTGAGTCTTGTTTGTGAAAGGTCACCTCAGAGTGTGCGGTTAGGCATGTTGAAGATTAATAGTGATTTCTTGAATAGTATCAAGGAGGCACAGAAGATTGATGTTAAGTTTGTAGATTTGATGACTGCTAGTGATCAAAATGCAGATGGTGATTTTAAGGTTTATGACCAAGGTGTGTTGAGATTCAGAGGAAGAATTTGTATTCCTGATGATGAGGATTTGAAAAAGTTGATTTTAGAAGAAAGTCACAAGAGTAGCTTGAGTATTCATCCGGGAGCTACGAAGATGTACCATGATTTGAAGAAATTGTTTTGGTGGTCCGGACTGAAACGAGATGTGGCTCGGTTTGTGTATGCATGTTTGACTTGCCAGAAGTCTAAGGTTGAACATCAGAAGCCTGCAGGGTTGTTGACTCCTTTAGATGTGCCCGAGTGGAAGTGGGACAGCATTTCCATGGATTTTGTAACAAGTTTGCCGAATACTCCAAAAGGGCATGATGCCATTTGGGTTGTTGTTGATAGATTAACTAAGTCGGCACATTTTATTCCGATCAACATTACTTTTCCTGTAGCTCAGTTGGCGGAGATTTATATTCGTGATATTGTGAAGCTACATGGTGTACCGTCGAGTATTGTGTCGGATAAAGATCCGAGGTTCACTTCTAGATTCTGGAAGAGTTTGCAAGATGCTTTGGGTTCGAGGTTGAGACTGAGTTCGGCTTATCATCCGCAGACAGATGGTTAGTTGGAGAGGACGATTCAATCGTTAGAGGACTTGCTAAGAGTATGTGTACTTGAACAAGGTGGAGCTTGGGACAGCCATTTACTGTTGATAGAGTTCACGTACAACAATAGTTACCATTCGAGTATTGGTATGGCACCGTTCGAAGCTTTGTATGGTCGGAGGTGCAGAACTCCTTTGTGTTGGTTTGAGTCGGGTGAAAGTGTGGTGTTAGGACCAGAGTTGGTTCAGCAGACTACAGAGAAGGTCAAGTTAATAAGAGAACATATGAAAGCGTCGCAGAGTCGACAGAAGAGCTACCATGACAAACGTAGAAAGGCCCTTGAGTTTCAGGAGGGTGATCATGTGTTTTTTAGGGTTACTCTTATGACGGGTGTAGGACGTGCATTGAAGTCTAAGAAGTTGACTCCAAAGTTCATTGGTCCTTATCAGATATCTGAGAGGGTTGGAATGGTGGCATATCGGATTGGTTTGCCACCACATCTTTCGAATTTACATGATGTGTTTCATGTGTCGCAGCTAAGGAAGTATGTAGCAGATCCTTCTCATGTTATTCCTAGGGATGATGTACAAGTTAGGGATAACCTTACTGTTGAGACCTTACCTTTGAGGATTGAGGATCGTAAAGTGAAGCAGTTGAGAGGCAAAGAAATACCTTTGGTGAAGGTTGTTTGGAGTGGAGTAACTGGTGAAAGTTTGACTTGGGAGTTGGAGAGTAAGATGCAAGAATCCTACCCTGAGTTGTTTGTTTGAGGTAATATTTCGAGGACGAAATTCTCTAAGTTGGGGAGAGTTGTAACACTCTAATTTCCATTTTTATTATTTTAGTTTCTTTTGAATATTTTATTTGATTTTTAAATGATTATGTGAATATGTGGTGTTGTTATTTGATTAATGTGTTATTATATGATAATTAGTGATTAATTTCATTATTTAAGTAAATAGGAGAAATAATATTTATTAGGAATTGTGGAGATTTATGAGAAAATTGGTGGGGGTTACATATTAAATAAGAGAATTAAGGGGAGTTAAGGGAAATGAAAATAGGTTATGTTTTGGGAGAGAATGGGAAAGAGTTAGTCAGACACATTTTGTACGTACAAGAGAAAAACATAAGCTTTTTGGGAGAAAAGGGAGAGAGACCATGAACAAGGGAGAAGAGCTTAGAGGAGAGGATTTTATGTAGAATTTGTTCATCTTAATTCAGGTAAGGGTGAGCTAGCAATTCAATTAATAATATGTATGTATGATTCCTGAATTTGGGTTGAAAATTGTTGTCTTGGTTTAGGTTTTAAGAATATGATGAATTGCCAAATGTTGTTGATTTCAGTTGTTGATTATGTTTTCTGAGCTGTTTGTAATGATATCTTACCTATAGAACCTGTAAACTTTATAATGATTCATTTTGGGTGATTGGGGGATCAAAATTGGGTTTTTGGAAGAGAAAGGGTTTTGGAAATCATAGTTTTTTTGAGTTTCCAAATGAAGCGTCGCTTAAGCGAACTGCCCGTTGCTTAAGCGAGCGACCTTTGTAGTTGCCCAAAATTGTTTCGTGCCCGTTCGCTCAAGCGATCTGCAAGCGAACTCCAAGCGTGCAAAACCTGATGTTTCGTCATTTAGGTCGCTTAAGCGAGATACCCGTCGCTTAAGCGAGCCACGCGAATTTTTGCCCAGAATTTTGAAGATTAGCCGTTCGCTTAAGCGAACCGTAAGCGAGCTGCAAGCGAGCAAAACCCAAACTTTCGTCATTTGACTCGCTCAAGCGAGCAGAGCTTCGCTTAAGCGAGCTGGGTCCTGTGCGACCATTTTGTGAATTTTGCTTCGAGCTTTAGGACTTAAATCTAAGCTTCCTAATATGTTTATTGGATTTATTAAACATTGTTTAAGTGGTGAAAATTATTTATGAAGATGAATATGATGAAATTAAGTATGTTTATATGAAAATAAATATCCAAGCTATGTTTGAGTTGTCGTTGATGTTGCTGAGTTGTGTTGTCCAGTTGGGGAGTGTGTCCTAAGTATTAGACACAATGTTGATGTCCTAAGTAGCTGTTGCCGTTGTTGTTGGTTGCATGCTGATATACACCATTTAGTCGTTGGGTTGTATGCTGATATACACCATTGAGTTCATTTCATACTCATATGCATTGTTGGGGGCTCATGCCCTAGAATGTTTATCATTCAACCGTTGAGGGCTCATGCCCTGGAATGCTAGTCATTCACCTGTTGAGGGCTCATGCCCTGGGATGCTTTAACCATCCAACCGTTGAGGGCTCATGCCCTGGAATGCTTGTCATTCAACGCGCGTAAAATGGTACCACATGCATATTGCATTTGTTGTTGATGTCGTTGCATTGTTGTTGTCGGTGTGAGTTGTCGTTGTGTAGTCCTTGATGTCGAAGTTGTTGTTGGTGAGCTGTCGCCATTGGTGTTGTCGTTATAATTTGAATATAAAATGAAATAATGATTGCTGATAAATGTTGATGCCATATATGTATGGACTTGATAATACTTGTTGCTGTGTTGTTGATGTTTTTAATTCAAGTTGATGAATTATTTATATATATTATTTTGATTGTGAACTCACCCCTTCTGTTGGAATTGTCGCCTTGTGGGCAAGTGCAGATTTCCAAGGCTAGTAGGATGTCGGCTCATGTGTCTTAGGGCTCTGATACGTAACAGGATGGGAAATTTGTTGTTTATTTCTTTCATTCCTTATGTATCAATGCTGAACCAAATTGTTGGCTGTTAATGATATTGTTGAGGCCTTTGTGCCAAGTATTGTTGGAGAATAAATTTATGTTGACAAGAATAATTCCGCTGCAGATTTTATAAGATGACTTATTGGAATTAAATAGTTTTATATTCTATTTAATAATTTTGAAAAGCAGTGTGTGTAACACCCCGTTTCCCAAATCAGCGTAAATTAATATAAAACATCAGAGTTCACCAAGAACGGGCAAGTCACACAACATTTGGAAAATTTATTTAAATAGAAAGTAAAACCATTTAAATAAGCACCAACAACATTAATCTTTTATAGAATTCTGCAGCGGAATAATCATTATAAAATCTTCTCAAAAATTCTTATACATCAACATAACTGGCACAAAGGCCTCACCAAATAAAAATGTTCTCCAACATATGTCAAATATTTATTCAACAATTCTCCAAGTAAAAATGATACATAAAGGAATGAAATTATAAAACATAATATCCCATCCCGTTACGTATCAGAGCCTACGACACAATGAGCCAACTCCTATCTATCCATCGCTACCTGCACTTGCCCACGAGGCGGCAATTCCAGCAGAAGGGGTGAGTTCACAAAACAAAGCAATATATATATATATATATATAATTCATCAAGTTGTATTGAAAACAACATAAACAAGAACATTCATCATCACCATAATCATCAACAATCTTCATAAATAATTCAACAAATAATATTTAGATTCACCTTAATTAACAACACCGACAACAACACCGCTTGTGGTGACACCTCACCAACAACAACTCACACCTTAACTTGTAATGCAAGACTCCATTAACGACCAATGCATTATGCAAATGTGGTACCAACTACGCGCGTTGAGTGCTAAACACTCCGGGGCATAAGCCCCCACCAAATGGATGGTTAAAGCATCCCAGGGCATAAGCCCTCACCAAAGTGAATGACTAGCATTCCAGGGCATAAGCCCTCACCAGTTGAATGTATAAACATTCCGGGGCATGAGCCCCCACCAATGCAAATGAGTTATGAGACTCAAGGAGTATATCTACATACAACCCTACAACAGAATAGTGGTGCATTTTCACCATGCAACCAACGACAACACCAACTAGGACACCTCCCCAACTAGACTCAATCACACCACAACACCATGAACAATTTCAACTTAGCATAGTATAGTTCATTTCATTTCATATAAGATTCATTTGTAAATGCATCATAAACATCTCCATTCTATATTATTATTACTCCAAAAATTCTCTAAAAATCCAATAATCAACCTAGGAAGCTTAGGTTTGGGTTTAGAACACCTTAGAAAAATCACACTTTGGGTCGCACAGGACCCAGCTCGCTTAAGCGAGCAGCATCTCGCTTGAGCGAGTCAAATGACGAAGGTTAGAGTTTTGCTCGCTTGAGGCTCGCTCCTGGTTCGCTTAAGCGAACAGACTTTTTTCCAAATTCTGGGCAAAATTCGCGTTGCTCGCTTAAGCGACGGGCAGCTCGCTTAAGCGACCAAAAAGACGTAGCTTCAGGTTTTGCACGCTTGGAGTTCGCTTGGCGCACGCTTGAGCGAACGGTTGCGACACAGTTCTGGGCAAGGGAAAATGCCGCTCGCTTAAGCGACGGCTAGCTCGCTTAAGCGAGTAATCATCTGGGCAGAATTTTAACCTACGATTTCTAACTCCATTTTCATCCAAAAATCCCATTTTAATCCCCCAATCACCCAAAATGATTTAGAAACAACGTTTATAGGTCCATGGCACAACAAAACAACAGAAACAAATCATACAAGCATCATCATCATCATATAATTCACAAATCATGGCATTTTCATAACTTTAACCCTAATCCAACAAAACCACCATTTTTCAATTCAATTCATGAAAACATACATATATATATCAGCAATCGAATCATAAACCCACCCTTACCTCAAATAAGCAAGTTCCTACAGCAAAATGGCAGCTTCTCCCTTCCTAGTTCTTCCCCTTGGTTTCTCTCAAAAGGCTATGCTCTTCTCTTGTTTTTCTCTGATACGTGAAATGTTTTTCTTTCCTTACTGGTTTTCTCTTTTCTTTCTAACAAAGCATAACCCCACCTTTTCTCTTTACTCCCTCACTTAATTTCCTTTTAATTCCTCATTAACCCTCCTTAAATCTAATAATTCTAAATAACTATTATTCTCCTTAATTCAAAATAATATTATTTCTATTAAATCCCTTAATTCAACTATAAAAATATTACTTCTCCTATTTTCATAAAATACTACAAATAAATATAACCAATAATAACACACCAAATATCTCATATATCATTTATAAATTCCAGTAAAATACATCAAGCACACCAAAAATCAATTTAAAATCACCACAATCATAAAATAAAATTTAGAGTGTTACAACTCTCCCCAACTTAGAAAATTTCGTCCTCGAAATATTACCTTAAGCAACAAACAACTCAGGATAGGACTCTTGCATCTTGCTCTCCAACTCCCAAGTCAAACTCTCACCGGTTACACCTCCTCAAACAACTCTAACCAGAGGTATCTCCTTGCCTCTCAACTGCTTCACCTTGCGATCATCAATCCTCAAAGGCGAAGTCTCAACAGTAAGATTATCTCTAACTTGCACATCATCTCTAGGAATAACATGCGAAGGATCAGCTACATATTTCCTCAACTGCGACACATGAAACACATCATGCAAGTTTGATAGATGGGGTGGCAATCCAATCCGATACGCCACGGTTCCAATTCTCTCGGAAATCTGATAAGGACCAATGAACTTTGGAGTCAACTTCTTCGACTTCAATGTACGTCCTACACCCGTCATCGGAGTAACCCTCAAAAACACATGCTCACCCTCCTGAAACTCAAGGGCTTTTCTCCTTTTGTCATGATAACTCTTCTGACGATCTTGAGATGCTTTCATCTTTTCTCTTATCATCTTGACCTTTTCTGTAGTCTACTGCACCAATTCAGGTCCTAACACAATGCTTTCACCCGACTCAAACCAACATAGAGGAGTTCTACACCTTCGACCATACAAAGCTTCGAACGGTGCCATACCAATACTCGAATGGTAACTATTATTATATGTGAACTCTATCAACGGTAGATGGCTGTCCCAAGCTCCACCCTGCTCGAGTACACACACTCTCAACAAATCCTCCAAGGATTGGATAGTCCTCTCCGACTGACCATCTGTCTGCGGATGATAAGCCGAACTCAATCTCAATTTCGAACCCAATGCATCTTGCAAGCTCTTCCAAAACCTTGAAGTAAACCTCGGATCTCTATCCGACACAATACTAGATGGAACCCCATGCAACTTCACAATATCACGAATGTAAATCTCCGCCAACTGAGCTACCGGATAAGTAATATTAATTGGGATAAAGTGTGCCGACTTAGTCAATCTATCAACAACAACCCAAATGGCATCATGCCCTCTTGGAGTATTCGGCAAACTCGTCACAAAATCCATCGAAATGCTATCCCACTTCCACTCAGGCACATCTAACGGGGTCAACAGCCCTGCAGGCTTCTGGTGCTCCACCTTAGACTTCTGGCAAGTCAAACACGCATACACAAACTGAGCAACATCCCTCTTCAAACCGGACCACCAAAATAATTTCTTCAAGTCATGATACATTTTAGTAGCTCCAGGATGAATACTCAAACTACTCTTATGACTTTCTTCTAAGATCAACCTTTTCAAACCTTCATCATCAGGAATACAAATTCTTCCCCTAAACCTCAACACACCTTGGTCATCGACCTTGAAGTCACCATCTACATTCTGATCATTAGCAGTCATCAAATCAACAAACTTAACATCAATCTTCTGGGCTTCCTTGATACTACTCAAGAAATCACTATTAATCTTTAACATTCCCAACCGTACACTTTGATGCGATCTTTCACAAACAAGACTCAAATCTCTGAACTGTTCAAGTAACTCGAACTCTTTCACCATCATAGCCGACATATGCAATGTCTTTCTACTCAACGCATCAGCAACAACATTAGCTTTACCAGGATGGTAATTCAAGCCAAAATCGTAATCCTTAAGTAACTCAAGCCACCTCCTCTGCCTCATGTTCAACTCCTTCTGATCAAACAGGTACTTTAAACTCTTATGATCACTAAACACCTCGAATCTGGAACCATACAAATAATGCCTCCAAATCTTCAACACAAATACCACGGCTGCCAACTCTAGATCATGCGTAGCATAATTCTTCTCATGCACTCTCAGCTGCCTAGAGGCATACGCCACCACCTTGCCATCTTGCATCAAAACACCACCTAAACCCAACTTAGATGCATCACAATAAACAACAAAAGGTTCTTCTGGCTTCGGCAAAATCAAAATAGGAGCAGTCGTCAATCTTTGCTTCAACTCATTGAAACTACTCTCACATTGAGCATCCCACACAAATGCTTTACCTTTACAAGTCAGCTGCGTCAAAGGAAGTGCCAACTTCGAAAATCCTTCAATAAATCTGCGGTAATAACCAGCCAAACCAAGAAAACTTCTCACCTCAGTAACTGACTTTGGTGTCTCCCACTGTGACACAGCATCAACCTTCGAAGGATCTACAGCAATACCTTTGCCAGAAATAATGTGGCCAAGAAAACTTACTTCATTCAGCCAGAACTCGCACTTGGATAACTTGGCATACAATTTCTTCTCTTTCAGCACTTGCAATACAATCTTCAAATGCTCTGCATGCTCAGCTTCAGTCTTAGAATAGATTAAAATATCGTCAATAAAAACCACAACAAATTGATCCAGATATTCATGAAAAATTCGGTTCATATATTCCATAAACACACCAGGTGCATTCGTCACACCGAAAGGCATCACCTTATATTCATAATGACCATACCGTGTCCTAAACGCCGTCTTTTGCATATCCTCATCCTTCACCTTTATCTGATGGTAACCTGACCTCAAGTCAATTTTACTGAACACACGGGCACCCACTAGTTGATCCATCAAGTCATCGATCCTCGGTAGTGGATACCTATTCTTAATCGTCACCTTATTCAGCTGTCGGTAATCAATACACAACCGCATGCTACCATCCTTCTTCTTTACAAACAACACCGGCGCTCCCCAAGGTGAAACACTTGGTCTCACAAACTTCTTATCAAGCAAGTCTTCTAATTGCTTCTTTAACTCAGCTAACTCCGAAGCTGACATACGGTAAGGAGCCATCGACACAGGCTTCGTACCCGGCACAAGGTCTATTGAAAATTCCACCTCCCTTTTCGGTGGCACATCTGGAATTTCATCAGGGAAAACTTCAGGAAATTCCTTCACAACAGGCAGCCCATCAATTACAGCTTGGTTCTCCACCGACAAAAATGCCAACAAAGAAAACATCATTACACCATCTTGTTCTAGTCGCTTCATCTCTTTGGTGGATAAAAATTCTGCTCCACTCTCTTCTTCAGCAGAAGAGAACCGTACCGTCTTCGTAAAACAATTGATCAGGACATGATTGTACTCTAACCAATTCATCCCCAATATTACATCCATTCCCACTAACGGCAAACAAACAAGGTCCACCTCAAAATCTCTACCAAATACAGACAACGGACAACTTAAACAGACAAGGGAAGTAGTCACTGAACCCTTAGCTGGAGTTTCAACAACCATTTTCCCATTCATATCAGACATATACAGACCCAATCTTTTAGCACAATCAATAGCAATGAAACAATGGGTTGCTCCAGTATCTATAATAGCAATTAAAGGAGTACTATTAAAGAAACAAGTACCTCTGATAAGTCGATCCTCCTGATCAGTCTGGGTACCAGTCAAGGCAAACACTCTCCCACTGGCCTGCGCCTTCTTAGGCTTAGTACACTGAGTGCTAAGGTGACCCTCCTCATCACAATTATAACAAACAATATCTCCACGCTTGCATTCAGTAACAGTGTGGCCTTTCTTACCACATCGAAAGCACTTCTTCTCATCACGGTTGCAGGCATTACTCTTGTGGCCTTTAACACCACACTTATAACAAACCACCTCAGCAGGAGCATCTCTACGTGCTGGCCTCCTCTCATCATGCATTCTTTGCTTACCTTTATCAGCTGGGGCACTATAAGGCTTTGGGCGACTCTGCTGCCCCTTTCCCTTGCGGTCATTCATCACTTTATAGTGAGCTTTAGTATCTTCTTCATAAATACGGCAACTGCTCACCAACTCAGAGAAATCTCTGATCTTCTGATACCCAATGGCCCGCTTGATATCAGCTCGCAGACCATTCTCAAATTTGATACACTTGGAGAACTCAGCAGTCTCCGCAGCATAGTGGGGATAAAACTTTGCAAGCTCCACGAACTTAGCAGCATACTCCGTGACGGACATGTCCCCTTGCTTCAGCTCAAGGAATTCAATCTCTTTTCTACCACGGACATCCTCCGGGAAATACCTCCTCAAGAACTCTCTTCTGAACACAGCCCATGTAATCTCAGCTCCTTCAGCTTGGAGAATGGGTTGAGTGCTTACCCACCAGTCGTCAGCCTCCTCTGCTAACATATGCGTGCCAAACCGCACCATCTGAACATCATTGCACTGCATTACCCGGAAGATCCTCTCGACCTCCTTCAGCCAGGTCTGTGCTCCATCGGGGTCGTACCTTCCCTTAAAGGTTGGTGGATGATTCCTCAAGAAAGTTTCAAGCATCCTTACACCTTCACCAGCACCACCAGCACCTTGCTGTTGTCCAACAACTTGAGCCATTGCTTGTAAAGCAGCAGCAAGAGCAGCATCATTTCTTCCGGCCATCTCGATAATTCTACATAACAACAAGAATTAGAATAACAAAGACAGTTTAAAGCTGTCACGCAACTCTACTTGGCTCGACACGACTCTTCTAATGGTCTGACAGACCGACCTGCTCTGATACCAATTGTAACACCCCGTTTCCCAAATCAGCGTAAATTAATATAAAACATCAGAGTTCACCAAGAACGGGCATGTCACACAACATTTGGAAAATTTATTTAAATAGAAAGTAAAACCATTTAAATAAGCACCAACAACATTAATCTTTTATAGAATTCTGCAGCGGAATAATCATTATAAAATCTTCTCAAAAATTCTTATACATCAACATAACTGGCACAAAGGCCTCACCAAATAAAAATGTTCTCCAACATATGTCAAATATTTATTCAACAATTCTCCAAGTAAAAATGATACATAAAGGAATGAAATTATAAAACATAATATCCCATCCCGTTACGTATCAGAGCCTACGACACAATGAGCCAACTCCTATCTATCCATCGCTACCTGCACTTGCCCACGAGGCGGCAATTCCAGCAAAAGGGGTGAGTTCACAAAACAAAGCAATATATATATATATATATAATTCATCAAGTTGTATTGAAAACAACATAAACAAGAACATTCATCATCACCATAATCATCAACAATCTTCATAAATAATTCAACAAATAATATTTAGATTCACCTTAATTAACAACACCGACAACAACACCGCTTGTGGTGACACCTCACCAACAACAACTCACACCTTAACTTGTAATGCAAGACTCCATTAACGACCAATGCATTATGCAAATGTGGTACCAACTACGCGCGTTGAGTGCTAAACACTCCGGGGCATAAGCCCCCACCAAATGGATGGTTAAAGCATCCCAGGGCATAAGCCCTCACCAAAGTGAATGACTAGCATTCCAGGGCATAAGCCCTCACCAGTTGAATGTATAAACATTCCGGGGCATGAGCCCCCACCAATGCAAATGAGTTATGAGACTCAAGGAGTATATCTACATACAACCCTACAACAGAATAGTGGTGCATTTTCACCATGCAACCAACGACAACACCAACTAGGACACCTCCCCAACTAGACTCAATCACACCACAACACCATGAACAATTTCAACTTAGCATAGTATAGTTCATTTCATTTCATATAAGATTCATTTGTAAATGCATCATAAACATCTCCATTCTATATTATTATTACTCCAAAAATTCTCTAAAAATCCAATAATCAACCTAGGAAGCTTAGGTTTGGGTTTAGAACACCTTAGAAAAATCACACTTTGGGTCGCACAGGACCCAGCTCGCTTAAGCGAGCAGCATCTCGCTTGAGCGAGTCAAATGACGAAGGTTAGAGTTTTGCTCGCTTGAGGCTCGCTCCTGGTTCGCTTAAGCGAACAGACTTTTTTCCAAATTCTGGGCAAAATTCGTGTTGCTCGCTTAAGCGACGGGCCGCTCGCTTAAGCGACCAAAAAGACGTAGCTTCAGGTTTTGCACGCTTGGAGTTCGCTTGGCGCACGCTTGAGCGAACGGTTGCGACACAGTTCTGGGCAAGGGAAAATGCCGCTCACTTAAGCGACGGCTAGCTCGCTTAAGCGAGTAATCATCTGGGCAGAATTTTAACCTACGATTTCTAACTCCATTTTCATCCAAAAATCCCATTTTAATCCCCCAATCACCCAAAATGATTTAGAAACAACGTTTATAGGTCCATGGCACAACAAAACAACAGAAACAAATCATACAAGCATCATCATCATCATATAATTCACAAATCATGGCATTTTCATAACTTTAACCCTAATCCAACAAAACCACCATTTTTCAGTTCAATTCATGAAAACATACATATATATATCAGCAATCGAATCATAAACCCACCCTTACCTCAAATAAGCAAGTTCCTACAGCAAAATGGCAGCTTCTCCCTTCCTAGTTCTTCCCCTTGGTTTCTCTCAAAAGGCTATGCTCTTCTCTTGTTTTTCTCTGATACGTGAAATGTTTTTCTTTCCTTACTGGTTTTCTCTTTTCTTTCTAACAAAGCATAACCCCCCCTTTTCTCTTTACTCCCTCACTTAATTTCCTTTTAATTCCTCATTAACCCTCCTTAAATCTAATAATTCTAAATAACTATTATTCTCCTTAATTCAAAATAATATTATTTCTATTAAATCCCTTAATTCAACTATAAAAATATTACTTCTCCTATTTTCATAAAATACTACAAATAAATATAACCAATAATAACACACCAAATATCTCATATATCATTTATAAATTCCAGTAAAATACACCAAGCACACCAAAAATCAATTTAAAATCACCACAATCATAAAATAAAATTTAGAGTGTTACAGTGTGACATGCCCGTATTTGTTGAACTCTGATTGTTATTTATATTATTATGTAATTTTGGGAAACGGGGTGTTACAGAATAGTTTTACTATGAGGAAAGAATTGGGAAAGAAATGTCTGCCTCAATTGGTCCCATGAAGTGATAGAACCAATTTGCAATGAATGAAACCAAGCACTAGCTCTATCCCTTAAGGAAAAAGGAAAGAGGTGCAGCCTTACGACCTCTTGGTTTGCATTCAAAGTTCCATTGAGTCTTAAGAAGTTTGAAACATGAAGAATCGGATCCTCAGTGGGTGATCCGAAAAATTGATTTTGCTGCACTAAGTGAATGAGTGCAGGCTCTTCCATAGAAGGGGTTGCATACTCTTTAAGAGTGCATTCCTCAGCCATATCGGTATTATTTTGTGTTCCCAAGAAGTTAACAGTAAAAAGAAAGAAATAGAAAACAAAGAAAGAGAGAAGAAGAAGAAAAAAGGAATAGAATATTTACTATACAAATATATATATATGTTTTTTTTTTTTGTAAATTTTTTTTTTCTAATCAAAAAAAAAATTAATCAAATTGCAATAACCCCCCGGCAGCGGCGCCAAAAAACTTGATGAGCAAAACCGCAAGTGCACGGTTCTACCGATGTAGTAATAAAAGATATCGTTCCGACAGGGAGTTATGAATTTAATTAACTTTCAATAATGATTAGAAAAGAGTTTTGAAATATAAAATTTAATTAATAAAAAGTAAATAATAAAAATAAAAGAGAGCCTTGAGATTATTGGTTCATCATAATGACAAACCCTTCACAAACCGAAGCTTTAACCCTAGAACCTTATGTTAAACTTAGTTTCTTATAACCGGTTTCCCTTTAGCCCCTTACTTTTCCTCTCAGTCCAGTAAGAGTTTACTTCTAGCAATCAAACCTATTTCACTGATTTGATTACTAGAAGATGCATTAAGGCCGTGAAACTACTTCGTCCCAAGATTGTAAAGACTATTTCACTGCCTTTACAATCTCTGTCTAATATTCACTTGTTCCAATATCAAGACTCGTCTTTCTCTTTATGAATTGATATTTGGGATGATGGATTAATAATTATCAAACCCTTAGCTTTCGCGTCCACAGTTTGATAATGATTAATTCATGTAAAGACGGTGAATTTAGATTAGGAACTAAGTTTACATAAGATTTAAGGAGAAAGCTTGGTTTGCTTTGGATTATGTCATTAGACTATCCAACAATCCCAAGACAGAAGAAGTCTACTCACTCATTGTAACACCCCGTTTTCCCAACAACGTAATATTAATATAAAACCAGAGTAAATCAACAAAAGGAGCATTACACTTCTTTTCAAAAATTCGTAAATAGAAAATATACTATTTATTCAAATATAACAACTAATAATTTGCAGCGGAAAATTGTTTTCAACATTAAAAACTTCAGTAAATTGGCACAAAGGCCATCAACAGTCATAAAGCATTATTTCAACACCATTGAAAACTTCAATAGTAATAAAACTCCGACAACATGTTTCAAAATTTGATACATAAAGGAATGAAAGAAAACATCGCGACGATTCCCCATCCCGTTACGTATCAGAGACCTAAGACACTTGAGCCAATACCTCTACTAGTCTTCGCTACCTGCAAGTTACCCATACGAAGGGCAACATTTTCAAGCAGAAGGGGTGAGATCCACAAACAATAATAATAGAATTATAATTCATCAATTGAATGTAACACCCTAAATATCAACAAATACTTCAATATATTTATATACTTCATGGGTAAAAACATTTTCAACATATTCAAATTCAACCAACAACAACAACACAACAGCAGCTCAACCGACGACAACGACTATGCAATGACACAACGACGAATAACGACAATGCGACAATGCACATGCATGTGGTACCATTTAACGCGTTTGAATGACAAGGCATTCCAAGGCATGAGCCCTCAACATTTGAATGGTTAAAGCATTCACAGGGCATGAGCCCTCAACAATTGAACGACAAGGCGTTCCAGGGCATAAGCCCTCAACAGTTATATGATGAACATTCCAGGGAATGAGCCCTCAACAAGGTATGAGTATGAAATGGACTCAAAACTGTGTATATCTGCATACAACTAAACAAGAGCAACGACAACTACTAACATGCATAATCAACTATGACTTACTCCCCAACTTAGTCAAGTATGACACAACAATTCACACGGCAAAATTCATCAACATAACACATATTCTCATAAATCAATCCAATTCATCTATCAAGAAGTTTTTATAGTATATAGAGGTTATAAAAGTTAAAGTAAACATTTTAGAATGCTCAGACGGGTTCCCTAATGCACGAAACAAGGATTAAAATGTAGCTGACAAAAGCCTTGCTCGCTTGAGTGAAGGCATGCTCGCTTAAGCGAGATCATCACAAAATGGTTGGTTCTTGCTCGCTCAGGGTTCGCTCGTGGCTCGCTTCAAGCGACCTAAATGACGAAAGTCAGGAAATGTTCGCTTACGAGCTCGCTTGTGGTTCGCTCAAGCGACCTGACGCTAAGAAATTATGGGCAGCTAGCTTGAATGCTCGCTTAAGCGACGGGTAGCTCGCTTAAGCGACCATTCATCTGGGCAGTGAAGAATGCTCACGGATTTTCTAACCCTATCTCATTCAAAACCCAATTTTTAACCCCTGATTACCCAAAACGTGTTCTAACAGATGCTTACAGGTTCAACATACAACAATGCACAACAAAGAACACAAAACAACAACATCAAACAACAATTCAACTCATTCTCATCAATTTTCCAATTCTCCAAACCCTAACCCCAATCCCTCAATTCCCACTAACTTCATGTTAAATCAAAATCAGAATTATACACTATTATTATTGAGAGATAGTCTCACCCTTACCTGAATTTAGATGATTCAAAAGCTCTACAGAAATCAGATTTTCCTCTTGGCTCTTCTCCCTTGTTCTTGGTTTCTCTCCCTTTCTCCCAAAACTTTTGGTTTTCTTCTTACGTAAAAAATGTTCTGACTTCCCTTTCCTAATTCTCACTATTATTCCTTAACTTCTCCTTTCATTTCACTTAACTCCTACTAAATTCTATTAATTAAAATATAAGCCCCAAAACTCCAATAAATATTGATTCTCACTTACTTCAATTAAATAATAAAAATAACTATATAATAAAATAACAACACACCCCATACTCACATAAATCATTTAAAATCATATAAAAGTCTTAAAATCAACCGAAAATAATTAAATAATAACTAGGGCGTTACAACTCTCCCCAACTTAAAGAATTTCGTCCTCGAAATATTACCTCAAGCAAACAACTTTGGATAAGACTCCATCATCTTACTCTCCAGCTCCCATGTTAACTTTCACCAGTTACTCCACCCCAAACAACCTTCACTAGAGGTATCTCCTTGCCTCTCAACTTCTTCACCTTACGATCTTCGATTCTCAACGGTAAAGTCTCCACCGTAAGGTTGTCTCTAACTTGCACATCATCTCTTGGAATAACATGCGAAGGATCCGCTACATACTTCTGAAGTTGCGACACATGAAACAAATCATGCAAATTCGAAAGATGTGGTGGCAAACCCACTCGATATGCCACTGTTCCAACCCTCTCAGATATCTGGTATGGGCCAATGAACTTCGGAG
The DNA here is from genome assembly GCA_958299785.1 of Medicago lupulina. Lineage (NCBI taxonomy): Eukaryota > Viridiplantae > Streptophyta > Magnoliopsida > Fabales > Fabaceae > Medicago > Medicago lupulina. The sequence goes on along the minus strand of OY283146.1, from coordinate 42,376,556 downwards.
TTAACTTCTTAGACTTCAACGCACGACCTACACCGGTCATAGGAGTGACTCTCAGGAACACATGATCTCCCTCTTGGAACTCAAGGGCCTTCCTACGTTTGTCATGGTAACTCTTCTGCCGACTCTGCAACGCTTTCATCTTTTCTCTTATCAACTTGACCTTCTCCGTAGTCTGATGAACTAACTCTGGTCTCAACGCTACACTTTCTCCCGACTCAAACCAACACAAAGGAGTTCTGCACCTACGACCATACAAAGCTTCGAACGGTGCCATACCAATACTCGAATGGTTACTATTGTTGTACGTGAACTCTATCAACGGTAGATGACTATCCCAAGCTCCACCTTGTTCAAGTACGCACACTCTCAGCAAATCCTCTAATGACTGAATTGTTCTCTCCGACTGACCATCTGTTTGCGGATGATAAACCGAACTCAACCTCAACTTTGAACCCAAGGCCTCTTACACACTCTTCCAAAACCTTGAAGTGAACCTCGGATCTCTGTCCGACACAATGCTCGATGGAACTCCATGCAATTTCATAATATCTCGAATATAAATCTCTGCCAACTGAGCTACAGGAAAGGTGATATTAATCAGAATGAAATGTGCCGACTTCGTCAATCTATCAACAACAACCCATATGGTATCATGCCCTCTCGGAGTATTCGGTAAACTAGTCACAAAATCCATGGAGATGCTGTCTCATTTCCTTTCAAGCACATCTAACGGTGTCAATAACCCTGCAGGCTTCTGATGTTCAACCTTAGACTTCTGACAAGTCAAACATGCATAAACAAACTGTGCAACATCACGCTTCAACCCGGACCACCAAAACAATTTCTTCAAGTCATGATACATCTTTGTAGCTCCCGGATGAATACTTAAGCTACTTCTGTGACTTTCTTCCAAAATCAACTTTTTCAACTCATCATCATCAGGAATACAAATCCTCCCTCTGAACCTCAACACACCTTGATCATCAACCTTGAAGTCACCATTTGCTGTTTGATTACTAGCAACCATTAAATCAACAAACTTGACATCAATTTTCTGCGCTTCCTTGATACTGTTCAAGAAATCACTATTGATCTTCAACATAACCAACTGCACACTCTGAGGTCCCTAAACTGTTCAAGCAACTCAAACTCCTTTACCATTATGGCAGACATGTGCAACGTCTTCCTGCTTAAAGCATCTCCAACCACATTAGCTTTGCCGGGGTGGTAATTCAGACTAAAATCATAATCTTTTAATAACTCAAGCCACCTTCTCTGCCTCATATTCAATTCCTTTTGATCAAATAAATATTTCAAACTCTTATGATCGCTAAACACCTCAAATTTAGAGCCGTACAAATAATGTCTCCAAATCTTCAACACAAAAACCACAGCCGCCAACTCTAAATCGTGCGTAGGATAATTCCGTTCATGAATTCTCAACTGTCTCGAAGCATAAGCTACTACTTTCCCATCTTGCATAAGCACACCACCTAAGCCCAACTTGGACGCATCACAGTAAACAACAAAAGGTTCATCCGGCTTCAGTAAAATCAAAATTGGAGCTGTCGTCAAACGTTGCTTCAACTCATTGAAACTATTCTCACACTGAGTATCCCACACATAAGCTTTACCTTTATAGGTCAACTGAGTCAATGGAAGTGCCAACTTCGAAAATCCTTCAATAAATCTACGGTAATAACCAGCCAAACCCAGAAAACTTCTAATCTCTGTGACTGACTTCGGAGTCTCCCATTGTGATACAGCATCAACTTTCGATGGATCTACAACAATACCACTACCAGAAATAATATGGCCAAGAAAACTTACTTCACTTAACCAGAACTCACATTTGGACAACTTGGCATACAACTTCTTTTCTTTCAACACCTGCAACACAATCTTTAAATGCTCTGCATGCTCTTCTTCATTCTTAGAATAAATTAAGATATCATTAATAAACACAACTACAAATTTATCCAGACAAGCATGAAAAATTCTGTTCATATACTCTATAAACACACCAGGCGCATTAGTAACACCGAAATGCATCACTTTATATTCATAGTGTCCAAATCGTGTCCTAAAGGCCGTCTTCTGCATATCTTCATCCTTCACCTTAATTTGATGGTAACCTGACCTCAAATCAATTTTACTAAACACACGTGCACCCACTAACTGATCCATCAAGTCATCAATTCTCGAAAGTGGATACCTATTCTTTATCGTCACTTTATTCAACTGACGGTAATCTATACACAACCTCATGCTACCATCCTTCTTCTTGACCAACAATACCGACGCTCCCCAAGGTGAAACACTCGGTCTTACAAACTTCTTATCAAGCAAATCTTCCAACTGTTTCTTCAACTCTGCTAATTCAGAAGCTGACATACAGTAAGGAGCCATCGACACAGGCTTCGTACCCGGAACAAGATCTATTGAAAATTCAACCTCCCTCTCTGGTGGCACATCTGGAATCTCGTCAGGAAAAACTTCTAGAAATTCATTTACAACCGGCAACTTATTAATCACAGCTTGATTCTCCACCGATAAATACGCCATCAAGGAAAACATTAAGATCCCATCGCGTTCTAACTGCTTCAACTGCTTAGTAGACAAAAACTCTGCTCCGCTTTCTTCTTCGGCAGAGGAGAAATATACCGTCTTTCTAAAACAATTTATATGGACATGGTTGTACTCCAACCAGTTCATACCAAGGATTACATCCATACCCGTCAACGGCAAACATACAAGATCAACTTCAAAGTCTCTACCAAACATAGACAAAGGACAACCCAAACAAACAAGAGAAGTAGTTACTGAACCCTTAGCTGGAGTTTCAACAACCATTTCTCCATTCATATCAGATATAACCAGACCCAACTTAAGTGCACAATCAATAGAAATGAAACAATGTGTAGCACCAGTATCAATAATAGCAATTAAAGGAATATTATTAAAGAAACAAGTACCTCTGATAAGTCAGTCCTCATTACTAGTTTGCGTACCAATCAATGCAAACACCTTGCCACTAGCCTGAGTCTTCCTAGGCTTCTTACACTGCGAACTAAGATGACCCTCCTCATCACAGTTGAAACAGACAATGTCACCACGCTTGCACTCAGCTATCGTGTGACCCTTCTTCCCACACCGGAAACACTTCTTCTCATCACGATCACAAACATTACTCTTGTGGCCCTTTTCGCCACATTTGAAGCAAACAATCTCCGTAGGAGCATCTCTCCTCTTAGGCCTCCTCTCATCATTCAGCCTCTGTTTACCCTTGTCAGTTGGGGCACTATACGGCTTCGGACGACTCTGCTGTCCCTTACCTCTACGCTCACTCATCACCTTATAGTGAGCTTTCGTATCCTCTTCGTAAATCCTACAGCTGCTTACTAACTCGGAAAAATTCCTTATCTTCTGATAACCAATGGCCCGCTTTATATCCGCACGCAAACCATTCTCAAACTTGATACATTTCGAAAACTCAGCAGTATCAGGAGTGTAGTGTGGATAGAACTTAGCCAGCTCCACAAACTTCGCAGCATACTCAGTTACAAACATGTCTCCCTGTTTCAACTCCAAGAATTCAATCTCTTTCTTACCTCGGACATCCTCCGGAAAATACCTTTCCAAGAACTCTCTCCTGAACACCGCCCAAGTCACAACAGTGCCATCCTGTTCTAAGATAGGTAGAAGACTCACCCACCAGTCGTCTGCCTCTTCAGCCAACATGTGCGTACCAAAATGCACCTTCTGCACCTCACTGCACTGCATGACTCTGAAGATCCTCTCTGTAACAGCCCGTTTTTCACGTTTGTTTTATTCTAATTATTTTATTGCGTGTATTATTTTAATTGTGTGCATTTTCATATGTTTGTGCATTTGAGGGGTAATTAGTAGTTTTGGGAGGATAGCGTTTTATCGTTTTTTTTTAAGATAGAACCGTTTTATTTATTAAGTTGTCGGTGCGCGATAATTAATTAGAGCCGAGGTTATTAATTAATTACCGTTAGTGTGTTATTTAGTAGATTAGTGAGAGCCCATTCATTTATTATTTGGGTGTTTAAGGCCCATTAAGAGAGAGGGAGTATATAAGCTAAGTCTTTAGTGGCTAGGTTTAGAAACTTTGCTCATTTTCACACAAACACAAGAGAAGGCAATTTGGGGCTAGAGAGAAGAACAAGAGAAAGGGGTTGGAGGCTAGAGCTAGAAGAGGGTTTCATCCCTAGGAGCTAAATTGAGGCTTGGGTTGTAGATTCTTGGTGCTAGAGGTAAGGGGGTTAGGCTTCACTCATAATTTCATAATTTTGCATTTTTCCCATTTTTGTGGAATTGTTGGATTGAATCTAATTGATGTGAATTCGTGCATAATCATTGCTGTTATGATTGAGAACATGAATTGCATGATAACTGTATCGCTATATATGAATTAACATATTGAAATGCATAATTGTTGGTGTTTTGTGTTCTTGAGAAATTTGATGAAAAATGAAGTTGTGATGTTGAATTGTGCATGAATTTATGTTCATTAGTTGTTATTGATGATTGTTGAACTGTTGGAATCAAATTTGTTGAACTGGAATCGTTGTTTATGGATTTTTGTAGAAATTTGGGGTTGTGTTGGTGTTTTGAGAAAATCCTATGATTTTGGTGAAATGAGTTGAACTGTTGTTTCTAATGCTTGATTCATGTTTGTTTAAGTGTATTGAAGCTATTTTGATCCATAAACACTTCCTGGAACTTGTTTTGGCGAATTGGGGATTTGAAAATTGAGTTTTTGGGTGAAAAATGGGAAGAACCCGAGAGGTTCTGGGCTGCCCAGATGAAGCTTCGCTTGAAGCGAGATTTTCTCGCTTGAAGCGAACATTCAAAGGGGAAACCCAGAATTTTGGATGCTATTTCGCTTAAAGCGAGCCCCAAGCGAGCTCCAAGCAAGATGCACCTGTGCTCTCTGGAACTTTCTCGCTTGAAGCGAGATAAAATGGCTTCAAGCGAGATGGGCTTGTGTCAGCCCATTTGATTTTTATTTCGTGAACCTTGGGACCTATCCGAGCATTTTCTAACACTTCTTTTAACCTCTATACACATTGTTTGCATCTATAATCCTATTGGAACAACATTCGAATCGAATGGGAATGATTTTGGAAAGATTGAACTTGAAACTTGAAAATGGTCAAGAACACGGACTTTCCGGAACTTGATTCTTTTCAAGGAAACCAAGTGGGATTATACTTGAGTAATGTTTATATGACTTTTAATGACGATTTCAATTGGTTCCATGGATTGATTACTTGTTTTGCTTTGAAAACTTATAATTTTGGAAAATTGGCAAAAGTGTGCCGAATTTCATGATCTTTATAAATTCTTCATTTGTGGCCGATGAAATGCTTATGTAACCTCTACTGTACACATATGTGAATTATGAGAATACATGGCATAGGCAATTGAGCTTGTTATTTGGTTTTGGTTCTTAACTTCAAATATTTTTCAAAGTTGTGAAATATGAGACGAACTTGTGTATTTTTACCTTGAAGTTTATTTGATGGTGAACCTTTTTAGATATGGATTCCTATGGTTAATTGTATACTTGTGAATGAAGTTGGATAATGATAATGTGATATATCATGATCTCGTATGTTATCTTCTTTACTTGAATTATATGAAGTGTTGCTTGTTCATGGTGAACTATGTGAAGAAGGTGATAATGTTGATTGTGTACATGTTCAATGATGATGAATATATGTATGTTGAATGTATGCGCAATTGTTGGTGTGTGCATACTTGATTAAATGACATTGGTGATAATTGCATACTTGTATATGCATGGCTTTGGTGATGATTGCATAATTGTATGCATGGTTTTGGTGATGATTGCATAATTGTATATGCATGGTTTGGAGAATTGTTGTATGAACATATGCATTGAGTCAAGTCATATGTTCATGCATTCATCGTTGAGGAGACAGACGTATGTCCAATGTGTAAGGCAGGTGTGAACCTTGCACGCGATGTGTTTGTTGCATCGGAGGTGACGACCTTGGAGGAGACTTGGTACCACATGCATCTAGATGAGTCTAGAGACATTGCATGAATTGTTAGTGAATTGAATTGCATTTAAATTGTGCATGGTGATTGTGTTTGGAGATTGATATTTGACTTGGTCGAATTGTAATATGTGTGTGATACACTCGAATTATGTGAACTTGGAATGATGCTTATGAATGATATTGAATGAGATAAATGTGGAGATACTATGAGTTTATGTATGGCTATGTTGTTTATCATTCTTGGATATATGACCATTATTTCAATGTTCTTGTTTATCTGTTTATGGATTATGATGATGTAATGCTAACCCTCAGTGGTTTACCACCTACCTTTCCGTATGGACGGGTAGATGGAGTGCAGGATGCTTAGTTGTTTTGCTTTGATGTTGTCGAGGAGCGGGAGTTCCTCTTTTACGTGCAAGTGTCTAGATTAGGGCTCTGATCTAGGGTTGTACTTGCATGCTATTTTCTTTTATGACTATGTAGTTTTTGGAGTTGAGATATTGTCATTATGAGTTTGAGATCATGTATTTATTATCATGAGATTTTGGAGATGTTATTTATATGGTTTACATATATTCCGCTGCTATGCTTATGTAACTTGATAATTTATACATGTATGCTGGAAATTGTTTGGTGACGTAACATTTATTTCATGAATATGTTTGATGTATTCTCGCGTTTACCGCTTATTAGAAATAGGGTGTTACACTCTCAACCTCTTTGAGCCACTTTTGAGCTCCATCTGGATCATACCTTCCTTTGAATGTTGGGGGATGATTCCTCAGAAAAGTTTCCAGCATCCTAACTCCTTCGTTACCAGCACCAACATTAGGCTGTTGTCCTACAGCTTGAGCAACAACTTCGAGTGCAGCAGCAATAGCAGCATCATTCCTTCCAGCCATCTCGAAATTCTACATCGCAAGCAACAATCAGAACAACAAAACAATGAAGGTTATTACACGACACTATGTGGCTCGACACGACTCTACTACTTGGTCAGACGGACCAACCTGCTCTGATACCAATTGTAACACCCCGTTTTCCCAACACATAATATTAATATAAAATCAGAGTAAATCAACAAACGGAGCATTACACTTCTTTTCAAAAATTCGTAAATAGAAAATATACTATTTATTCAAATATAACAACTAATAATTTGCAGCGGAAAATTGTTTTCAACATTAACAACTTCAGTAAATTGGCACAAAGGCCACCAACAGTCATAAAGCATTATTTCAACACCATTGAAAACTTCAACAGTAATAAAACTCCGACAACATGTTTCAAAATTTGATACATAAAGGAATGAAAGAAAACATCGCGACGATTCCCCATCCCGTTACGCATCACAGCCCTAAGACACTTGAGCCAATACCTCTACTAGTCTTCGCTACCTGCAAGTTACCCATACGAAGGGCAACATTTTCAAGCAGAAGGGGTGAGATTCACAAACAATAATAATATAATTATAATTCATCAATTGAATCTAAGACCCTAAATATCAACAAATACTTCAATATATTTATATAGTTCATGGGTAACAACATTTTCAACATATTCAAATTCAAACAACAACAACAACACAGCAACAGCTCAACTGACGACAACGACTATGCAATGACACAACGACGAATAACGACAATGCGACAATGCACATGAATGTCGTACCATTTAACGCGTTTGAATGACAAGGCATTCCAGGGCATGAGCCCTCAACATTTGAATGGTTAAAGCATTCACAGGGCATGAGCCCTCAACAATTGAACGACAAGGCGTTCCAGGGCATACGCCCTCAACAGTTGAATGATGAACATTCCAGGGCATGAGCTCTCAACAAGGTATGAGTATGAAATGGACTCAAAACTGTGTATATCTACATACAACTAAACAACAACAACGACAACTACTAACATGCATAATCAACTATGACTTACTCCCCAACTTAGTCAAGTATGACACAACAATTCACACGGCAAAATTCATCAACATAACACATATTCTCATAAATCAATCCAATTCATCTATCAAGAAGTTTTTATAGTATTTAGTGCATATATAGAGGTTATACAAGTTAAAGTAAACATTTTAGAATGCTTAGACGGGTCCCCTAATGCACGAAACAAGGATCAAAATGTGGCTGACAAAAGCCTTGCTCGCTTGAGCGAAGGCCTGCTCGCTTAAGCGAGATCATCACAGAATGGTTGGTTCTTGCTCGCTCAGGGTTCGCTCGTGGCTCGCTTCAAGCGACCTAAATGACGAAAGTCAGGAAATGTTCGCTTACGAGCTCGCTTGTGGCTCGCTCAAGCGACCTGACGCTAAGAAATTCTGGGCAGCTAGCCTGAATGCTCGCTTAAGCGACGGGTAGCTCACTTAAGCGACCATTCATCTGCAAAGTGAAGAATGCTCACGAATTTTCTAACCCTATCTCATTCGAAACCCAATTTTTAACCCCTGATTACCCAAAACGTGTTCTAACAGATGTTTACAGGTTCAACATACAACAATGCACAACAAAGAACACAAAACAACAACATCAAACATCAATTCAACTCATTCTCATCAATTTTCCAATTCTCCAAAACCTAACCCCAATCCCTCAATTCCCACTAACTTCATGTTAAATCAAAATCAGAATTATACACTATTATTATAGAGAGATAGTCTCACCCTTACCTGAATTTAGATGATTCAAAAGCTCTACAGAAATCAGATTCTCCTCTTGGCTCTTCTCTCTTGTTCTTGGTTTCTCTCCCTTTCTCCCAAAACTTTTGGTTTTCTTCTTATGTAAAAAATGTTTTGACTTCCCTTTCCTAACTCTCACTATTATTCCTTAACTCCTACTTTCATTTCACTTAACTCCTACTAAATTCTATTAATTAAAATATAACCCCCAAAACTCCAATAAATATTGATTCTCACTTATTTCTATTAAATAATAAAAATAACTATATAATAAAATAACAACACACCCCATAATCACATAAATCATTTAAAATCATATAAAAGACTTAAAATCAACCGAAAATAATTAAACAATAACTAGGGCGTTACACTCATGATCATAGTAGACAAGGGGAAGAAGAGAGTAGACATAAAATAAATAACAATAAAATAAAGAGATAAATTATTATTAGAAAGACAACTGTCACTATTGTATTCCAAGAATAAGATGAATATTTGTGATGAAAGACTACTTTATTTATAGCTTACAATTGACTTAAAATCTAAGCAACTATAATACTAGAGTGCTCCACAAGAAACTGTGGGCCTAAACTAAAATAGAGTAGCTTAAAATCCAAGCAAAAGCTGCAAAAAAGAATCCTGAGAGGTGGCACGGCCGTGCCACATTTGGCACGGGCCGTGCCAAGCTTCTGACTTGGGAGCTTCATATTTTTGTGTTGAATCTTGCATTTTTCCAGCCCGAATCAGCTCATAATCCTCTTTCTTTTGCTTCAAGACTGTTCCACCCAATATTCGTTCCTGAAATATAATTTATTGAATCTTAAAGTAAATAGCTCAAAAAGGAAATAACAATAATATAAAATAAACTTAAATCTAAATAAAACAAGATTAAATATTATATAAAATAAACTAATTATTGACTCATTAAGGGGCAACCCCTTCTCTTTGGTATATGGTACGGAGGTTGTACTCCCTGTAGAAGTTGAAATTCCGTCATTGAGAGTCTCGATGGAAGCTGAGTTGTCAAAAGCGGAATGGTGTCAGCATAGGTATGATCAATTGAATTTGATTGAAGAAAAGCGCATGACTGCTTTGTGTAACGCCCCATTTCTATTTAATTATTTTTAGTTGATGTTTGAGTATTTTTATTTGATATATATGATTTATATGAATTATATGACCTTTTGGTGTGGTGTGTGTATTTAAATAATTATTTGTGTTTTATTTAAATGAATGTTATTTGTTTTATTTAATAAAATTAGGAGGAAAATAGTATTTATTTGGTTAAAGGGGAGTTATTATAATTAAAAAGAATTAAGTGGGAGTTAAGTGGATTTTAAGAGAAAAGGAGAGGTTATGTTTTAGGAAATAGAAAGTCAGTAAGGAGAAAAATGTTGTACGTGCAATTGAAAGAAAAACATAAGCTTTTTGGGGAGAAAAGGGAGAGAAGCCAAGAACAAAGGTGGAGAGCTAATTGCTGTAGATTTTTGATTCATCTGTAATTCAGGTAAGGGTGACGCTAACTTTCAATTAATAATATGTATATGATTTCTGAAATTGAATTGAAAATGGTGTTCTTGAGTTAGGGTTGAAATTATGAAAAGTTGCTAAATGTTGTGAATTGTGTTGTTGAATGCATGTTTCTGTGTTGTTTTGGAGGTTGTGCTGTATATAGAACCTGTAAACCTTTTTGTAATTCATTTTGGGTGATCAGGGGATCAAAATTGGGTTTTTGGGGTGAAAAATGGTGTAAAAATCGTAACAGCCTGTGCCAAATTGTACTCCGATTGTGTCGAATCGTACTCCGATTATTTACGACTGAAAATGCAATTTTTGACCCAGAAAATCGTACTCCGATTTTCCAAATCGTACTCCGATTTGACAGCATCCCCTGTTTCGCGTTCTTGCGTCTTTTTCACCCATTTCTGTTTCGAACTAGCTTTTGGTGTAAACAAGAAAGTTGTAGATAATTGAGTTAGCTTTCTAATGGCCTTGGTTTGACTTGAAAATGATTTTTATAATTTGAGTTATGATGGAAATAGTCCAAGTGGGTCTTGAAGAAAACTTTAAGAAAACTTAGCATAACTTATTCCAAGTTAGCCCAAAACCTATGGTTAGTTCCCAAACTTCAAACTTAAGTATGAGAGGTTAAATTGAGGTGTTTTATGAGTATTTAACTTATGACTTGTTTAATCAAATTTGATTTCCTTTTGAAAAATGTTTTCTTGATTTATTTAACCTTGTTTATGAAGTGAATATTATAAATGAAAGTGAAGCTATGTGAACGCATGTATATATAAATAAATATGATTATATATGCTATGTCGTTGATTTCCGTTGTTGATGCCGTTGAGTCGTGTTGTCTAAGTTGGGGAGTGTGTCATAAATATATTAGGCACAGTTGTTGTTGTCATTGCCGTCGTTGTTGTTGTTGTTGTGTTGTATGCTGATATACACTGTGAGTCTTCCATCACATATGTCGTTGTTGTTGTTGTTGTTGTTGTTGTTGTTGTTGTTGGGTTGTATGCTGATATACACCACGAGTCTTTCATACTCATGCATCGTTGGGGGCTCATGCCCTGGAATGTTAATCATTCAAACTGTTGAGGGCTTATGCCCTGGAACGCCTTTATCGTTCACCTGTTGAGGGCTCATGCCCTGGGATGCTTTAACCATCCAACTGTTGAGGGCTCATGCCCTGGAATGCTTGTCATTCAACGCGCGTAAAATGGTACCACATGCATATTGCATTTGTTGTTGATGTCGTTGCATTGTTGTTGTCGGTGTGAGTTGTCGTTGTGTAGTCCTTGATGTCGAAGTCGTTGTTGGTGAGTCGTCGGAGTTGTAGAGGTTGTTGGTTGAATTGTTGGTGTTGTAGTCAATGATGTTGTTGTATTCCAATTATGAATTGATGTAGATTGTTGTTGCAATTGTTGATGCCATGTGATATAAAAATGTGCTACAGATGCCATTTGTTGAGCTGTTTTTGTTTTAATTCAAATTGATGAATTATATATATATATATATATATATATATATATATATATATATTATTGTTGTTTGTGAATCTCACCCCTTCTGTTGGAATTGTCGCCTTGTGGGCAAGTGCAGATTTCCAAGGCTAGTAGGATGTTGGCTCAAGTGTCTTAGGGCTCTGATACGTAACGGGTTGGGAAACGTTGTCTTGTTCTTTCATTCCTTTATGTATCGAATTTTGAACTAATGTTGTTGAACCTTAATTATGTTGGATATCATTTTATTGTTGAGGCCTTTGTGCCAAGATTTTGTTGAAGAAGATTTATTATGTTGAAAAGAATTTTCCGCTGCAATTATTTATGAGATTAAAGTTGTTGAAGTTAAATAGTTTTATTTTCTATTTAATAATTTTAAAGAGCAGTGTGACATGCCCGTTTGTTGATTACTCTGATCAAATATATTATTATTACGTTGTTTTGGGAAACGGGGTGTTACAATTGGTATCAGAGCAGGTCGGTCCGTCCGACCAATTAGTAGAGTCGTGTCGAGCCTAGTAGTGTTGTGTGACAACTTATACTGTCTTTTGTTGTCCTGATTTGTTGTTTGTTGTGTAGAGAACTAACATGCAGGAGTCTTATCCAGAATTGTTGCATGAGGTTCATTTTCGAGGACGAAAATTCTATAAGTTGGGGAGAGTTGTAACGCCCCATTTCTATTTAATTATTTTTAGTTGATGTTTATGCAACATGATATGATATGATGCACGAAGACTCATACAACATTCGTCCTTCGTCATTTTTATGCAATATGCTATGATGCACGAAGACTCACCAACAACATATAGAAAATACATCAACAACAAAAAATCATCTTCACAACATAGTTCTTTTTGTCATTTTACTTGTTATTATAAAACAAGTACGTCATTCGTCATTATTCAACGTTATACAACATGGTTATTACCTCATCATTCAACCTTTTACAACATAATCATTACATCATTTCTCGACATCATAATTACTCAATATTGTCCATAAAACCTATACTCAACATGTAACACCCATACTAAACGTATCTAGAAAGTTTAACATGTGCATTAACTTAGTACTGGATACATTAAAATTTACAACTTAAATTACTTCGAATGAATATTGTATACAACAAATTCACGTTCGTACATCAGAGTTACCATACAACCATCCAATAAAATAAAAGTACAATCTTGAAATCCATGCGAACATCCTGCAGCGGGTACGAACGGGTCCTTGCTGAATATCCATCCGGCGATAAGCTTACTCAACAACTCTGCTAATCTGAAACAAATAAGGATTGGGATGAGACATAATGTCTCAGTGAGTTCTCCTAATCCTAGGCTATAGGTGACTTCGGGGGAAACCTATGGTCACCACGTGTCTAGGATGCTACCTGACTGTTGGGCGTCGTGTGTGAGGCTTACATAGACGGTCGTGCAAATCTAAAACCGTCCTAGGGTCATCTTATTTGCTTCCTTCGTGTCATGGCGGTCAAGGGACCCTAGGACCGCTAACTCGAGATGCTCTAAACGCATCAAGACATAACCTAACATATTCATGACACGGAGCTAGACCGGACGATTAGGGAAACCTAAGATCGTCGTCGGTACACTTACATAACTTGTTCTATAGCCTAAGCTATATGTATCTAGTCTCAAGGCACAAACATATTCGTAACATAAACATCATAATCAAATGCAATTCATTAATAAGGTCTGAATGATTAAGTTTGTGGCTATGTTGACCAGGCATTGAGGCTATTCCGATGTAACGAGAAAACCTGCATCAATCTGCTTTTGTACTTTCTCTTTGATCTTAAGAGCCATGTCAGGATGAGATCTTCTCAGCTTCTGTTTAACTGGCGGGCATTATGGCTTTAAAGGTAGTCGGTGCACCATGATATTAGTATCCAACCCTGGCATATCCCAATACGACTATGCAAAAACATCAACACATTCTTTGAGAAGCTCTATTTTCTGCTTCTTGATAGTCGCATCCAGTGATGCCCCAATCTTAACTTATTTCTTGTCCTCCTCGGTACCTAAGATAATCACCTCTAATGCTTCCCCATAAGGCTGAATAGTTTTTCTTCCCTGTTCAGATTCATACACAGGGAACTCAAAGTTGGAAAAGAGCGGAGGGTTATCTTGTTCAATGGGTTTATTAATGTTTAACATGCACATGTGATTTATGATTGATTTTTAGAAAACAAGTAAATGCATACATTTTGGAAGTGATTATTTTTGGGTTTTTTGTATTACTATCTTTCAGAAAAAGAAAAAAATAAAAACAAACATCGAGAAAAAAATGACATTTTTTTTTTTGATGGTAATTTATTGAAGCAAAAAGCGCTACATAAGTTCACTTTCGCCTCGGGCGGGATGAAAGGATTTTTGAAAAAGCATAAAATCAACAAGTGTATTACTTGGATAAGTGAGTAACAGAAGGAACATCTACAACGACCCAATTGTGGCTAATCCATCGTGTCACAAAGTTACGTGTCACTCCTTCAGGATTGTCTTCGATGATAGCATTGGCCTCTGATGGGGCAGGAATGAACCCAACACTGTAGAAAGTATTTCCTACTGGCTTGCTATTGACCCCTGTCTTGGAAAATCCTGCTGATGAAAAGAAACCAAGCTCTTCACGCCGCTTGTTCTTTGGCAAACTTAACACTTGCCCCCAACCTGCAGGCAAACCATCTTGTACCACTTTCTGAGCATCTTTAAAGGAAGAGATGGATGCCTCATTCCTCTTAGTATTTTCTTCTTCTATGGAGAGTCCTTAGAACGACGTACCATCATCAATATCAACACCAATGAAAGAGAACACCGAAAAATGGCTTACTAGCATAACTTTTTCCCCTCCTACGGTCACCAGCTTTCCGTTCTTTACAAATTTCAACTTCTAATGCAGCATAGATGTTACTACCCGTGCTTCATAAATCCAAGGCCGACCCAGCAGACAACTTTATGCAGCTTGAAAACCCATCATTTGAAAGGTAATTTGGAACAGATGTGGCCCAATTGTGATAGGAAAGTCCACCTATCCAGTAAAAGACTTTCTTGAACCGTCAAAAGCTTTCACAACTACCCCGCTACGCCTTATAGGTGTACCCTGGTAGAAAATTTAATCAAGAGTTGTTTTGGCCATCACATTCAAAGACGACCCAATGTCTACCATCACATTTGACAAAGCATCAGTTTTGCAGTTTACATATATATATCCAATGCCAAGTTGTGATTACTTCCTTCTACCGAGAGCTCTTCATTACTGAAACTCAGATTGTTGCATGCAGTGATGTTCCCCACTATTCCACCGAATTGACCAATCGTCACATCATGGTCCACAAAGGCTTGGTCTATGACCCTCATCAGGGCTTCCCTATGGGCCTCCGAATTCAGCAATAATGACAGTACAAATATCTTTGACAGAGTCTGCATCAGTTGATCGACCACCTTGTACTCACTTTTCTTTATTAGCTTTAACACCTTCTCAAAGTCAGAATTGGTATTGGCCCAACTGGACTGGCCTACATCTTTTGTTGCACTGGAGTCCTTAGCTTGTACTTGTTCAATTACCAGAGCACTAGTTGGCATGTACTAGGGAAGAAGGGTGTCCGGACATGCTGAACATCAAGAATGAGGTGAGCTTCTTGGCAATCTTGAATCATGTTGACAGATGGAGGATCGTGATTCAGCAGTGGATTTGATTGTGCATTTGGGTCAAGGACCAAGACCCAAATGTACAATCAAATCCACTGCCGAATCATGGTCCTCCATCTCTCAACATGATTCAATATTGCCAAGAAGCTTAACTTATGCTTGATGTTCAACATGTTCGGATGCCCTTAGCCCAGTACATGCCAACTTGTGAAAATTGTCTCCTTTTGAACATGATCATGATGCATGTGAAGTGTGTCCTATAGATCCGCGAGGTTGTCAAAAGGTAAGAGATGATATTCAAGGGCTGTTAAACCGAAGAGAGCTCACTATTTCTAGTAAAGATGATGAGGTGTGTGTCATAACACCTGGATTCATATCCCAATGAGAGTGGAGGTAACTTTCAACAGTCAGAAATTAGTGGTTGCTCCTTTAGTGATATGCTTGCCAGGCCCAATGCCTTATGCTTCCGAGAAGGCCATACCCTACAAGTACAATGCCACGATGTTGGAAAATGGATGTGAAGTTCTCATACCATCTTTCCCTTCTGTGGTCAACATTGCTGAAGATAGTAGAGTGCTGAGAAATGGGTGTGTTATTCCTGCGATGTTTTCGAAGAAAGCTAGTGCTCCGGTAATTAAACAAGAACAATCTAAGGACTCCAGTGCAACCAAAGATTTAGCCAGTCCAGTGGGGCTAATACCAATTCTGACTTTGAGGAGGTGATAGAGCTAATAAAGAAAAGTGAGTAAAAGGTTGTGCTTGTGATTTTCGGGTATCAATCCATTAATTGGTTTTGAACCTTTCAATCTTTGAACTCTCAAATTTTATTCGTGGGAAGGGAAAAAATGAGTAAAAACCCTTATGAGATCAAGGTCTGGGGGTTGGTTTCGAATAGGGCAGGTGTTAAGCACCCTAAACGACTTTGGTACTCCGAAGGAGCCTCTTGCCTAAATTATCTTGTGCTAATTAGTTGCTTATTTATTTGTAAAATGTTGCCTAAGTCTGAGTGAAAGAATGGAGGGAGAAGAAGTATGTTTTTTGTTGTTTTTATTGATTTGGAAAGACAAAGTCTTTTGCCTACATACCCAAGAGTGGGATCAAAATCATGTAGTTCACCTCAAAAATTTCGTTTGGTGAGTTTGATTAACTTTAAAAGTTTGTAAAATGTTTTTGAGAGGGCAAGAGGCCGAAAGGCATAGAAGAATAAAAATGTGAGGTTGTTTGATTTTAATTAAAGAAAAGAAAGTCTAAATAATTTAAAATTGATTGAAGTTTGATTTGGAAAAAAAGTAAAGAAAGGAAGGATCACTTGTAACACCCCGTTCCCGAAATAACGTAATAATAATATTCATAAAATAATAATCAGAGTAATTCAACAAACAACGGAGTATTACACTACTTTTTCAAAATTATTTAGATAGAATATAAAAACTATTTAAAACCATCAACAATTTCATCATATTAAAATTCTGCAGCGGAATATCTTTAATTGGAAATCATATTCAATAACTACATCATATCCTTGGCACAAAGGCCGTCAACATAGTAAAATTATTCCACAAATAAATCTCAACAGCATCTTCTTCAAAAGAAATGATACATAAAGGAATACAAGAAGATAACGTTTCCCCATCCCTACTATGTATCAGAGCCCTAGACGCAAGAGCCAACAACACTAGTCTTCGCTACCTGCACTTGCCCACGAGGCGGCAATTCCAGCAGAAGGGGTGAGTTCACAAATCAAAAGTAATATACAAATATATGAATCATCAAAGTAAATTGAAACAACAACGATTCATAACAACTAACAGCAACAACATCATCAATATCATCTCAACTTTATAAATTAAATTTCATCTTTGATTAACATCAACAACAACAACACTTGTGGCGACACCTCACCAACAACAATTCCAACAGGACAACTCACACCTACAACTAATGCAAGACTCCATCAACATCTAATGCATTATGCATGTGGTACCATACTACGCGCGTTGAATGCTAAGCATTCCAGGGCAATAAGCCCCCAACAGTTTGGATGGTTAAAGCATCCCAGGGCAATAAGCCCCCAACAGGTGAACGATAAAGCGTTCCAGGGCAATAAGCCCCCAACAGTTGAATGATAAACATTCCAGGGCAATAAGCCCCCAACAAATGCATATGAGTATGAATGACTCTATGGTGTATATCAGCATACAACCCAACATCTTAATGGAGCATATCAGCATGCAACCAACAACATAACAACTTAGAGTACCCTCCCCAACTGGACGAGACCACTCAACATCAACAAGACAATTCAACTTAGCAAGTATAAGTATTTGCACATAAGCATACGTAATTCCATCATTAATCATCTTCATATATAAGTTTTATCATCTAAACAATTCTTAATAAATCCAATAAACATCTTAGAAAGCTTAGGTTTGGGTTTAGAACACCTTAGAAAAATCACACTTTGGGTCGCACAGGACCCAGCTCGCTTAAGCGAGCAGCATCTCGCTTGAGCGAGTCAATTCACGTAAGTTGGGTTTTGGTTCGCTTGAAGCTCGCTTCTGGTTCGCTTAAGCGAACAGGTTAAATACACAGTTCTGGGCAAAAATTAGCGTCTCTCGCTTAAGCGACGGGAATCTCGCTTAAGCGACACAAATGACGAAAGTTTGGTTTTCACTCGCTCCTGGTTCGCTCGTGGCTCGCTTAAGCGAGCGGCTAAAATTTCAGACTGGTCGTTGCAAAGAGTTTCTCGCTTGAGCGAAGGGTATCTCGCTTGAGCGAGTGCTCATCAGGGCAGAATCATAACCTACGATTTCTAACTCCATTTTCATCCAAAAACCCCAATTTTAATCCCCCAATCACCCAAAATGGTTTAGAAACAATGTTTATGGGTTTAAGGCACAACAAAACATCAGAACATATCACAACAACATCATTAACAACACAATTCATCAAGAAATGAGCAATTCATCATATTCATAAACCTAGTTCCAAAACTACCAATTTCAATCCCAATTCATGAAATCATATACATATATATTAACAATTGAATCATAAACCCACCCTTACCTGATTAGATGAATTAAACAAAAGCTACAGCAACCCTAGCAATCTCCCTTTGGTTCTTGGCTCTACTCTTCTCTCTTCCCAAAAGTTTATTTCTTACTGATACGTGAAAAATGTTTTTGTCTGACTCTTTCTTTCCTTTTCCACAAAACCCAAAACCTTTTCTTTTTCTTAACTCCTCACTTAATCTCCTAATTAAAGTGTAACCCCCCTCCTTAATTCTAATTATTCTAAATAAATCCCTTTAATCTAAATAAACATTATTTCTACTATTTTCACTTAAATAATAAAATCATTACTAATTTTCATATGATAAAATATAATAAAATAACAACACCAATAATTCATATAAATCAACATAAATAATTTTAAAGCACATAAAACACACAAAAATCAACTAAAATAAATAAATAACAACTAGGGCGTTACAACTCTCCCCAACTTAGAGAATTTCGTCCTCGAAATCTTACCTTAAGCAACAAACAACTCAGGATAGGATTCTTGCATCTTGCTCTCCAACTCCCAAGTCAAACTCTCACCGGCTACACCGCCCCAAACAACTCTAACCAAAGGTATTTCCTTGCCTCTCAGCTGCTTCACCTTACGATCATCAATCCTCAAAGGCAAAGTCTCAACAGTAAGATTATCTCTAACTTGCACATCATCTCTAGGAATAACATGCGAAGGATCTGCTACATACTTCCTCAGCTGCGACACATGAAACACATCATGCAAGTTCGATAGATGGGGTGGCAATCCAATCCGATATGCCACGGTTCCAATTCTTTCGGAAATCTGATAAGGACCAATGAACTTTGGAGTCAACTTCTTCGACTTCAAAGCACGTCCTACACCTGTCATCGGAGTAACCCTCAAAAACACATGCTCACCCTCCTGAAACTCAAGGGCTTTCCTCCTTTTGTCATGATAACTCTTCTGACGATCTTGAGATGCTTTCATCTTTTCTCTTATCATTTTGACCTTTTCTGTAGTCTGCTGCACCAATTCAGGTCCTAACACAATGCTTTCACCCGACTCAAACCAACATATAGGAGTTCTACACCTTCGACCATACAAAGCTTCGAACGGTGCCATGCCAATACTCGAATGGTAACTATTGTTATAGGTGAACTCTATCAATGGCAAGTGGCTGTCCCAAGCTCCACCCTGCTCGAGTACACACACCCTCAACAAATCCTCCAAGGATTGGATAGTCCTCTCCGACTGACCATCTGTCTGCGGATGATAAGCCGAACTCAGCCTCAATTTCGAACCCAATGCATCTTGCAAGCTCTTCCAAAACCTTGAAGTAAACCTCGGATCTCTATCCGACACAATGCTAGATGGAACACCATGCAACTTCACAATGTCACGCATATAAATCTCCGCCAACTGAGCTACCGGATAAGTAATATTAATCGGAATAAAGTGCGCCGACTTCGTCAACCTGTCGACCACGACCCAAATGGCATCATGCCCTCTTGCGGTATTCGGCAGACTTGTTACAAAATCCATCGAAATGCTATCCCACTTCCACTCGGGTACATCTAACGGAGTCAACAGCCCTGCAGGCTTCTGGTGCTCTACCTTAGACTTCTGACAAGTCAAACATGCATACACAAACTGAGCAACATCTCTTTTCAAACCGGACCACCAAAATAATTTCTTCAAGTCATGGTACATCTTGGTAGCTCCCGGATGAATACTCAAACTACTCTTGTGACTTTCTTCTAAAATCAACTTCTTCAAGCCCTCATCCTCAGGAATACAAATTCTTCCTCTAAACCTCAACACACCTTGGTCATCAACCTTGAAATCACTATCCGCATTCTGATCACTAGCAGCCATCAAATCAACAAACTTAACATCAAGCTTCTGCGCCTCCTTGATACTATTCAAGAAATCACTATTAATCTTCAACATACCCAACCGTACACTCTGAGGCGATCTTTCACAAACAAGACTCAAGTCTCTAAACTGTTCAAGTAGCTCAAACTCTTTCACCATCAAAGCAGACATATGCAACGTCTTTCTGCTCAACGCATCCGCAACTACATTGGCTTTACCAGGATGGTAATTCAAACCAAAATCATAATCCTTAAGCAATTCAAGCCACCTTCTCTGCCTCATGTTCAACTCTTTCTGATCAAATAAATACTTCAAACTTTTATGATCACTAAACACCTCGAATCTGGAACCGTACAAATAATGCCTCCAAATTTTCAAAACAAATACCACGGCTGCCAACTCTAGATCATGTGTAGGATAATTCTTCTCATGCACTCTCAGCTGCCTAGAAGCATACGCTACCACCTTGCCATCTTGCATCAAAACACCACCTAATCCCAGCTTAGATGCATCACAATAAACAACAAAAGGTTCTTCCGGCTTTGGCAAAATTAAAATAGGAGCAGTCGTCAATCTTTGCTTCAACTCATTGAAACTACTTTCACATTGAGCATCCCACACAAATGCTTTACCTTTACAGGTCAGTTGCGTCAAAGGAAGTGCCAACTTCGAAAATCCTTCAATAAATCTGCGGTAATAACCAGCCAACCCAAGAAAACTTCTTACCTCAGTAACTGACTTTGGTGTCTCCCACTGCGACACAGCATCAACCTTCGAAGGGTCTACCGCAATACCTTTACCGGAAATAATGTGGCCAAGAAAACTTACTTCATTCAACCAGAACTCGCACTTGGATAACTTGGCATACAATTTCTTCTCTTTCAGCACCTGCAAAACAATCTTCAAATGTTCTGCATGCTCTGCTTCAGTCTTAGAATAAATCAAGATATCATCAATAAAAACCACAACAAATTGATCCAGATACTCATGAAAAATTCTGTTCATGTATTCCATAAACACACCAGGTGCATTCGTCACACCGAAAGGCATCACCTTATATTCATAATGACCATATCGCGTCCTAAACGCTGTCTTTTGCATATCCTCATCCTTCACCTTTATCTGATGGTAACCCGACCTCAAATCAATTTTGCTAAACACACGGGCACCCACTAGTTGATCCATCAAGTCATCAATCCTCGGTAGTGGATACCTATTCTTAATCGTCACTTTGTTCAGCTGACGGTAATCGATACACAACCGCATGCTACCATCCTTCTTCTTTACCAGCAACACCGGCGCTCCCCATGGTGACACACTCGGTCTCACAAACTTCTTGTCAAGCAAGTCTTCTAACTGCTTCTTCAACTCAGCCAACTCCGAAGCTGACATACGGTAAGGAGCCATCGACACAGGCTTCGTACCCGGCACAAGGTCAATCGAAAATTCCACTTCCCTCTCTGGTGGCACATCTGGAATCTCATCAGGGAAAACTTCAGGAAATTCCTTCACAACAGGCAGCCCATCAATTACAGCTTGGTTCTCCACCGACAAGTACGCCAACAAAGAAAACATCAACACGCCATCCTTTTCTAAACGCTTCATCTCTTTAGTGGATAAAAATTCTGTTCCACTCTCTTCTTCAGCAGAAGAAAACCGCACCGTCTTCGTAAAACAATTGATCAGGACATGATTGTATTCTAACCAATTCATCCCCAATATTACATCCATTCCCAACAACGGCAAACAAACGAGATCAACTTCAAAATCTCTACCAAAAACAGACAGCGGACAACTTAAACAAACAAGGGAAGTAGTTACTGAACCCTTAGCTGGAGTTTCAACAACCATCTCCCCATTCATAGCAGACATAATCAAACCCAATCTTTGTGCACAGTCAAAAGCAATGAAACAATGCGTCGCACCAGTATCTATAATAGCAATTAAAGGAGTACCATTAAAGAAACAAGTACCTCTGATAAGTCGATCCTCCTGATCAGTCTGAGTACCGGTCAAGGCAAAAACTCTACCACTGGTCTGCGCCTTCTTAGGCTTAGTGCACTGAGAACCAATGTGACCTTCCTCATTACAGTTGAAGCAAACAATATCCCCACGCTTGCATTCGGTGACAGTATGGCCCTTCTTACCACAACGGAAACATTTCTTCTCATCTCGGTTGCAAGCATTGCTCTTGTGGCCTTTAACACCACACTTAAAACAGACCACTTCAGCAGGAGCATCTCTACGTGCGGGTCTCCTCTCATCATGCATTCTCTGCTTGCCCTTATCAGCTGGAGCACTATAAGGCTTCGGGCGACTCTGCTGCCCCTTTCCTCTACGGTCATTCATCACTTTATAATGGGCCTTCGTATCCTCTTCATAAATACGACAGCTGCTCACCAACTCAGAGAAGTCTCTGATCTTCTGATAACCAATGGCCCGCTTAATATCAGCTCGCAGACCATTTTCAAACTTAATACATTTGGAGAACTCAGCAGTCTCCGCAGCATAATGAGGGTAGAACTTGGCAAGCTCCACGAACTTAGCAGCATATTCCGTAATGGACATGTCTCCTTGCTTCAGCTCAAGGAATTCTATCTCCTTCTTACCTCGGACATCCTCCGGAAAATACCTCCTCAAGAACTCTCTTCTGAACACAGCCCATGTAATCTCAGCTCCTTCAGCTTGGAGAATGGGTTGAGTGCTTACCCACCAGTCGTCAGCCTCCTATGCTAACATATGCGTGCCAAACCGCACCATCTGAACATCATTGCACTGCATTACCCGGAAGATCCTCTCGACCTCCTTCAGCCAGGTCTGTGCTCCATCGGGGTCGTATCTTCCCTTAAAGGTTGGTGGATGATTCCTCAAGAAAGTTTCAAGCATCCTTACACCTTCACCAGCCCCACCAGCACCTTGCTGTTGTCCAACAACTTGAGCCATTGCTTGCAAAGCAGCAGCAAGAGCAGCATCATTTCTTCCGGCCATCTCGATAATTCTACATAACAACAAGAATTAGAATAACAAAGACAGTTTAAAGCTGTCACGCAACTCTACTTGGCTCGACACGACTCTTCTAATGGTCAGACAGACCGACTTGCTCTGATACCAATTGTAACACCCCGTTCCCGAAATAACGTAATAATAATATTCATAAAATAATAATCAGAGTAATTCAACAAACAACGGAGTATTACACTACTTTTTCAAAATTATTTAGATAGAATATAAAAACTATTTAAAACCATCAACAATTTCATCATATTAAAATTCTGCAGCGGAATATCTTTAATTGGAAATCATATTCAATAACTACATCATATCCTTGGCACAAAGGCCGTCAACATAGTAAAATTATTCCACAAATAAATCTCAACAGCATCTTCTTCAAAAGAAATGATACATAAAGGAATACAAGAAGATAACGTTTCCCCATCCCTACTATGTATCAGAGCCCTAGACGCAAGAGCCAACAACACTAGTCTTCGCTACCTGCACTTGCCCACGAGGCGGCAATTCCAGCAGAAGGGGTGAGTTCACAAATCAAAAGTAATATACAAATATATGAATCATCAAAGTAAATTGAAACAACAACGATTCATAACAACTAACAGCAACAACATCATCAATATCATCTCAACTTTATAAATTAAATTTCATCTTTGATTAACATCAACAACAACAACACTTGTGGCGACACCTCACCAACAACAATTCCAACAGGACAACTCACACCTACAACTAATGCAAGACTCCATCAACATCTAATGCATTATGCATGTGGTACCATACTACGCGCGTTGAATGCTAAGCATTCCAGGGCAATAAGCCCCCAACAGTTTGGATGGTTAAAGCATCCCAGGGCAATAAGCCCCCAACAGGTGAACGATAAAGCGTTCCAGGGCAATAAGCCCCCAACAGTTGAATGATAAACATTCCAGGGCAATAAGCCCCCAACAAATGCATATGAGTATGAATGACTCTATGGTGTATATCAGCATACAACCCAACATCTTAATGGAGCATATCAGCATGCAACCAACAACATAACAACTTAGAGTACCCTCCCCAACTGGACGAGACCACTCAACATCAACAAGACAATTCAACTTAGCAAGTATAAGTATTTGCACATAAGCATACGTAATTCCATCATTAATCATCTTCATATATAAGTTTTATCATCTAAACAATTCTTAATAAATCCAATAAACATCTTAGAAAGCTTAGGTTTGGGTTTAGAACACCTTAGAAAAATCACACTTTGGGTCGCACAGGACCCAGCTCGCTTAAGCGAGCAGCATCTCGCTTGAGCGAGTCAATTCACGTAAGTTGGGTTTTGGTTCGCTTGAAGCTCGCTTCTGGTTCGCTTAAGCGAACAGGTTAAATACACAGTTCTGGGCAAAAATTAGCGTCTCTCGCTTAAGCGACGGGAATCTCGCTTAAGCGACACAAATGACGAAAGTTTGGTTTTCACTCGCTCCTGGTTCGCTCGTGGCTCGCTTAAGCGAGCGGCTAAAATTTCAGACTGGTCGTTGCAAAGAGTTTCTCGCTTGAGCGAAGGGTATCTCGCTTGAGCGAGTGCTCATCAGGGCAGAATCATAACCTACGATTTCTAACTCCATTTTCATCCAAAAACCCCAATTTTAATCCCCCAATCACCCAAAATGGTTTAGAAACAATGTTTATGGGTTTAAGGCACAACAAAACATCAGAACATATCACAACAACATCATTAACAACACAATTCATCAAGAAATGAGCAATTCATCATATTCATAAACCTAGTTCCAAAACTACCAATTTCAATCCCAATTCATGAAATCATATACATATATATTAACAATTGAATCATAAACCCACCCTTACCTGATTAGATGAATTAAACAAAAGCTACAGCAACCCTAGCAATCTCCCTTTGGTTCTTGGCTCTACTCTTCTCTCTTCCCAAAAGTTTATTTCTTACTGATACGTGAAAAATGTTTTTGTCTGACTCTTTCTTTCCTTTTCCACAAAACCCAAAACCTTTTCTTTTTCTTAACTCCTCACTTAATCTCCTAATTAAAGTGTAACCCCCCTCCTTAATTCTAATTATTCTAAATAAATCCCTTTAATCTAAATAAACATTATTTCTACTATTTTCACTTAAATAATAAAATCATTACTAATTTTCATATGATAAAATATAATAAAATAACAACACCAATAATTCATATAAATCAACATAAATAATTTTAAAGCACATAAAACACACAAAAATCAACTAAAATAAATAAATAACAACTAGGGCGTTACATCACTTGGTTTGTTTTCAAGGTTTGTTAAGAAAATGTTTTTTGTGATTTTTGATTGTTTGAATGTTTTCGAAAAATGATTTTTTGTAAGTTAAATCGTAAACTAAAAAAAACTAAGCGTAACGACATAACGTAAAAAGCGATAAATAAGTGTGTGATAGTGTCGGTGCATGTGTCGGTGCATATTCTCATTATTTGGATATTTACATAAATTCCTAAATACACTCTAAGGTCTTTTGCAAAAGTAAATGACGAGAAATAAAAACGTGGAAAATTAAATTACATAAGTCCTAAATACACGCTAATATCATGAAATGTAAACAAATAAAAATAATAAAGTGACAACAAAACTAAAATGCAAATACATAGAATAGGCACATATGCTAAACAAATCAAATATGCATGTAATGATTTTTTAGGTCTAGAATGCATGAGATAAAAAAGGTCATTAAATGAATTAGATAGAAAACAATGCATGAGATGAAAAGTGATTTGAATTAAAATGCATGTGATGAAAATTAAATCCACAAGTAAACTAAATGATATGAGAAATATAATATGAAAAACTAAATTGAATAAAATGCATGAAAGTAGTTAAAATTAACATATGAGAGGAGATTAAATTCAAATAAAAACAGGGAGGTGTTGCAGCAAGCAGGGGGTGCATAAAATAAAACTGTAGAGATATCAGAAGAAAAAAAAAAAGAGGAAAGAGCTGGGCTTAGAAGGAAGAACCGGTTCGGTTCACCTGGATCGGTTCACGATAGAACCGAACCGGTTGCACTAATATATAAAGGTTTGTTGGTGTTTTTTTCTCATTTTTCTTTCTACTTCCTCTCTCTAAAAAAAGGAAACCCGGTCTCTCTCTTCTCTCTCTAGGCTATTTCTGAAAGAAAAAAAAAGAAAAAAAAACATGAACAGGGATGAACCTACATCCCTTCTAGCAAGATAAGGGATTCCGGCACGGTGGCTTGCTGGCCCAACAGGGCGGCGCCGCCGCGCCGGCGAATCCAAAAGTCCCCTTTTTGAAAACAAAATGCAGATTTCGAATTCCTTTTTCTTTCTAAACACGAATCCGGGCTCACTATTTCGATAAAAGCTTCCAATAGTCCTAGATCAAAAGAAAGAATTTGAAAATATACCTTCTCTTGCTTACCTCGAATTCGGTTGAGATTGTTGTGAGAAGCTTGGCTTCTGTCACTTCTTTTCTCTCTTCTTCTGTTTCCGGTTCGGAGTTGTTGTTGTTGATGAGTTCGGATTCTGTGTGTTCTTGTGATGGTTCGGTTTTGTGTGTTCTTGTGATCGATTTGGTTTTGTGTGATGTGGTTGGTTTAGTTCCTGGAAAACTTACTGTGATGTTCGGATCTATTTGTGATGTTATGTGTTGTTCATGTTTCTGAAAATTTCATGCTCTTCATGTTCATGAATTTTGTTGGAATTTTTTAGTGTGTTTGATCTAAAATTTTGAAAATGGAAAAAAGAATCTGTTTGCAAGAAAACGGCAGCTGCTACAGTTGTATTGTGTTACTGTGTGTGTGTTCGCCGAGTTTGAACATTGTTGTGTTGCTGGAAATTTTTGATTAATGAGTGTTCTTGAGAAAAGTTTCAAAGAAAAAGTGGTTTTGATCTTTTTTGTGGCAGCCGAAAAATGGGATCTGTTTGTATGGAAAGTTGTGCCTCTAGCATTCAATGATTGGACAACTTATTTATAGCTGACAAGACTAGGGTTGCCCTAAAAAAAATTGGACAAAAATGCCCTTGGGCTTAGACAAATGGACCTTGGACTAAAAATGGACTAAAACTTAATGAGACACAAATAAAATGAATAAATAAAAATAAATAATAATAAAACGTAAAAATGTAACATAAAAATAATAAACAATAACCAAAAAAAAAATTAAAATTGTCCCTTCGGAACCAAATGTGGTACTTCAAAGTAACGTCCCTGCCGAAATTTCGTCTGAAACGGCGAGACTTCTCAGTCTTTTAAAATCGAGTAAAAAATGGGAAAATGAAAGTGAAATGTCGTAAAACAAACAGATAAAAATGAGATTTGAATGGATAAAAATTTGAGAAAAGACGAGTAAAAAACAATTAGTCAAAAAATGGAGTATGACAGATGCCCCTATTTAAGTTTCTTCGCCACGAAAGTTTCGAGAACAAAAGTTTTAAAATGACGGGTCGAAGAGACTTAAATATCAGAGTACACCATTTTTGACCCGTATTGACTGTAAAGTGCTATGAATGTTATGTTGTGAATGCAATGTTAAGTGCGGTGATGTGAATGCAAGATGTGACGATGACCTGACTGGGGACAAAAGTTCACTGGGAAACAGAAGCTTGAAAATTGTAAAGGTAAATGCAATGTTGATGTTTGCTGTCATTGTTGGAGAGCAAGACACAAAGAAAAGCGGTAAATGTAGTGTTGGTGTTTGTTGTCATTGTTGGAGAGCAAGACACAAGAAAAGCGGTAAATGTAATGTTGGTGTTTGCTGTCATTGTTGGAGAGCAAGACACAAGAAAAAAAATGGTAAATGTAGTGTTGGTGTTTGCTGTCATTGTTGGAGAGCAAGACACAAGTAAAGGCGGTAAATGTAGTCTTGGTGTTTGATGTCATTGTTGGAGAGCAAGACACAGGTAAAAACGCGATAAATGTAGTGTTGGTGTTTGCTGTCATTGTTGGAGAGCAAGACACAAGTAAAAAGCGGTAAATATAGTATTGGGGAGGTAAAACTTGAGAAAATACTGGGGAAAATTGAAATGTGTATTTGTTGTAACACCCCGTTTTCCCAGCATAAAAATTTCTTTAAAATAAATAATCAGAGTGAACACATAACGGAGCGTCACATTCTTTAAAACATCTCAAGTAATGGATAAATAATAATTTATTCCTTCAGGAAAATAGTCATTTAAAAATATTCAAACATTGCAGCGGAAATCATTAAAATCATCACAAAAGTTTCTGGCACGCAGGCCTCATCAACGTCTCAGAAAATTCTCAACATAATCATAATCATGAAAGTCAAAATAAAAGAATACGCAAGGAACAGAGAAAACTTAATCAAAGGTTCCCCATCCCGTTACGTATCAGAGCACCTAGACACAACCGAGGAAAGCCTCACACGACTGCACCTAATCTTGGTTACCTGCACTTGCCCACAAGGCGGCAATTCCAACAGAAGGGGTGAGATTTCACATTCAATAATAATAATCATATAATACAAACAAAATGCATTTAACAACTTAATTCAGCTTCATTTAATAATGTTATCTCACATAATTATTCATTTACTACTTCACTTATCATCATAGACATCGTCATTAACTAATAATAGTCCTTCATATAAAGTTTCATCAACAACTCAAGGTTAAATAACAACGACACAACTTCAACTTAACAATGCAACTTAGACTTCTTATTCATCTTAGACCATCTCGACAAAATGCAACTACGATCTCTTAATCATGCAAGTGGTACCAACCAGGGCATCAAGCCCTCAACGTATAAGCGTAAATAGGCTCACAGGGCATCAAGCCATCAACTTACAGAGCATCAAGCCCTCAACATACAGGGCATCAAGCCCTCAACGTATAAGCATAAATAGGCACACAGGGCATCAAGCCCTCAACGTATAAGCGTAAATAGGCTCACAGGGCATCAAGCCCTCAACTTACAGGGCATCAAGCCCTCAACTTAAATGAGTATGCATGGACTCAACGTCTTACAACTTAAACAACATAGACATCTCATATGACTCCAATAATTTGGATCAACATCTTACAATTTAAACAACTTAGACCAACATTAACATCCTAATCACGACAGCAAGACAGCACCATTAAATAATATGCAGCAAGTCAACATCAACAATAATCACCCAGTATAACCATTACAACTTCATATGAACATCTTTCACAATATATAAATCTGTCACATAATTCCAACTCTAAATCATCAATTAACTTCACTAAACAATGCACATTAAACCCTCGTGTTTATAGCTATACTAGTTTCTACTTATTGATTTTTCTATAACCCTATGACATCTTGACAACAAGTTCAGTCCTAACAGTCCTAATACAATTAAAGGTAAGCTCATGATATAATATTCTTAATTCGTCACATAACTTCATAAATTCATATAAAATTATTCGCAAGGTATTTTTGTGTCAAACCAACGCCATTGGAAAGAAAATTCAACTATCAACAACTTTCACGTTTACAACTAAGGCTAATTCTGTAATGATCAATACCAGTTTTCATTTCAGATTCGGGTACAGAAACTGAAATTTCACTATGACCTACGTGTAGTAATTTGACGATAACTTAAGTTCTAAGAATGATTTTGAAGTCCAACCAAATCCATTAGAAAGCTAACATTTTTCTCTACAACTTTCGTTTTTACACCTAAGACAAATTCTATACCTATCAGTACCAGTTTTTATTTCAAATTCAGGTACAGAAGTGGAAGCGAAAAGTTGTGCTGAAATCTCATGAAAATTACTGTGACCTACGTGTAGTATTTTGACCATAACTTAAGTTCTAAGAATGATTTTGAAGTCAAACCAAAGCCATTAAAAATCTAACACAATTATCTACAACTTTCATGTTTACACCAAAACCCAGTTCAAAACAGAAACGTGTGAAAAAGGCGCAAGAACATGTAACAGGAGATGCTGTCACTGTGCAGCTCTCGGGAAAAGTGACATTTTCCACCCAAAAACTTCGTTTTAACTCCGATTTTCACCAAACTTGACCCTATAGTTCACTCTTACATAACCTAACTTAATACAACACAAAACACAGCAATCCAACTCCAATTCATGCCCAATTCATTAGCTCTATTCATCATCAATTATTCTTTTTACCAACAACCCTATTCTTTCTAAACTCTATCATTCTCAACAATTCTGACACCAATCATTACAGAATAATCAAGCAGCATTCCATACATTAAAATTAACAATAACAACACATAATTCATCAGTTTTCATGGGAATTCACAAATTAAACCCTAAACTCATTTCTACCTATTTTCTCATGAACCACTAATCAAACATGAAGAATTAAGCCCTTAATTAGAGAAGTGAAACCCCACCCTTACCTTAGTATTGATGATCGGCGGTCTCTCTCCCTCTTGGTTCTCTCTTCTCTTGTTTTCTCCCTTTTTCTCCAAAAGCAGTTTCACCTAAAAACTTTTCTAAACCTAGTTTCCTCCTTATATCTTTCCTCAATCCACTTTATCTTATTTTCTCTATTTTCACTAAACTCTTCTAAATTCGAAAACAGCCCCACATCTCAATATTTATATTATTTTCAAATCTTATTCTAGTAAATAATAAAATAAGTCTTTAAATAAAATATCAATGTAACACCCCGTTTCCCAAAAGTATATAATAATATATAAACATCAGAGTTAAACAACATTCAACGGAGCATTACATGCACATTTCAAAATTATTTATTTAAATAGAAACATAAAACTATTTAAATAATCCTCCAAAATAACGTCTTTATAAAATAATCTGCAGCGGAATAATTGTCATAAAATCATCTCAAAAATTCTTATACATCAACATATCTGGCACAAGGCCTCACCAATTAAAATATTCTCCAACATTATTCAAAATAATTATTCAACAATTCTCCAAGTAAAAATGATACATAAAGGAATGAAATTGTAAAACATAAATCCCATCCCGTTACGTATCAGAGCCTACGACACAATGAGCCGACTCCTATCTATCCATCGCTACCTGCACTTGCCCACAAGGCGGCAATTCCAGCAGAAGGGGTGAGTTCACAAAACAAAAGCTATATATATATATATATACAATTCACAAAGTTGTATTGAAAAACAACAACAACAGGAACATTCATCAACACCATAATCATCAGCAATCTTTATTAACATTTCAACAATATAATTTAGATTCACCTTAAATAACAACACCGACAACAACGCCACTTGTGGTGACACCTCACCAACCACAACTCACACCTTAAACTTCTAATGCAAGACTCCATTAACGACTAATGCATTATGCAAATGTGGTACCAACTACGCGCGTTGAATGCTAAGCATTTCGGGGCATAAGCCCCCACCAAATTGGATGGTTAAAGCATCCCAGGGCATAAGCCCTCACCAAAGTGAATGACTAGCATTCCAGGGCATGAGCCCTCACCAGTTGAATGTATAAACATTCCGGGGCATGAGCCCCCACCAATGCAAATGAGTTATGAGACTCAAGGAGTATATCTACATACAACCATACGAGAAAAATAGTGGTGCATTTTCACCATGCAACCAACGACAACACCAACCAGGACACCTCCCCAACTAGACTCAACCACACCACAACACCATGAACAATTGCAAACTTAGCATAGTATAATTCATTTCATTTCATAAAAGATTCATCCATATATGCATCATAAACATCTCCAATCTACAATTTTATCACTCCAAAAAATTATCTAAAAATCTAATAAACCACTTAGAAAGCTTAGGTTTGGGTTTAGAACACCTAGGAAAATTCCACAAAATGGTCGCACAGGACCTATCTCGCTTAAGCGAGCAGAATCTCGCTTGAGCGAGTCAATTCACGTAAGTTTGGTTCTGGTTCGCTTACAGCTCGCTTGGCGTTCGCTTGAGCGACGCTCACCAACAACAGGTTCTGGGCATATTTCGCTTGAGCGACGGGAATTTCGCTTGAGCGACGCAAATGACGAAAGTTTGGTTTTGGTTCGCTTATTGTTCGCTTAGCGCTCGCTTGAGCGAACTGACGCGAAACGATTCTGGGCAAGGGAAAATGCCGCTCGCTTAAGCGACGGCTATCTCGCTTGAGCGAGAATTCATCTGGGCAGAATTGTAACCTACGATTTCTAACCCTTTCTCATCCAAAAACCCCATTTTTGATTCCCCAATCACCCAAAATGATTTTAGATTGAAGTTATGGGTTCAATACTTATTCCAGGCACCAAAACAACTCATAGAAGCACAATTAACAGCATAATTCACCAACATTTAGCATTTTACATATTCAAGAAAACCTAAACCAGAACAACAAATTTCAATCCAAATTCATGAAAATATACATGTATATATTGGCAATTGAATCACAAACCCACCCTTACCTGATTAGATGAATTAAACAAAAGCTACAGCAATCCTAGCAATCTCCCCTTGGTTCTTGGCTCTACTCTTCTCTCTTCCCAAAAGTCTGTTTCTTTTTCTCTGATACGTGAAATGTTTATTTTCTTTCCTTACTGACTAATTCTATCCTTACTAAAACATAACCTCTTTTTCTCTTTACTCTCCCCACTAAATTCTATTAAATTTCTCCTTAACCCCTCCTCAATTCTATTAACTCCAATTAAACCCCTTTTTGTCAAATATTATTATTTTCTACTATTTTCATAAAATACTACAAATAATTATAATAAATAATAACACACCAAATATTTCATATATCATTTATAAATTCAAGTAAAATACACCAAGCACACCAAAATCAATTAAAAATCACCCCAAATCACAAAATAGAAATTAGAGTGTTACAACTCTCCCCAACTAGAAAATTTCGTCCTCGAAATATTACCTTAAGCAACAAACAACTCAGGATAGGACTCTTGCATCTTGCTCTCCAATTCCCAAGTCAAACTCTCACCGGTTACACCGCCCCAAACAACTCTAACCAGAGGTATTTCCTTGCCTCTCAACTACTTCACCTTGCGATCATCAATCCTCAAAGGCAAAGTCTCAACAGTCAGATTATCTCTAACTTGCACATCGTCTCTAGGAATAACATGCGAAGGATCAGCTACATACTTTCTCAACTGCGACACATGAAACACATCATGCAAGTTTGATAGATGGGGTGGCAATCCAATCCGATACGCCACTGTTCCAATTCTCTCGAAAATCTGATAAGGACCAATGAACTTTGGAGTCAACTTCTTCGACTTCAATGCACGTCCTACACCCGTCATCGGGGTAACCCTCAAAAACACATGCTCACCCTCCTGAAACTCAAGGGCTTTTCTCCTTTTGTCATGATAACTCTTCTGACGATCTTGAGATGCTTTCATCTTTTCTCTTATCATCTTGACCTTTTCTGTAGTCTGCTGCACCAACTCAGGTCCTAACACAATGCTTTCACCCGACTCAAACCAACATAAAGGAGTTCTACACCTTCGACCATACAAAGCTTCGAACGGTGCCATACCAATACTCGAATGGTAGCTATTATTGTAAGTAAACTCTATCAACGGCAAGTGGCTGTCCCAAGCTCCACCCTGCTCAAGTACACACACTCTCAACAAATCTTCTAAGGATTGGATAGTCCTCTCCGACTGACCATCTGTCTGCGGATGATAAGCCGAACTCAATCTCAATTTCGAACCCAATGCATCTTGCAAGCTCTTCCAAAACCTCGAAGTGAACCTCGGGTCTCTATCCGACACAATACTAGATGGGACACCATGCAACTTCACAATATCACGAATGTAAATCTCCGCCAACTGAGCTACCGGATAGGTAATATTGATCGGAATAAGGTGTGCCGACTTAGTCAATCTATCAACAACAACCCAGATGGCATCATGCCCTCTTGGAGTATTCGGCAAACTCGTCACAAAATCCATCGAAATGCTATCCCACTTCCACTCAGGTACATCTAACGGAGTCAACAGCCCTGCAGGCTTCTGATGTTCAACCTTGGACTTCTGGCAAGTCAAACATGCATACACAAATTGAGCAACATCCCTCTTCAAACCGGACCACCAAAACAATTTCTTCAAGTCATGATACATTTTAGTAGCTCCAGGATGAATACTCAAACTACTCTTATGACTTTCTTCTAAGATCAACTTTTTCAAACCTTCATCATCAGGAATACAAATTCTTCCCCTAAACCTCAACACACCTTGGTCATCGACCTTGAAGTCACCATCTACATTCTGATCATTAGCAGTCATCAAATCAACCAACTTAACATCAATCTTCTGGGCCTCCTTGATGCTATTCAAGAAATCACTATTAATCTTTAACATGCCCAACTTCACACTCTGAAGCGACCTTTCACAAACAAGACTCAAGTCCCTAAATTGTTCAAGTAACTCGAACTCAAGTCAATTTTGCTAAAAACGCGGGCACCCACTAGTTGATCCATCAAGTCATCAATCCTCGGTAGTGGATACCTGTTCTTAATCGTCACCTTATTCAACTGACGGTAATCAATACACAACCGCATGCTACCATCCTTCTTCTTTACCAACAACACCGGCGCTCCCCAAGGTGAAACACTCGGTCTCACAAACTTCTTGTCAAGCAAGTCTTCTAACTGTTTCTTTATGTTATCGCGATTTTCAGGTGTCAAATCATTAATTAGATTTGAACCTTTCAATCATTGATATCTCTATTTTTTTTGGGGAAAGGTAAAATCGAGAGAAAACCTTAGAAACTCTGAGCTCGGGGCTGATTTCACTACGGGAAGGTGTTAGGCACCCGCAATGACTATAGTATCCTATAGGAACCGTTTTACTATGCCTTACGTATACGCTTTGCTTTTATCGCTATTTGTAAAAAAGATTGATTTTAAGAATGAAAGAAAGAAGATTGGGTTTTATTTTATTGGACTTGGAGAGATTTTGAGTCTCTTGCCTACATACCCTTTTAAGGGATCAAAATTCCATGTAGTTCTCTTCCAAAATGTTTTTGTGGGTTTAACTTGTTTTTTAAGTTTGAAAAAGATTTTGAAGAAGGGAAAGAGGCCGTATAGGCATTAGAATTGAAAAAAAGAAAAAAAGCATTCGGTTGGTTCAATTGTTAATGAAAATGGTTAAAGTTTGGAAATTAATTGCATTTTGATTTGATTAAGAAAATAAAGGGAAAATCCTTTGGAGTTTTGACTCCAAGGTTTATTTGGAAAATATTTGAAGTGATGGAAGTTATTTGTTTTTAAAAAGATTTATTTTTTTCTAAGTATCGCGCATCCTAAACATACACCTAACGTTAGCTCATGCAACGTGTGTGCGTGTCGGTGCGTGTGTCGGTGTACATCATTATAGTCCATAGTCTTTTACATCGGGTCCTAGTTTACACGCTACGGTCTGCAAGGAATTAAAGAAAAGTAAAACTAACTCAAAATTGCGTGAGAATTGGTTGAACGTTCCATGAAGGGGCTAAAGGAAGAAATGGGAATGAGATGAGATGCTTAGTATGCATGAGACATAGAGTAAAGTGGTTAGTAAAACAAGATAAAATAATAATGCAATACTAATCCTAAACAAAATGGTAACTATCACAAAGATTGGCATAAAATCACACTAAACAACATTGCAAAATATCACAAAATTGGCATCAAAGATCCAACTAAACAAGGTTGCGAAATATCACACAATTGGTATCAAGAATCAAACTAAACAAGGTTGCGAAATATCACTCAAAATTGGTATCAAGAATCAATTTTAACAACATTGCAAAATATCACACCACTGTAATCAAGAATCAAATTTAACAAGAAAATGGAAATATCACAAAAAATGTAATCAAGAATCAAATTTAACAAAAATG
This sequence comes from Medicago lupulina, assembly GCA_958299785.1. Classification (NCBI taxonomy): domain Eukaryota; kingdom Viridiplantae; phylum Streptophyta; class Magnoliopsida; order Fabales; family Fabaceae; genus Medicago; species Medicago lupulina. Next base: position 42,340,357 of record OY283146.1, on the reverse strand, counting down.
AGAAATATCACAAAATTCAAGTTTAACAAGATTGAGAATAATGCACCAGAACAACAGAAAATTAAACCTGCCAAAATTAAATGAATCTATCAAGAAACAAAGGTAATCGTCCTAGAATCAAAAGCTAAGCACTAGGATCATGTGATACGAATTTGGGCTAAAAATCACACAAAGGAATTCACAAAAAAGCACCAAAATATACCAAACAAAAAGGAAATTTACCCCTATCATTTTTATCAACCTTAACATGAAAAATCACTATCAAACAGTCAAGAATATACCCAGAATCTCATAGAAAAAATTACAACAGTATTCAATAAAATTAAAGCATGCCAGGGGTTCAAACAGCAAGAATCAAGGTGTATATAGCAAGGAAAAATCAAGAAAACCTACAAAAGCTTAAGGCCCACGGATTCATGGCCCAAACCCACGGATCTGATGGATCCGGATCAAACTAACGCCCCAGGAGCGTTGGATTGATCCAGATCCATCAGGATCTGAATCAAACGGCCGGAGATAGAAGAGAGTGGGTCGGGTTTGGGTTAACCCGACCCAGACGCGTATATAAAAGGGTTGTTTACCCGTTTTTGTTCATTTTTTCAAAACCTTTCTCTTTCTTCCTCTCTTCTTCTCCGCCGTTCTCTCTTCACAAACCCTAAACCTAACTTCTTGAATCCTACCCATAATTGATTCGTTCATGGCTTAAACTGTTCGTGATGTTATTCTAAGCATGAATCAGTCAGAAGAAGTTGATTTCAACCGTTGGATCAACGTGAACCTTGAGCTTTTGCTTCTGCATGTTTGAACCGTTCGTTTTCTCGCGTTTTTCTTGCTGAAATGTTGTAAAAATGTGAGGATTTGCTTCGATTCACACTCGTTGTGAATTCCGAAGCAAATTTCTGATTTTCAAAACGATTTTTTGTTAGGGTTTGGGTTTTTGGATCGAACGGTTCAATTGGTTCCGGATTCACGTTGTTCTGGCTTTCGTGATGGCTTACGAAGAGATTTAGATGAAGTTAAGGTGTTACCTGAGTTTTGGCTCGTGATTTGAGTCGGAATCTTCGGAAACCTTGGATCTTGATTCTGTTTCACTGATTCCTTGGCTTGAATTTGGAACTTGACCGGTAAACTTCTTCTTTTTCTTCTGAACTGGTTCGGAATCCTTGAATTCTTTCCCTTTTCTTCTCAATCTCCCTCTGTGATCGTGCTTGAGTTTGCCATTATTAATGGTGAATTCGCACTGGAATTGCAGAGAAGACGATTCAATGATGAAGATTCAATGCTGAATCTCTGAGAATCAACGCAAACCCCATTGAATTTTGTTGAATTTTGATTCTGGAAAACTCTAGGGTTTGTGAATTGTTCCTTGTTCTTGATGAATTTCTGTTTTGATCCTAACTGCCAAGAGAGAGAAAGTTGGAAATGTGTTTGTGATGTGGCTTGTGATATATGGATTCTCCTTCTGACTTGTACAGTGGTGGCCTTTTATAGGCTGCCGCATGTGCCTCTGAGCCAATAGAAATATGACACCTGGACCTGGCAAGCTGGCGTGGCACTTGTGAACTGAAAAAAAAAAGGACTAGTATGCAATTTTGGAAAATTTGGGACTGTTTTGCAATTTATTAAAGAATTCGGACCTCTGAAATTAAAACTGAATTGGACTGTTTTGAAAATTGGAATTGGACACTTCTGCAATAAAATGTAAAATTTGGACTGAATTGCAATTTTTGAAAGTATTGGGACTAAAATGCAATAATAATAAAATTGGTTAAAAAATGTAATCTGAAATACAACGTAAAGTGAAACAGTTAAAATTGACAAAATGGACTAAAATGAACAAACTACCAAAAATGAGGTATTTTAAAATACCTCAGACTGACTCAGATGCAAATTAAGATGATTTTTGTACAAAATTTGATTAATGACTCATGCAAACAAATTGAAAAGACTCAGGGACAAATTGTAGGGACTAAAAATGGGTTCCTTTGTAGGAAATGACCAAAATACCCTTTTGTATGATTTTATGCAAAAATTTAAAAGACTGAAGCAGTAATGTATGCAGCCGAAGCACAGCGGTAAATTGCAGAGCAATACACAGTAAATTGAAAAAGTATTGGGAATAGAAAGGAGATTTAAACAAGTATTTTTAGGTCCAAAATGAGGGTATGACACTTTAGCTCAGCTAACTCCGAAGCTGACATACGGTAAGGAGCCATCGACACAGGCTTCGTACCCGGCACAAGGTCAATCGAAAATTCCACTTATCTCTCCGGTGGCACATCTGAAATCTCATCAGGAAAAACTTCGGGAAATTCTTTCACAACAGGCAGTCCATCGATTACAGCTTGGTTCTCCACCAACAAGTATGCCAACAAGGAAAACATTAAGACACCATCTTGTTCTAACCGCTTCATCTCTTTAGTGGATAAGAATTCTGCTCCACTCTCTTCTTCAGCAGAAGAAAACCGCACCGTCTTGGTAAAGCAATTAATCAGAACATGATTGTATTCCAACCAATTCATTCCCAATATTACATCCATTCCCACCAACGGCAAACAAACGAGATCAACCTCAAAATCTATACCAAATACAGACAACGGACAACTTAAACAAACAAGGGAAGTAGTTACTGAACCTTTAGCTGGAGTTTCAACAACCATCTCCCCATTCATATCAGACATAATCAAACCCAATCTTTGTGCACAGTCAATAGCAATGAAACAATGCGTTGCACCAGTATCTATAATAGCAATTAAAGGAGTACCATTAAAGAAACAAGTACCTCTGATAAGTCGATCCTCGTTATCGGTCTGGGTACCGGTCAAAGCAAAAACTCTACCACTGGTCTGCGCCTTCTTAGGCTTAGTGCACTGAGAACCAATGTGACCTTCTTCATTACAGTTGAAGCAAACAATATCTCCACGCTTGCATTCGGTGACAGTATGGCCCTTCTTTCCGCATCTGAAGCACTTCTTCTCATCTCGGTTGCAGGCATTACTCTTGTGGCCTTTCACACCACACTTATAGCATACAATCTCAGCAGGAGCATCTCTGCGTGCAGGTCTCCTCTCATCATGCATCCTCTGTTTGCCCTTATCAGCTGGGGCACTATAAGGCTTCGGGCGACTCTGCTGCCCCTTACCTCTACGGTCATTCATCACCTTGTAGTGAGCTTTAGTGTCCTCTTCGTAAATACGGCAGCTGCTCACCAACTCAGAGAAGTCTCTGATCTTCTGATAACCAATGGCCCGCTTAATATCAGCTCGCAGACCATTTTCAAACTTAATACATTTGGAGAACTCAGCAGTCTCCGCAGCATAATGTGGATAGAACTTGGCAAGCTCCACGAACTTAGCAGCATACTCTGTGATAGACATGTCTCCTTGCTTCAGCTCAAGGAATTCTATCTCCTTCTTACCTCGGACATCCTCCGGAAAATACCTCCTCAAGAATTCTCTTCTGAACACAGCCCATGTGATCTCAGCTCCTTCAGCTTGGGGAATGGGTTGAGTGCTTACCCACCAGTCGTCAGCCTCCTCTGCTAACATATGCGTGCCAAACCGCACCATCTGAACATCATTGCACTGCATTACCCGGAAGATCCTCTCGACCTCCTTCAGCCATGTCTGTGCTCCATCGGGGTCGTACCTTCCCTTAAAGGTTGGTGGATGATTCCTCAAGAAAGTTTCAAGCATCCTTACACCTTCACCAGCCCCACCAGCACCTTGCTGTTGTCCAACAACTTGAGCCATTACTTGTAAAGCAGCAGCAAGAGCAGCATCATTTCTTCCGGCCATCTCGATAATTCTACATAACAACAAGAATTAGAACAACAAAGACAGTTTAAACCTGTCACGCAACTCTACATGGCTCGACACGACTCTACTAATGGTCTGACAGACCGACCTGCTCTGATACCAATTGTAACACCCCGTTTCCCGAAAAGACGTAATAGTAATAGTCATAAAATAATCATCAGAGTTATTCAACAAACAACGGAGTATTACACTACTTTTTCAAATTATTTAAATAGAATATAAAAACTATTTAAATCCATTAACAATTTCATCATATTAAAATTCTGTAGCGGAAAATCTTTAATTGGAAATCATATTCAATAACTACATCATATCCTTGGCACAAAGGCCATCAACATAGTAAAATTATTCAACAAATAAATCTCAACAGCATCTTCTTCAAAAGAAATGATACATAAAGGAATACAAGAAAGATAACGTTTCCCCATCCCTACTATGTATCAGAGCCCTAGACGCAAGAGCCAACATCACTAGTCTTCGCTACCTGCACTTGCCCACGAGGCGACAATTCCAGCAGAAGGGGTGAGTTCACAAATCAAAAGTAATATACAAATATATGTATCATCAAAGTAAATTGAAAACAACAACAATTCATAACAACTATCAGCAACAACATCATCAATATCATCTCAACTTTATAATCTAAATTTATCTTTGATTAACCTCAACAACAACAACAATGCTTGTGGCGACATCTCACCAACAACAATTCCAACAGGACAACTCACACCTACAACTAATGCAAGACTCCATCAACATCTAATGCATTATGCATGTGGTACCATACTACGCGCGTTGAATGCTAAGCATTCCAGGGCAATAAGCCCCCAACAGTTGGATGGTTAAAGCATCCCAGGGCAATAAGCCCCCAACAGGTGAACGATAAAGCGTTCAAGGGCAATAAGCCCCCAACAGGTGAACGATAAAGCGTTCCAGGGCAATAAGCCCCCAACAAATGCAAATGAGTATAAATGACTCTATGGTGTATATCTGCATACAACCCAACATCTTAATGGAGCATATCAGCATGCAACCAACAACAACAATGACTTAAGATACCCTCCCCAACTGGACAATACCACACAACATCAACAAGGCAATTCAACTTAGCAAGTATAATTATTTGCACATAAGCATACATAATTCCATCTTAATCATCTTCATAATATAGTTTTTACCATCTAAACAATTCTTAATAAATCTAATAAACATCTTAGAAAGCTTAGGTTTGGGTTTGGAACACTTTGCAAAATCACACAAAATGGTCGTTCAGGACCAATCTCGCTTAAGCGAAGCTAATCTCGCTTGAGCGAGTCAAATGACGAAAGTCAGGTTGTTCCTCGCTTGAGGCTCGCTTGGCGTTCGCTTGAGCGACGCTCACTTACTACAGGTTTTGGCAGACTTCGCTTGAGCGACGGGAATTTCGCTTGAGCGAACCAAATGACGAAGGTTGGGAGTTCGCTCGCTTAGAGTTCGCTTAGCTCTCGCTTGAGCGAATGGACGCGAAACGATTCTGGACAGGGAAAAGTGCCACTCGCTTGAGCGACGGCTATCTCGCTTAAGCGAGAATTCATCTGGACAGACTAAAAACCTACGATTTCACAATCCCTAACTCATCCAAAAACCCCTTTTTGATCCCCCAAACACCCAAAATGATTTGCTACAATGGTTAAGGGTTCAATTCACAACTAAACAACAGAAACAAGTCATAACAATACCATCAACAACATAATTCAACAACAATGAGCAATTTATCATGTTTCTTAAACCTAGAACAACAATCACCAAATTCAATCTAATTTCATGAAAACACATACATATATATTAACAATTGAAGAGTAAACCCACCCTTACCTTAATTCAGCAAATTCTACAGCAAATGGATGAATTTCCCTCTTCCTAGTTCTCCCCTTGGCTTCTTCTCTCTTTCTCCCAAAACTCTTATGTTTTCTCTACTGTACGTACAAAGTTTTTGTCTGCCTCTTTCTATTCCTTACCAACCAAAACATAACTCCTTTTTTTTTCTATTTACTCCCTCACTAACTTTCTATTAATTCTCCTTAACCCCTCCTTAACTCCATTAACTCTAAATAATTCCCTTTTAATTAAATAAATAATATATATCTCCTATTTTCATAAATAATAAAAATCATACAAATAATTATATAATAAATATTAACACATCCAATATTCACATAAATTATATAAAACACATAAAACATATTAAATCAACCAAAAATAGTAAAATAACAACTAGGGCGTTACAGCTTCAGCTCAAGGAATTCTATTTCTTTTCTACCACGGACATCCTCCGGGAAATACCTCCTCAAGAACTCCCGCCTAAACACAGCCCATGTAATCACAGCACCTTCATTCTCTAACACCGGTTGAACACTCACCCACCAGTCATCAGCTTCCTCGGCCAACATATGGGTGCCAAACCGCACCATCTGAGCGTCCGTACACTGCATCACTCGGAAAATTCTCTCAACCTCTTTCAACCAGGTCTGTGCTCCATCAGGATTGTACCTTCCCTTGAAGGTTGGTGGATGATTCCTTAGGAATGTCTCCAGCATCCTTACACCCTCACCAGCCCCACCAGCACCTTGCTGTTGTCCAACAACTTGAGCCATTGCTTGCAAAGCAACAGCAAGAGCAGCATCATTCCTTCCAGACATCTTGATAGTTCTACATAACAACAAGAATTAGAACAACAAAGACAGTTTAAAACCTGTCACACTACACTATTGGCTCGACACGACTCTCCTAATGGCCGGACGGACCAACTTGCTCTGATACCAATTGTAACACCCCGTTTCCCAAAAGTATATAATAATATATAAACATCAGAGTTAAACAACATTCAACGGAGCATTACATGCACATTTCAAAATTATTTATTTAAATAGAAACATAAAACTATTTAAATAATCCTCCAAAATAACGTCTTTATAAAATAATCTGCAGCGGAATAATTGTCATAAAATCATCTCAAAAATTCTTATACATCAACATATCTGGCACAAGGCCTCACCAATTAAAATATTCTCCAACATTATTCAAAATAATTATTCAACAATTCTCCAAGTAAAAATGATACATAAAGGAATGAAATTGTAAAACATAAATCCCATCCCGTTACGTATCAGAGCCTACGACACAATGAGCCGACTCCTATCTATCCATCGCTACCTGCACTTGCCCACAAGCCGGCAATTCCAGCAGAAGGGGTGAGTTCACAAAACAAAAGCTATATATATATATATACAATTCACAAAGTTGTATTGAAAAACAACAACAACAGGAACATTCATCAACACCATAATCATCAGCAATCTTTATTAACATTTCAACAATATAATTTAGATTCACCTTAAATAACAACACCGACAACAACGCCACTTGTGGTGACACCTCACCAACCACAACTCACACCTTAAACTTCTAATGCAAGACTCCATTAACGACTAATGCATTATGCAAATGTGGTACCAACTACGCGCGTTGAATGCTAAGCATTCCGGGGCATAAGCCCCCACCAAATTGGATGGTTAAAGCATCCCAGGGCATAAGCCCTCACCAAAGTGAATGACTAGCATTCCAGGGCATGAGCCCTCACCAGTTGAATGTATAAACATTCCGGGGCATGAGCCCCCACCAATGCAAATGAGTTATGAGACTCAAGGAGTATATCTACATACAACCATACGACAAAAATAGTGGTGCATTTTCACCATGCAACCAACGACAACACCAACCAGGACACCTCCCCAACTAGACTCAACCACACCACAACACCATGAACAATTGCAAACTTAGCATAGTATAATTCATTTCATTTCATAAAAGATTCATCCATATATGCATCATAAACATCTCCAATCTACAATTTTATCACTCCAAAAAATTCTCTAAAAATCTAATAAACCACTTAGAAAGCTTAGGTTTGGGTTTAGAACACCTAGGAAAATTCCACAAAATGGTCGCACAGGACCTATCTCGCTTAAGCGAGCAGAATCTCGCTTGAGCGAGTCAATTCACGTAAGTTTGGTTCTGGTTCGCTTACAGCTCGCTTGGCGTTCGCTTGAGCGACGCTCACCAACAACAGGTTCTGGGCGTATTTCGCTTGAGCGACGGGAATTTCGCTTGAGCAACGCAAATGACGAAAGTTTGGTTTTGGTTCGCTTATTGTTCGCTTAGCGCTCGCTTGAGCGAACTGACGCGAAACGATTCTGGGCAAGGGAAAATGCCGCTCGCTTAAGCGACGGCTATCTCGCTTGAGCGAGAATTCATCTGGGCAGAATTGTAACCTACGATTTCTAACCCTTTCTCATCCAAAAACCCCATTTTTGATTCCCCAATCACCCAAAATGATTTTAGATTGAAGTTATGGGTTCAATACTTATTCCAGGCACCAAAACAACTCATAGAAGCACAATTAACAGCATAATTCACCAACATTTAGCATTTTACATATTCAAGAAAACCTAAACCAGAACAACAAATTTCAATCCAAATTCATGAAAATATACATGTATATATTGGCAATTGAATCACAAACCCACCCTTACCTGATTAGATGAATTAAACAAAAGCTACAGCAATCCTAGCAATCTCCCCTTGGTTCTTGGCTCTACTCTTCTCTCTTCCCAAAAGTCTGTTTCTTTTTCTCTGATACGTGAAATGTTTATTTTCTTTCCTTACTGACTAATTCTATCCTTACTAAAACATAACCTCTTTTTCTCTTTACTCTCCCCACTAAATTCTATTAAATTTCTCCTTAACCCCTCCTCAATTCTATTAACTCCAATTAAACCCCTTTTTGTCAAATATTATTATTTTCTACTATTTTCATAAAATACTACAAATAATTATAATAAATAATAACACACCAAATATTTCATATATCATTTATAAATTCAAGTAAAATACACCAAGCACACCAAAATCAATTAAAAATCACCCCAAATCACAAAATAGAAATTAGAGTGTTACAATCAACACATCACATAATCGTATAAAATCACATAAATCATCAAAGTGGACTCTAAACTCTATAAAATAATTAAATAATTAAAGAGGGCATTACAACTCCACCCCCCTTAAAAGAATTTCGTCCTCGAAATTCAAAGCACACAAGAAAGGACTTCAATTATTGCCTAAACATCTTAAACCAAACATAGCCAAATAGAAACTTCAAACAAAACATATAAGCCACATCAAAGTTAGTCAATCAAACATGATCACATAATAAACATAACCATTAGTCAGAAAACACAACAACAATCAAGACAACATAAGACAGTATTTCAACCGTCACACGACTTGACACGACTCAACTACTTAGCCGGACGGACCGACCTGCTCTGATACCAATTGTAACACCCCGTTTTCCCAGCATAAAAATTTCTTTAAAATAAATAATCAGAGTGAACACATAACGGAGCGTCACATTCTTTAAAACATCTCAAGTAATGGATAAATAATAATTTATTCCTTCAGGAAAATAGTCATTTAAAAATATTCAAACATTGCAGCGGAAATCATTAAAATCATCACAAAAGTTTCTGGCACGCAGGCCTCATCAACGTCTCAGAAAATTCTCAACATAATCATAATCATGAAAGTCAAAATAAAAGAATACACAAGGAACAGAGAAAACATAATCAAAGGTTCCCCATCCCGTTAGGTATCAGAGCACCTAGACACAACCGAGGAAAGCCTCACATGATTGCACCTAATCTTGGTTACATGCACTTGCCCACAAGGCGGCAATTCCAACAGAAGGGGTGAGATTTCACATTCAATAATAATAAGCATATAATACAAACAAAATGCATTTAACAACTTAATTCAGCTTCATTTAATAATGTTATCTCACATAATTATTCATTTACTACTTCACTTATCATCATAGACATCGCCATTAACTAATAATAGTCCTTCATATAAAGTTTCATCAACAACTCAAGGTTAAATAATAACGACACAACTTCAACTTAACAATGCAACTTAGACTTCTTATTCATCTTAGACTATCTCGACAAAATGCAACTACGACCTCTTAATCATGCAAGTGGTACCAACCAGGGCATCAAGCCCTCAACGTCTAAGCGTAAATAGGCTCACAGGGCATCAAGCCATCAACTTACAGGGCATCAACCCCTCAACTTACAGGGCATCAAGCCCTCAACGTATAAGCGTAAATAGGCTCACAGGGCATCAAGCCCTCAACGTATAAGCGTAAATAGGCTCACAGGGCATCAAGCCCTCAACTTACAGGGCATCAAGCCCTCAACATAATATATATAAATATACATTACAGGGCATCAAGCCCTCAACTTAAATGAATATGCATGGACTCAACGTCTTACAACTTAAACAACTTAGACATCTCATATGACTCCAATAATTTGGATCAACATCTTACAATTTAAACAACTTAGACCAACATTAACATCCTAATCACGACAGCAAGGCAGCACCATTAAATATTATGCAGCAAGTCAACATCAACAATAATCACCCAGTATAACCATTACAACTTCATATGAACATCTTTCACAATATATAAATCTGTCAAATAATTCCAACTCTAAATCATCAATTAACTTCACTAAACAATGCACATTAAACCCTCGTGTTTATAGCTATACTAGTTTCTACTTATTGATTTTTCTATAACCCTATGACATCTTGACAACAAGTTCAGTCAACAACTTTCGCGTTTACAACTAAGGTTAATTCTGTACCGATCAATACCAGTTTTTATTTCAGATTCGGGTACAGAAACTGAAATTTCACTATGACCTAGGTGTAGTAATTTGACGATAACTTAAGTTCTAAGAATGATTTTGAAGTCCAACCAAAGCCATTAGAAAGCTAACATTTTTTTCTACAACTTTCGTGTTTGAATCTAAGACAAATTCTGTACCTATCAGTACCAGTTTTTATTTCAAATTCAGGTACAGAAGTGGAAGCGAAAAGTTGTGCTGAAATCTCATGAAAATTACTGTGACCTACGTGTAGTATTTTGACCATAACTTAATTTCTAAGAATGATTTTGAAGTCAAACCAAAGCCATTAAAAATCTAACACAATTATCTACAACTTTTATTTTTACACCAAAACCCAGTTCAAAACAGAAACGTGTGAAAAAGGCGCAAGAACATGAAACAGGAGATGCTGTCACTGTGCAGCTCTCGGGAAAAGTGACATTTTCGACCCAAAAACTTCGTTTTAACTCCGATTTTCACCAAACTTGACCCTATAGTTCACTCTTACATAACCTAACTTAATACAACACAAAACACAACAATCCAACTCCAATTCATGCCCAATTCATTAGCTCTATTCATCATCAATTATTCTTTTTACCAACAACCCTATTCTTTCTAAACTCTATCATTCTCAACAATTCTGACACCAATCATTACAGAATAATCAAGCAGCATTCCATACATTAAAATTAACAATAACAACACACAATTCATCAGTTTTCATGGGAATTCACAAATTAAACCCTAAACTCATTTCTACCTATTTTCTCATGAACCACTAATCAAACATGAAGAATTAAGCCCTTAATTAGAGAAGTGAAACCCCACCCTTACCTTAGTATTGATGATCGGCGGTCTCTCTCCCTCTTGGTTCTCTCTTCTCTTGTTTTCTCCCTTTTTCTCCAAAAGCAGTTTCACCTAAAAACTTTTCTAAACCTAGTTTCCTCCTTATATCTTTCCTCAATCCACTTTATCTTATTTTCTCTATTTTCACTAAACTCTTCTAAATTCCAAAACAGACCCACATCTCAATATTTATATTATTTTCAAATCTTATTCTAGTAAATAATAAAATAAGTCTTTAAATAAAATATCAACACATCACATAATCGTATAAAATCACATAAATCATCAAAGTGGACTCTAAACTCTATAAAATAATTAAATAATTAAAGAGGGCGTTACATTTGTAGATTGACGATTTGTGGAACCTGTCACCTGAAGTGTTTACTTGGTGGTATCTTTGGGTTAGACACACTGGGGATGACATTTTGTCGTCTTGTTTCGTTTCTTTTTTGGATTTTGTCGAATTAAGACTCAAGGTGGTCGATGCAATTGTGTATAGATGACCTCTGTATGTATGTATGTGCATGAAAGTGTATATGCTTGAATATGTGTACGTATGTGCATAAGTGTATGTATGTATGCGCATATGTATGTGTGATTTGTATGCATGTGTGAGTGTAGGTGTATAAATGTATGTATGTATGCATGTATGTATGTAAATATGTGAGTGTATCTGTATAAATGTATGTATGTATGTATGTATGTATGTATGTATGTATGTATGTATGTATGTATGTAAATAACTGGATGAGACAAGACCGGACGGCTGAGGTGAAAGTCAGCCCCCAATGTCGCAACACAAACACTCGGCAAACTTCCTTAAAGATAGTAACGCTGGAGAGAAATCAAGTCACTGCTGGGGTGAAGCCCGGTATGAAGTAATAGTTGATGATGAAGCAAACATGCCTTGAGGATAGTGTCCGTTAATCGAACGTCTGGCAAAAGTCGCCATTTCTAAACCGGCCCGGAGTGCTTTCTCGTGGGTACCCTTCACTAGTCATGCTTTTCTTTTGCATTGTTCTTTTTTTTGCTTCCTCTTTTTTTGAATCCCTAACTTTTTCCTAGACCGCCCTTTCGGGTTTTCAATCCACCGGGAATGTATCTTTTTTGTAAGCCCCTAATTTTTACCTGGACCGCCCTTTCAGGTTTTCGGTCCACCGGGACGCTCATTTTTGCTTAAGCCGCATTTTCAGGTTTTCGACTTAGCGAGCTTTTTTTGTTTATTTTGTTTTTGAAGCGATGACTAGGTTCGTACTGCTGAATCTAACTGCTCTTGAGAAGAATGTTGATGCATGTTTCACCTACTCAATAGTTCAAAGAAAGTGTGTTTGTTGTTTAAAATCTTTTCAAAAGACACGAAGAAGTTAGAAAAAAAATTCTGAAATAATTTTGCTTTAAGTATTATCATCAAAAAATAGAAGAAATTATGCAAGTAGAAATAAATGAGGATTCAAAATAAAAGGCACAGGCTCAAATTAATTTGAAAAAGTGGTGACCCGCCATGAGCGTGGCTCCACGGATCTTTAAAAAGTTTGGAAAATGGTAATTATATGGGAAAGGTACATTGAGCACAATAACCGCTATTCTCCCTAACAACTTTGAATTTCACTGTTTCGAGTCTTTGATTTGCAGCAACTTCAAAATGGAGGTCTTCTGACCGTTGAAATGCCCCAAGTGAGTCATATCTGACTTAATGTAGGTCCTTTTGACAACTGAAGTGCCCCAAGCGAGTCACGTCCAGTCTGATGCAGTTACTTTGCTATAACCCTTAACTTTTGCATAGATCGCCCTTGTGGGTTTTCAATCTATCAGGGTAATCATTTTCATCATTTTTTTTGTATGTCTCTAAATTTTGCCTGGACAGCCCTTTCGGTTTTTCAATCCATCAAAACGCTCTTTTTTCGCCTAAGCCGGCTTTTCAGGTTTGTGACTTATCGAGCTGCCTTTTTTTGTTGTTCTTTTTTTTTTTACTGCATCGGTGTTCAATATGACGTGTGAGTTTGTCACCATCCTTTGTGATTAGGCATTTCTTTGCCCCTGGATTCTGATTGAAAGATAGTGACTTTTTGAGCATAAGGTCTCCTTGAAATTCGCAGGGACGAACCTTCTTGTTGGAAGCTTGTTTCATTTTTTTGATATGACTGTCCGGGAGAACCTTTCATTAATGGGACCTTGACCTTTGTGGTGGACACGGTCTTCATGTTCTATACTGAGGGATGGGGGGGGGGGGGGTTGCCCCTGTTGATGTGTGCACTTGAAGTATGATACTTCGTGCAAAGCAGATGTCAGCATCTCATGCCAGTCTTTGTAAGTGAATGCCCTCTTTTGGCCAATCTTCTTGATGTCTTTGTTTGTAGCTTTAACGACTGAGATGCCCCAGTAGACAAGAACTCTCATCGGGGACCCATATTCATCCTTCTCCTCTTCAGTCTCGGTCACAGGGAACTCAAAGCTGGGAGAGAACATAGGATTAAAGTGTTCAACGGGCTTACTAATGCATGATTTTATTGATTTTGGCAAGTAAATAAATATTATGATTATGCAGACATTGAAAAAAGAAAATTATATTTTTTTTGTTTTTTGTATTACCAATTTTCTAGAAGAAGCACAAAAATAAAATATAACAAAGTCGGGATCGAGACGACCTTTTTATTAATGATGAAAATACGTAAAGCAAAAAGCCCTAACAAGTTCACTTCTGTCTCGGGTGGGGGGGGGGGGGGGTTGCCCCTGTTGATGTGTGCACTTGAAGTATGATACTTCGTGCAAAGCAGATGTCAGCATCTCATGCCAGTCTTTGTAAGTGAATGCCCTCTTTTGGCCAATCTTCTTGATGTCTTTGTTTGTAGCTTTAACGACTGAGATGCCCCAGTAGACAAGAACTCTCATCGGGGACCCATATTCATCCTTCTCCTCTTCAGTCTCGGTCACAGGGAACTCAAAGCTGGGAGAGAACATAGGATTAAAGTGTTCAACGGGCTTACTAATGCATGATTTTATTGATTTTGGCAAGTAAATAAATATTATGATTATGCAGACATTGAAAAAAGAAAATTATATTTTTTTTGTTTTTTGTATTACCAATTTTCTAGAAGAAGCACAAAAATAAAATATAACAAAGTCGGGATCGAGACGACCTTTTTATTAATGATGAAAATACGTAAAGCAAAAAGCCCTAACAAGTTCACTTCTGTCTCGGGTGGGACGAAAGGTATTTTTTTTTTGAAAAACAGAAAACAACAAACAGACATATTATTCGAACAAAAAGGTAGTAGAAAGAAATGTCAGCAGCGACCCAAGTGTAGCTAACACATTCCATGTGTTGACATTAGGTACCATGATCCGGTAGCGAATTAACTTGTACGTCCGAATTTAATCTTAGATAAGCAAGATACTGGCTTCAATCAGCTTCTGGACTACGGCTTTCAAAGCACAACAATGCCCGATGTCATGGTCGGGTTCCCCTTGATGGAAGGCACAAAAGAGATTAGATCAATACCCAATCGGTAAGTTGTTGATACTGTTGTTGATATTGTAGAAGCTGGGGTTGATAACCCGAATTTGGAACAGCATTGGCGTCGAACATACCAACGGCAACAAGGTGATAAGTCGGATACTGTTGTTGAGGCCAACCTTTCACCATACTCACTTCCTGATCTTCGTCTTTGGAATCGTCAGTGGAAACGCTTTCTTTAACTAGTCGTCCTTCTCGGACCCCTTCTTCAAGACGCGTAACCATACCTACCATTTCGGCGAAGTTACCTGGTGCATTGGCGATCATCTTCTTATAGTAAAATGGGCTAAGGGTTTTAAGGAAGATCCTGGTTAGTTCCTTATCCTCTAGTGGTGGAACGATCTGAGCGGCAAACCCTCTCCATCTTTGGGCATATTCCATGAAAGTTTCCTTATCCCCTTGAGTCAATGCCCTAAGCTGCTCTATATCTAGAACCATATCTGAATTGTAGCTGTACTGGTGAATAAAAGCATTTGCCAAGTCATGGAAAGTACGGATTTTGGAGCTATTCAAGCTCATGTACCATTTTTAAGCAGCACCGGTCAAACTGTCCTGGAAGAAGTGAACAAGCATTTTGTCATTGTACGCCTGGGTGGACATCTTCCTTGCATACATTGTTAAGTGGGTATTGGGACAAGTATTCCCTTTATATTTATCGAAGTCTAGGACCTTAAATTTGGGTGGCACCACCACCTTAGGAACCAAACATAGTTCATACACATTCTGTCTAAATGCGTCCTTTCCACGAAGAGCCTTAATCTCTCGCTTCATTTCATCAATTGTGTCCTGCAAAGCCTCTACTCTGTCAGATGCTTTAACACTATCAGAATGGAAAATGGGCTCATAGCCTTGCTGAATTGTATGAACAAACGGTGCTGAATAAGTCATGGTAGCTTGAGGAGCAGGTGCACCTGGCTGAGGATGCGACACAAAAGGAGTTGGAACTTCAGTGATAACGGGGTGATGACCTTTACCGAACATATACGGCATGCCCCATGGGTAAGCTCCCGACATGGTGCGTTGAGGAGCACTGGTAAACACAGTCGAGAAGGGAATAGCAGACACAACTGGCTCCAAAGTGGTGCTAATAGGCTGAGAGACCGATGTCTGACTCTAAGCGGCCATCAGAGTAGCCACCATGGCAGTTAGCTTCTCCATCTCAACTTGCATGGATGCCAATTTTCCACGAAGTTCCTTGTTCTCTTGCTCAAGATGTTCCATTTTCTTTTTCGTGACTTGCTCGAGTGTTGTAGATGCGAATCGACTAACGGATTGACCTTTTATTGAGAAGACACAATGTGAGACACGAACTAGAAACTATGATTGCAAAATGATGCATGATATGTTTATGCAAAAATATGAAATTTTTTTTAAGGACTTATCAAAGTGAATTGTAAACATTGTAGAGGAACGTGGTTTCATTTGAAAATTGTATAGATATTAAAATAAGGTCCTTTTTCAAAAGGTAAGAACGAAACCAAGGAAAAGGTTCATAACACAAGCTAAAGCTTAGTTAAGATTTTTGAAGTTGTATTTCTTGGTGTTCTTTCTTACAATGTTCGTTCATCCGTGATGTTTACAAAAAAAACTTGTCTAAGTCCTTCGATGAGAAAAAAGTTTTTCATGAATGGATGCATGTATGCATGATTATCCTAAAGAAACATAGAAAACATGGTGAGGTTAAGTTCCACAATGTTAGAGCTTAAGAGTAACAACACCATTTGGTAAGGACTATGGTTTCACATGTACCTGTATCACGGGTTCTACCAAGGTTCCCAAATTACAACCACCCCTGTGAATGTATCGGTGCTCAGGACAGCTCCTAGACAAATACTTATTCCCAAGGAGGTCTAGTTTGAGTGTAGTATTACGTATGAACTAAATTCAAGACTGCTCTTGGTTTAGCCATCGCACTACGTCTTAAAAGGGCCAAGATGGTTTAAGGGCGATCTAAAGGTCCTCAACGTTTGATGGACTTCGAAAATAATAGAGTCAATCACGACTGCTCATGACGACGTCATATTACTTTGAGAATCCTCTGTTGAGTGGGGTTACATCACATGCACACATAGCGCATGACTGCTCCTGGTATGGCACTATGATCGTACCCCGTCCTATCTTATATTTCACTCAATCCCGGGTGTAGGACTTATCTCCCCACTCACGTTTGAAAATAAACTAGTATGTATGTACAAGGTGTATAAGTGAAAATAAAGCACAAGTAAAGAAAGGTAAAGTAGGCTTAACCCACTTAGGAAATTTATTCGTGGGAAGGGAAAAAAATGAGTAAAAACCCTTATGAGATCAAGGTCTGGGGGTTGGTTTCGAATAGGGAAGGTGTTAAGCACCCTAAACGACTTCGGTACTCCGAAGGAGCCTCTTCCCTAAATTATCTTGTGCTAATTATTTGCTTATTTATTTGTAAAATGTTGCCTAAGTCTGAGTGAAAGAATGGAGGGAGAAGAAGTATGTTTTTTGTTGTTTTTATTGATTTGGAAAGACAAAGTCTTTTGCCTACATACCCAAGAGTGGGATCAAAATCATGTCGTTCACCTCAAAAATTTCGTTTGGTGAGTTTGATTGATTTTAAAAGTTTGTAAAATGTTTTTGAGAGGGCAAGAGGCCGAAAGGCATAGAAGAATAAAAATGTGAGGTTGTTTGATTTTAATTAAAGAAAAGAAAGTCTAAATAATTTAAAATTGATTGAAGTTTGATTGCAAAAAAAGTAAAGAAAGGAAGGCTCACTTGGTTTGTTTCCAAGGTTTGTTAAGAAAATGTTTTTTGTGATTTTTGATTGTTTGAATGTTTTTGGAAAATGATTTTTTGTAAGTTAAATCGTAAACTAAAAAAAACTAAGCGTAACGACGTAACGTAAAAAGCGATAAATAAGTGTGTGATAGTGTCGGTGCATGTCTCGGTGCATATTCTCATTATTTGGATATTTACATAAATTCCTAAATATACTCTAAGGTCTTGCGCAAAAGTAAATGACGAGAAATAAAAACGCAGAAAATTAAATTACATAAGTCCTAAATACACGCTAATATCATGAAATTTAAACAAATAAAAATAATAAAGTGACAACAAAAATAAAATGCAAATACATAGAATAGGCACATATGCTAAACAAATCAAATATGCATGTAATGGTTTTTAAGGTCTAGAATGCATGAGATAAAAAAGGTCATTAAATGAATTAGATAAAAAAAACAATGCATGAGATGAAAAGTGATTTGAATTAAAAATTTCCACAAGTAATCTAAATGATATGACAAATATAATATGAAAAACTAAATTGAATAAAATGCATGAAAGTAGTTAAAATTAACATATGAGAGGAGATTAAATTCAAATAAAAACAGGGAGGTGTTGCAGCAAGCAGGGGGTGCATAAAATAAAACTGTAGAGATATCAGAAAAAAAAAAAAAAAAAAAAAAAAAAAAAAAAAAGAGGAAAGAGTTGGGCTTAGAAGGAAGAACCGGTTCGGTTCACCTGGGTCGGTTCACGATAGAACCAAACCGGTTGCACTAATATATAAAGGTTTGTTGGTTTTTTTTCTCATTTTTCTTTCCACTTCCTCTCTCTAAAAAAAGAAAACCCGGTCTCTCTCTTCTCTCTCTAGGATATTTCTGAAGAAAAAAAATAAATAAACATGAACAGGGATGAACCTTCATCCCTTCCGGCGAGACAAGGGATTCCGGCACGGTGGCTTGCCAGCCGAATAGGGCGGCGCCGCCGTGCCGAGAATTCAAAAGTCCCCTTTTTGAAAACAAAATGCAGATTTCGAATTCCTTTTTCTTTCTAAACACGAATTTGGGCTCACTATTTCGATAAAAGCTTCCAATAGTCCTAGATCTAAAGAAAGAATTTGAAAATATGCCTTCTCTTGCTTACCTCGGATTCGGTTGAGATTGTTGTGAGAAGCTTGGCTTCTGTCACTTCTTTTCTCTCTTCTTCTGTTTCCGGTTCGGAGTTGTTGTTGTTGATGAGTTCGGATTTTGTGTGTTCTTGTGATGGTTCGGTTTTGTGTGTTCTTGTGATGGATTCGGTTTTGTGTGTTGTGGTTGTTGGAACAAAATGTGTTCAATAATTAATCCTAAATAGTTTTAATGATAACAAGGTATTAAAAATTGACAATTGGTATTGCTAAGATTTGTTCAAGTGTACAGGACCATAAACCAAGTGTTATATCTTACAAAGGTTCTGGAAGAACAAATAAAGAGCAAAAGAAACATTAATTGAAGCTTAAGGCGCTCCTGAAGTAAAGCGCTTCTGAAGTAAATCGCTCCTGAAGACTTGCGCTCCTGAAGAGTATGATGTCATCAGAAGCTGAAGGTCCTCAGAAGCTGGTTCTACAGTATTTTACCAGAAGCAAATTGATTAAAGATTTTATGAGTTTAGTGTTGTATTTTGGAGCGAAAGTCATGTAGAAGTGGTAGAAGATCACATGGAGGTCACACGTTCTCGTTTGAAAGCATCTGGTTGCTAAAATACAAAGAGCGTTGACAATTGTACTCTGTACGAACTGTAAAACCACCTTCTCCACTACTCTGTTCTTTGTCTCAGCTACCAGACAAGAATAACAGCTCTCATGTACAACCACGCCTGCATCTTGTTCCCTCTCAACCTGAATGGATTTGAAATTGATCCTTTATAGGACAGTAACTTAATCAGGCAAAGAATCATTGGTGAAAGATCAAGCTTCAACAACGACTCTTTTTGGATGAATTGGCACTTACAACGTTCATATTTCACACCTCTATATAAAATAGTGAAGACTTGAAGAACAACAAGACTCTACAACAATTTAAAAGCGCCAAAACTCTGTCAAATTGTTTAAGCATCCAAAAAGTTCACTTAGAATTTCAGTTTTCAAGTTCATATCTTTGAAATTCAAAAGTCTTAAGAGTTTGTATCTGATTTGTATTGAGAACACCACTGATTGTATATCAAGTGTTCAATCTCAAACATTTTCCTTGTAATTTTGTTTGATAGAAGTCTCTTGCTTGTGTGCTTGAGCATTAGAAGTCTCTTGATTGTGTTCTTGAGCATTTGAAGTCTCTTACTTGTGTGCTTGAGCATTTGTAATCAGATATTACATTTAGTGAACTCTCCTTGGAAGTGCAAGGGGGACAGGACTACTTCCGGTTTATGGAAGGAACCTGTATAAATTGCTTGTGTCCTGCTTCTTCTCTTTTCTCTCTGTTTATCATTCTGCTGCATACGCTCCTGAACATCATCTTCAGAAGTTGTCTCATTTGCTTCTGATCATTAGTGTTCTGAGTTTTCAAGAGAAAACGAAGATAAGTCTAACACAATTCAACCCCCCCTTCTTGTGTTTTTCTCCATTTCAATTGGTATCAGAGCCTTGGTTATGTTGTCAACACCTAACAGTGTAACAATCCAAGATCTGAGAAAAACATGTCTGCTGAATCATCTGTTTCTGGTTCTGGCTCTGCTGGTTCTGGTGGTAATCATCATGTTGTTTCCTATGACTATAGTGAAAAGAAAACTGACTCAGGGAAGGTTCCAAAGTTTAATGGAGATCCTGAAGAGTTTTCTTGGTGGAAAACCAACTTCTACAGTTATGTCATGGGCTTAGATGAGGAACTATGGGATATTCTAGAAGATGGAGTTGGTGACTTAATCCTTAATGAAGAAGGAGCTGCTGTTGATAGAAAGATTCATACTCCTGCTCAAAAGAAGATGTACAAGAAACATCATAAGATCAGAGGCTCTCTGGTTTCTGCTATACCACGAGCAGAGTACATGAAGATGAGTGATAAATCAACTGCAAAAGCTATGTTTGCATCTTTATGTGCTAACTATGAAGGAAGCAAGAAAGTCAGAGAAGCTAAAGCATTGATGCTTGTTCATCAGTATGAGTTGTTCAAGATGAAGGATGATGAAAGTATTGAGGAGATGTACTCAAGATTTCAAACCGTAGTCTCTGGACTTCAAATACTGAAGAAAAGATATGTTGCTTCTGATCACGTGAGTAAGATACTCAGAAGTCTGCCTGCCAGATGGAGACCAAAGGTGACTGCCATTGAGGAAGCTAAAGATTTAAACACTTTAAGTGTTGAAGATCTTGTTAGTTCTCTCAAAGTTCATGAGTTAAGTCTTAATGAACATGAGTCTACTAAAAAGAGTAAATCAATAGCTCTTCCATCCAAAGGCAAGTCATCAAAAGCTCTTAAAGTGGTTGAGTCTAAAGAAGAAGATTCACCAACTGGAGATTCTGATGAAGAGGTTACTGAGATGATGGCTATGCTCTCAAACAGACTTCAGTATCTAGCCAAAAAGAACAAGAAGTTTGTGTTCAGAAGAGGTAGCTTCAGAAGCTTAAAGAAGGAAGATCAAAAGGGATGCTTCAATTGCAAGAAGCCTGGTCATTTCATTGCTGATTGTCCTGATCTTCAGAAGGAAAAGTCAAAGGAAAAGTCAAAGAAGTCAACATTCAAGTCAAGCAAGTTCAAGAAACAGTTAAAGCAGAGTTTAATGGCCACATGGGATGATTTGGATAGTGAATCTGAGTCTGACAAAGAAGAATCTGATGAAAGTGTAAAGATAGTTGTTGGGTTAGTAGCTACAGCAACTTCAAAAGCTGAAACTGAATCAGATTCAGAAGATGAAAATGAGGTATATTCCAAAATCCCTAGAGAGGAACTGATAGAGTCACTTAAAGAACTCCTCACTCATTTTGAACTGAGAACCAATGAGTTGAAAGTTTTGAAAGAAAAATATGTTGTTTTGATGAAGCAACAAGAATCAACTTTATTGGATCTGAAAGCTTCTGAAGAGGGACTTAGAGGTTTTGACTTCATATGTAAAACTTATGAAGACAAGCTCAAGTTCTTGTGTCAAAAGTTACAAGAAAAATGTGATGGAAAGTCTTTAAGTAACCATGAGATTGCTCTTGAAGATTTCATTATTTCTGGTATTGACAGAAGCAGAATTGCTTCTATGATTTATAGCATTTACAAAAACAATGGCAAAGGGATTGGGTTT
This sequence comes from Medicago lupulina, assembly GCA_958299785.1. Classification (NCBI taxonomy): domain Eukaryota; kingdom Viridiplantae; phylum Streptophyta; class Magnoliopsida; order Fabales; family Fabaceae; genus Medicago; species Medicago lupulina. The sequence continues at coordinate 42,318,389 of OY283146.1, read as the reverse complement.
TCAGAAGCTAAGTCTAATGAAACCAATCTTAAAGCATACTGTGAATGCATTAAGGAAGGTTTGAAAACCTTCTTTGTTCCTGAAGGTGCCAAAATGGAAACTGTTGCTCAATCAGAACCTGAAGCTTCCAGTTCTAAAGCTAAGATTATTTCAAAGCCAAAGAACTCCAAGCCTAAGGTTGTGGTAAATTCTGAATCTAAGACCGCAAAGATTAAGATTCTGAAGAGATCAGAACCTGTTCCTCAGAGTCTGATGAAATCAGAATATGATGTCCTAAAGTCTAAGGTTCAGAAGGGCAAAACAGTTGTAGCTTCTGAAGTATCAAAACCAAAAGTTGAAAAACCTAAGTTAATGATTAATCAGAAGCTGCCCAAAGCGCACCTCAAGGAACATGGAATGGAGAGTAAAACTTCCAACACTAACCCCAAAGGACCCATAAAACAATGGGTACCTAAATCTGAAATTGTCAATACTACAGATTTGCCTAAAAGCAAGATCAAAGCAAAAGTCATGGTACCTGGACAGCGGTTGCTCAAGGCACATGACAGGAGAGAAGTCAATGTTCCTATCCCTCACAATGAAAGAAGGAGGAAATGTAAAGTTTGGAGGCAACCAGTCTGGGAAGATTATTGGTACGGGGACTATTGGTAATTCCTTTACCTCTATTAATAATGTGTGGTTGGTAGATGGGCTTGAGCATAACCTATTGAGCATCAGTTAATTCTGTGACAATGGTTATGATGTATTATTTGAAAAAACCAACTGCACAGTAATCAACAAGAATGATAAATCCATAGTGTTCAAAGGAAAGAGAGTGGAAAATGTTTACAAAATCAATTTCTCTGAACTGGCTGATCAGAAGGTAATCTGCCTTCTGTCAATGAATGATAAGAAATGGATGTGGCATAGAAGGTTGGGACATGTTAACTGGAGATTAATCTCTAAGCTTAGCAAGTTACAACTTGTCAAAGGCCTTCTTGACATTGATTATCATTCAGATGCACTCTGTGGTGCATGCCAGAAAGGAAAAATTGTTAAATCATCTTTTAAGGTTAAAGACATTGTTTCCACCTCAAGACCTTTAGAACTACTCCATATTGATTTATTTGGACCAGTAAGCACTGCATCTTTATATTGAAGTAAATATGGATTAATCATTGTTGATGATTACAGCAGATGGACTTGGGTGAAATTCCTGAAAAGCAAAGATCATGCATATGATGTATTCAGTAACTTCTGCACCCTTATTCAATCTGAAAAAGAAGCCAAAATTTTGAAAATTAGAAGTGATCATGGTGGCGAATTTGAAAATGAGCCATTTGAAGCTTTTTGTGAAAAATATGGAATCATCCATGAATTCTCTTCTCCTAGAACTCCACAACAAAATGGGGTTGTAGAGAGAAAGAATAGAACTTTACAAGAAATGACCAGAACCATGATCCACAAAAACAATTTGGCAAAACATTTTTGGGCAGAAGCTGTGAATAGAACGTGTTATGTCCAGAATAGGATCTACATCAGACTTATCTTGGAGAAAACAGCATATGAACTCTTCAAATGAAGAAAACCCAATATCTCTTACTTTCATCAATTTGGATGTACATGTTACATTCTGAACAACAAGCTCTACCAAAAGAAATTTGATGCCAAGGCCCAAAGAGGAATCTTTTTAGGTTACTCTGAAAGGTCAAAGGCATACAGAGTGTATAATTCAGAGACACTTTGTGTTGAAGAATCTATGCACGTTAAATTTGATGACAAAGAGCTTGAAGATAAAACTTCAAAGCAAGATGAAGGTTCTGCAGAGATACAGGTTTCTGAAGACACTTTAGAACCTGATCAGATAGTTGAATCTAAAGATAGTCCAGAAGCTGCACCCACATCAGAAGCTCAAGATGAAGTTCCTTCTGATGAAGCACAAGATGGCTCACAGCAAGCAGATTCATCCAACAACTCTTTCAAATACAAGTCTTCTCATCCTGAGGATCAAATTATTGGGAGTAAAGAAAGTCCCAGAAGAACAAGATCACACTTCGGACAAGAAGAATCTATGATAGGACTGATATCAATGATTGAGCCTACAACAATTGATGAAGCACTTTCAGATGATAGATGGATCTTAGCAATGCAAGAAGAGCTGAATCAATTTCAAAGAAATGATGTGTGGGATCTGGTACCCAAACCTTCTCAGAAGAACATTATTGGAACAAAATGGGTATTCAGAAACAAACTGAATGAGCAAGGTGAAGTAACCAGAAACAAAGCCAGACTTGTTGCACAGGGATACAGTCAACAAGAAGGCATTGATTACACAGAAACATTTTCTCCAGTTGCAAGATTGGAAGCAATCAGGTTACTTCTATCCTTCGCAGTTAATCATGGCATTATATTATATCAAATGGATGTCAATAGTGCATTTCTTAATGGTGTCATAGAAGAAGAGGTGTATGTGAAACAACCTCCTGGTTTTGTGGATCTAAAGCATCCTGACCATGTTTACAAACTAAAGAAATCACTATATGGCTTGAAACAAGCTCCCAGAGCTTGGTATGATAGACTAAGTAATTTCCTAATTAAAAATGATTTTAAACGAGGTCAAGTTGATACAACACTCTTCAGAAGGACCCTTGAGAATGACATTCTTATTGTGCAAATATATGTTGATGATATAATATTTGGTTCTACTAATGCATCTCTTTGCAAGGAGTTTTCTAAGTTAATGTAGAATGAATTTGAAATGAGCATGATGGGAGAGCTGAAGTTCTTCCTGGGCATTCAAATTAATCAAAGCAAAGATGGAGTATATGTTCATCAAACAAAATATACAAAGGAGCTTCTAAAGAAGTTCAAGCTTAAAGATTGTAAGTTGATGAACACTCCAATGCATCCAACATGCACCTTAAGCAAAGAAGATGAAGGATCAAAAGTAGACCAGAAGCTATACAGAGGTATGATTGGTTCTCTGTTATACCTCACTGCATCTAGGCCAGATATTTTATTCAGTGTATGCTTGTGTGCAAGGTTTCAGTCAGATCCTAGAGAATCTCATTTAACTACAGTTAAAAGAATCTCCAGGTATCTGAAAGGAACAACTAATCTGGGACTCCTTTATAGGATATCCTCAGATTACAAGCTAATTGGATTCTGTGATGCTGATTATGCTGGTGACAGGATTGAAAGAAAGTCAACCAGTGGCAATTGTCAATTCCTGGGTGATAATCTGATATCCTGGGCTAGCAAAAGACAAGCAACTATTGCTATGTCTACAGCAGAAGCAGAATACATTTCAGCTACAAGTTGTTGCACACAACTACTCTGGATGAAACATCAGTTGGAAGACTTTCAGATCAATGCTAACAGTATTCCCATCTTTTGTGATAATACTGCTGTTATTTGTTTGTCAAAGAATCCAATTCTACATTCAAGAGCCAAGCATATTGAGATCAAACACCATTTTATCAGAGATTATGTTCAAAAAGGAATTTTAGATATACAATTCATTGATACTGAAAATCAATGGGCTGATATATTTACTAAGCCTTTAACAGTTGAAAGATTTGAATTCAAGGAGCCATCGACACAGGCTTCGTTCCTGGAACAAGGTCAATTGCAAATTCGACCTCCCTCTCTGGTGGCACATCTGGAATCTCATCAGGAAAAACTTCCGGAAACTCTTTCACAACAGGCAATCTATCAATCACAGCTTGATTTTCTATTGACAAGAACGCCAACAAGGAAAACATCAAGACACCGTCTTGTTCTAACCGCTTCATCTCTTTAGTGGATAAAAACTCTGCCCCACTCTCTTCTTCAGCAGAAGAAAATCGTACCGTCTTGCTAAAACAATTAATCAGGACATGATTGTATTCTAACCAATTCATTCCTAATATTACATCCATTCCCACCAACGGCAAACAAACATGGTCGACCTCAAAATCTCTACCAAATACAGACAACGGACAACTTAAACAAACAAGGGAAGTAGTTACTGAACCCTTAGCTGGAGTTTCAAAAACCATCTCCCCATTCATATCAGACATAATCAAACCCAATCTTTTTGCACAGTCAATAGCAATGAAACAATGCGTAGCACCAGTATCTATAATAGCAATTAAAGGAGTACCATTAAAGAAACAAGTACCTCTGATAAGTCGATCTTCATTATCGGTCTGGGTACCAGTCAAGGCAAACACCCTTCCACTAGTCTGCGCCTTCTTAGGCTGCGTACACTGAGAGCCAATGTGACCTTCCTCATTACAATTGAAGCAAACAATATCGCCACGCTTACATTCAGTGACAGTATGGCCCTTCTTTCCGCATCGGAAACACTTCTTCTCATCTCAATTGCAGGCATTACTCTTGTAGCCTTTAACACCACACTTATAACAAACAATCTCAGCAGGAGCATCTCTACGTGCAGGTCTCCTTTCATCATGCATTCTCTGTTTGCCCTTATCAACTGGGGCACTATAAGGCTTCGGGCGACTCTGCTGCCCCTTACCTCTTCGGTCACTCATCACCTTGTAATGAGCCTTTGTATCCTCTTCATAGATCCTACAACTGCTTACCAACTCAGAGAAGTCTCTTATCTTCTGATAGCCAATGGCCCGCTTAATATCAGCTCGCAGACCATTCTCAAACTTGATGCATTTGGAGAACACAGCAGTCTCCGCAGCATAAAGTGGATAGAATTTGGCAAGCTCCACAAACTTTGCAGCATATTCTGTGATAGACATGTCTCCTTGCTTCAGCTCAAGGAACTCAATTTCTTTCCTACCACGGACATCTTCTAGAAAATACCTCCTTAGAAATTCTCTCCTAAACACAACCCATGTGATCACAGCACCTTCATTCTGGAGAATTGGTTGAGTGCTTACCCACCAGTCGTCAGCCTCTTTAGCCAACATATGTGTGCCAAACCGCACCATCTGGGCATCACTACACTGCATCACCCGGAAGATCCTTTCGACCTCCTTCAGCCAAGCCTGCGCTCCATCGGGGTCGTATCTTCCCTTGAAGGTTGGTGGATGATTCCTCAAAAATGTTTCCAGCATCCGTACCCCTTCACCACCACCAGCACCTTGCTGTTGTTGTCCCACAACCTGAGCCATTGCTTGCAAGGCAGCAGCGAGAGCAGCATCATTCCTTCCAGCCATCTCAAGGTTCTACATAACAACAACAAATCAGGACAACAAAGATAGTTAAAGCTGTCACACAACTCTACTAGGCTCGACACGACTCTACTAATTGGCTGGACGGACCGACCTGCTCTGATACCAATTGTAACACCCCGTTTCCCAAAACAACGTATAATAAATATATTATCAGAGTTATTCAACATCAAACAGAGCATTACACTGCTTTTCAAAAACTTTCTTAAATAGAAAAAAAAAAACTATTTAATTCAACATATCATTCTTATAAAATCTGCAGCGGAATTATTCTTTTAAAATCATCAACATTCAACTACAACAAAATCCTTGGCTCAAAGGCCTCAAAAATCTAAAAAAACATCATCCAACAAATAAATCTTCAACAACATGTTCTTCAAAGAAAAACGATACATAAAGGAATGCAAGAAAAGACAACGATTCCCCATCCCGTTACGTATCAGAGCCCTAAGACACAAGAGCCAACATCTCACTAGCCTTCATTACCTGCACTTGCCCACAAGGCGGCAATTCCAACATAAGGGGTGAGTTCACAAATCAAAAATAATATATATATATATATATATATATATATATATATATATATATATATATATAATGAATCATCAACTTGAACTAAAACACATCAATAATTATATCAATATCCATACATATATGGCATCATCATTCATCAACAATTATACTTCATTTTAAACAATTACAACAACTCTTGTGGCGACATCTCACCAACAACAACTCTCACCGACACCGACTATGCAACGACATCAACTATGCAACGACATCAACTACAAATGCAATATGCATGTGGTACCATTTTACGCGCGTTGAATGACAAGCATTCCAGGGCATGAGCCCTCAACAGTTGGATGGTTAAAGCATCCCAGGGCATAAGCCCTCAACAGGTGAACGAGAAAGCGTTCCAGGGCAATAAGCCCCCAACGGGTGAATGATAGACATTCCAGGGCAATAAGCCCCCAACAAATGCATATGAGTATGAATGGACTCAGTGGTGTATATCAGCATACAACCCAACAACATCTAATGGTGTATATCAGCATACAACCAACAACAACTACTTAGGACAGCCTCCCCAACTGGACAATACTACTCAACAACACCAAAGGCAACTCAACTTAGTAAAGCATAATTATTTTCATATATACATACATAATCTCATTCTATTCATCTTCATATATAAGTTTTACAATCTAAACAATTTTAAATAAATCCAACAAACATGTTAGGAAGCTTAGGTTTGGGTTAGGAGCACTTTGAAAAATTACACAAAAGGGGTCGCACAGGACCCAACTCGCTTAAGCGAGCATCTGGTCGCTTAAGCGACCTAAATCACGTAAGTCAGGATCTTGCTAGCTTGCAGATCGCTTACGGTTCGCTTGAGCGAACAGGCTATTTTCAAAATTCTAGGCAGAATTTGGCGTCTCTCGCTTAAGCGACGGGGACTTCGCTTAAGCGACGCAAATGTCGAAAGTCAGGTTCAAGTTCGCTTGGTGTTCGCTTATGGTTCGCTTGAGCGAACGGGCGAAATTTCAATCCTGGGCAGGGAAAGTGTCGCTCGCTTGAGCAAACGGCTTGCTCGCTTGAGCGAGTACTCATCTGGGCAGTTCCAAAACTACGATTTCTTAAACCCTTTTTCATCCAAAAACCCAATTTTGATCCCCCCAATCACCCAAGTTAATTTACAAAACGTTTACAGGTCTAATATACAATGTATAGACAAGAACAACTCAGAATAACACAATCAACAGCATAAATCAACAACATTTAGGCAATTCATCATATTCTTGAAAAACCTAAAACAGAATAACAATTCTCAATCCAAATTCATGAAACATGCATATACATATTACAATTGAAATGCTAACCCACCCTTACCTCAATTCAGTGATTCTACAGCAAAAATGGATGGATTCTCTCTTCCTAGTTCTTCCCTTGGCTTCTTCTCTCTTTTCTCCCAAAAGCTTAAGTTTCTCTATTTCTTACTGAACGTACAAAATGTTTTGTCTGACTTTCTATTCTCCCAACATTTTCCTTAACCCCTTTTCATTTCACTTAACTCCCTCTTAACTCTCATAATTAAAGTGTAACCCCCTCCTCCTTAATTCTAATAATTCTAAATAAATCCTTTTAACCAAATAAATAATATATTCCTCCTATTTTATTAAATCACACAAATAATTATATAATAAATAACAACACATCAAATATTCACATAAATCAACATTTTCATATAAAATACATAAAACATACTAAAATCAACCAAAAATAGTAAAATAACAATTAGGGCGTTACAGATACGTTCAGGGTTTCTGAAGATGCAGATGGGTTCGTATGTAACCCTTGCATCATCGAAGTCGGCATGTCGTATGGCATCCTTCGTCCTAACCCCAAATTCAAAACTCTTGAGGTTGGAATGGCCTGGGATGTCTGTGCGGCCATCGAGGCCGTGGGGATGGCCTGAGAGGTTGAGGTGGCCATGGCCATCGTTGGCATGGCTTGAGAAGTTTGCGCAGCCCTTGTCGTTCCAACAGGCTCCACTACGGTTTCTACGGTGCTACTCTGAGTAGATTGTGTAGTACCGGATTGTCCCGGTGGATTGGTTGTTGTTCCAGACCCACTAGCGACATTCGAAGACGCTGTGTTCGAATTGGGAGGGGGACGCGTCATCTCAGGCAATTGTTTCTGTTCCACAATTGCATACACAACACAGACTGAATATATCAATAAATTTGACAATCAAAACACAAAAAGGTCCCACCGGGTGTGCCAATTTGTTTACACTGATTTTTGGTAAACAACCGCTGGTTTAAAAAATATTTACTTGCAAGATCAACCAGTAAATCTTAGGACATATTTGCATTTATGATTTTGATATATTGATATTGTTTTTGTAGAATTTTGTTAATGAAAAGAAAGGAAAATGATCGAATTCAATTTGATTGAATCCTATCGAAAACTGATGTAAATTAAAAAGGATAAATTGCTTTAACGAAAATAAGTAAATTGCAAAAGCATTCAAGAAAATGAACTTAAATTGTATTGATCAAATGTAAATTGGTACACAGATTCATACATTGCAACTTGTAACTCGTTTCTCGCTTCCATACAGATAATTTGAGTGTATGTTTTGTGTATGAGTAAATTGTGACCGTTTTTCCTTTGGGAAAAATACTATATATACTAATAGGAAATAACTACCTAAATTTGAAATAAACATAACTGCTATGAATCATTCGATTTGAATTTCGAATGTCTTTTGAAGAGGTTTCTGTTGCTCTGATATTCCATCTAAGAGTTGTTATCCTGGGAACTTATCCAACCGTCGAAATAAAACCCTTACTTTCGAATATTCCCAACAAGTTTAACTTCAGTAGAAATATAATGAAATAAAGATCTTGATCAGTCAGTCAACCTGTTTGACCCATTAACAATAATAGCCTCCAAAATTCTTGGATAACACTAAGTAATTTCCTGATTAAAAATGATTTTAAAAGAGGTCAAGTTGACACAACACTCTTCAGAAGGACTCTTGAGAAAGACATTCTTGTTGTGAAGATATATGTTGATGATATAATATTTGGTTCTACTAATGCATCTCTTTGCAAGGATTTATCTAAGTTAATGCAGGATGAATTTGAAATGAGCATGATGGGAGAATTGAAGTTCTTCCTTAGCATTCAAATCAATCAATGTAAAGATGGAGTATATGTCCATCAAACAAAGTACACAAAGGAGCTTCTGAAGAAGTTCAAGCTGGAAGATTATAAATTGATGAACACTCCAATGCATCCAACATGCACCTTAAGCAAAGAAGATACTTGATCAAAGGTATATCAGAAGCTGTATAGAGGTATGATTGGTTCTTTGTTATACTTCACTGCATCTAGGCCAGATATTTTCTTTAGTGTATGCTTCTGTGCAAGATTCTAGTCAGATCCTAGGGAATCTCATTTAACAGCTGTTAAGAGAATCTTCAGGTATCTGAAAGGAACAACTAATCTTGGGCTCCTTTATAGGAAATCCTTAGATTATAAGTTGATTGGATTCTGCGATGCTGATTATGCTGGTGACAGGATTGAAAGAAAATCAACCAGTGGTGACTGTTAGTTCCTAGGATAGAATCTAATATCCTGGGCTAGCAAAAGACAAGCAACTATTGCAATGTCTAAAGCAGAAGCATAATACATTTCAGCAGCAAGTTGTTGTACACAACTTCTCTGGATGAAACATCAGTTGGAAGATTATCAGATTAATGCTAACAGTATTCCCATCTTTTGTGATAATACTGCTGTTATTTGTTTGTCAAAGAATCCAAGTCTACATTCAAGAGCCAAGCACATTGAAATCAAACACCATTTTATTAGAGATTATGTTCAAAAAGGAATTCTAGATATACAATTCATTGATACTGAACATCAGTGGGTTATATATTCACTAAACCTTTAACTGTTGAAAGATTTGATTTTATTAAGAAAAATGTGAACATGCACTTTGTGTCTGATTGAAATTGCTTGCTCCTGAACTATAAGTTAGGTTCTGAAGTCAGTTCAGAAGCTATGGTCCATCAGAAGCTCTTAACTGAGATTCTGAGGAAAATGTGCTTCTGAAGATGACATCAGCACCTTAACTTTAGTAGCTGGACTTTGTGCTTCTGAATATCAGAAGTTAGTGGAATTGCTGGAGTTGCTTCTGGTAACACATGTCCCGCTAACTAGACAGCGCATATGAAGTTTGCCAACGTGGCTTATTTGTATTGGTGTGTAACTTAAAGGGCAATGATGATGTTTATGCTTTGAATGTACTATTCTCGTGCCCCCAACTGTCATTAATGTTGTGTTTGTTTGTCCCCTCTGAAATTGCAATCGTTTTTACTCAAAACACTTAGACAATCACACACTTCTCACTTCACTACCTACACTTTCTATTTTCAAACACTCTCTGCAAAGTGAAACTTTTTCCCCCAACTCAAAACTTAAGAACCCTAAAACTTCATCATCATCAATGGCGTCTTCAAGCTCCATTCCAGAATCAGCTATTCAAGAAACAACTTAATGAACATCTACTCAACAAGAAGCTCCTGCCTATGAGATCAAAGGCAGAACTATGTCTCTTGAAGAATGGGAATTAACGGTTCAATTGGAATGACCTGTTGATTTCACATCTCTACTACATCATGGTTGTGATATCATGGAATACTATGAATCTTAGGACCTCGTTCATTACTTTAGCATGCTCAACGGTCCAACCTATGAGAACCTAGTAAAGCATTTCTGGGTAAGAGCCTCTGTTTATGATAAACACGCTGCTAAGATGGAAGAAGCTGAGAAAGTCTTGATTGATCCCTCTCTAGAAGGAAAGACAAGAGAAGAGATGGGATTGGAACCATTTGTGGATACTGAGATCAGGTCCAGCATAATGGGTGTTCCAGTCTTCATCAATCAAGAAATTATAGTCTACGTGATTGGAAGGGCTTCTGAAGGTAACTTCAAGGATGGGCCGGACAACAACAAGAAGAGCCCTTAGAATGATGTGGTAAATGAAACAATGTTCAATAGCAAGAAGAAAGGTTCATACAGCAACCTTTCTATGGAGAAGAAAATGATGCTGGAGATTCAGAACGAGAATCGGTTGCCCAAGGGAGGAGGTTATGATCAACCCTCAATGAAGCACAGAGTGTTTCTACACTTCTTCTTGAAGAAGGAGAAAGCGAATGTGCAAAAATACATATTCAAGCACATGATCAAAACCTTGAAGGAAAGTCAGCTAATCAATAGGGCTTGGATTCCCTATGGAAGGTTAATCTCTGAAATCATCAATCAAGGAGGACTTCTAAGAGGTCTAAGTGAAACAAGAGGTTTCACAGATGATATGTTAAGCACAGTCACTAGCAAGATCATTAATGGAAGCACACTAGCAAACATGAGGCTGCTCAAGCCAGAAGCCATCATTAAGCTTGAAACAGGTTTGAAAGAATCAAGAATTTCCTCAAATATGATGGAAGGTTTTCCCCCAATTTGCAAGCAAGATCCTTTGGATGTTCAACTATTCTACATACATGATCATTTGCAAAGTACGCGAAAAGAAATTCGTTTGGAAGACATCCCAGAAACCATGTATGGAGGCAATGTCAAGGTGGCCAAGAGTAGGAAGACCAAGAGAAAGCCTATGCCAGAAGTTGAGTACTTAGAAGGTGCTTATGAACAACCTTCCAGGAAGGCAAAGAAAGCCAAAAAGGACAAAGCTTCTGAAGCAACCGGATCTAGAGTAGCAACTATTCAAGAAGAGGTTGAAGATCTTGAAGCTGACAAGATCCTACCTGAAAGAACCAGAAGTGGTAAGGCTGCTACTACTTCAATGATTGCTCCTAAACAGCCTTCTATTCCAAAGAGGAAGAGAAAGCATGTTGTAAGGAAACTGAAGGAATCTACGTATCTTGAAGAAGAAGAGCAAGTTGCAGAAGCTACACAACTTGTATCAAGGGAGGTTAGAAGGAAGAAGGTGAATGATGATGTTGTTCATAGAGCTTTGGAGTTGGCCAAGCAAATTGAAGTTCCTGCTTCCAGCATAGCAAGGGAAGATGCTGCAGAAGCTACTCAACAAGTTATTAAGGCTGCTGAAGATGTGTAAGAGCTTACAGCAACTGAAGCTGAAGTTCTGGCTTTGATAGCATCTGAATAAGCTAAGGAAGGAAATGTTGTTGCATCAGAAGCTCCTGTCAGTCCAAAAGCTCCTAAAGGTATTTCTGAAACTTTACATACAGATGTAGAAATGGTTGAATTAGGATCTAGCTCCTCATCTAACACTATAACAAACTCACCATTTTCTTCATCATCAACCACATCATCTGATTCAGATGATATGCTACTTAGTAAAGCCTATTCTTCTCTCAACAAAACTCTATCCCCATCAACATCAACCAAAACCACTCAAAAGTCAGATGATACCTTTGTGCCTATGTATCCCTCTGTTGAGGATAGATTAATTAGTATGCAACAAAGAAGGATTGATGCATGCAAGCATCTACCTGCAGATCACCCATTACAACCACCTGTAATTGAACCAATTCAATTTATACCTGCTGCTGCAGAGGGTGAAAGTGATCATGTAGGGACAGATCTTGCAGAAACAATTGTATCATCATCTACACCAAACTCACCAACAACCCAAACCATTGAAATCCCTGAATCATCAATAATCTCAAACCTAGAAAGCCATTATTCAGGTGAACTGCCTGAATATGTATCTAACTCACAAACAGCCTCTAACATAGCTTCTGCTGAAGTTATGACAGAATGCCCTCCACAGCATACACCAAACTCAGAAATGGAAACATCAACCAACATTGAATCTGTTCCTATTGCATGAAATACTTGTTCCTGAACTAACCGTTCCTGAACAAAATGCTTCTGAACAAACTACATCTGAATTTACCACAAACAGCCAATCAACAACAACCAACATTTATGAACCTGAAACTTTCACAAATGACCAACCCTCATCATCTAACCTAGCTATACAACCTGTAGCCCCAGTCAAAACAAATGTACCCTCTCCACCCACCTTATTCATAAATTCAACTATTCTTGCAAATGTATGTGATAGTATCTTTTAGGAGCTCAACAGTCTTGTTCAAGCAAGGAACAACTTCATCCATGAGGACAGCTATGAGAAGTTGTGGACTACATTAAAGGACAGAGTGGAATTCGTCCTTTCAGAACTTCAGAGATCCTGTTTTGATGCACAACAGCTTGCACAAGCAAAACTCCAAGAATGGCTGAAAGGTGTTGTCTCAAACTTGGATGAAATGAAAATTCTTAGAACATGGGTGAAGACCCCTTTGTGTTTGGAAGCAAGGAGTGTCATTCCATCAAGCATTCATCCCAGAGAGCTCAATCTGGACTAGTTAAACAAGCTTAACTTCAAAGAAGCCTCTTCTGAACTGGTTCTGCTTCAAAGGAATACTCTTCTGGAGAAGGAGAATCATCAATTCAAGAAAGAGCTTATGGAGCAGAAGCTGATGCTGTTAGAGTACAAGACTCAGACTGAAGCTCAACTGGAAGAAGCAAAGATTAGAGAGGAAAGGCTTATAAAGAGCAATGAAGATTTCAAACTGGAAATGAAGCAACAAGCTGAGGAAACTCAGAAGATGATGAAGCAGTTGATGGAGATGATGAAACAAAAACAACCCCAACCCTAGATTGCACACCTTAGCTTGTTTTTTATTTGTCTTTTCACTTGCTTCTGAACTTTGTTAAATGCTTCTGAAATACTACTTTGTCATTCGCTCTTATATATTGCTCTAATACATTGCTTGAATATAAATGCTTTTGTAGTTGTATTGATTGATTAATGCTTCTAAATATCTTGTGTACTGAAATATTATGTGCTCTGATTGATTCTGAACTAATTTTATGCTCTGAACCTTTATTTTCATATACTTACTTTGTTTTTCTCAACTCTTCTTTTGTTTTATTGTTTACTTTTTGTTAATGACAAAAGGGGGAGTAGTAGATAGTATTTAAAGGCTCTGAGCCTCATTAATCTAATTTCAAGCAATTTAAATTAATAGAACCATCTTCTCACCTCATTTTGCTCTGATAATTTTTAATGTGAGATTATTATGAGAGTTAATTCGTTTTTAAATGAATTTAATTAACAAGAATAGAACTCAGGGGGAGCTTACAAACCTCACCTTAAAGTAGTATTGGACTCAGGGGGAGCTTACAAACCGCATACCCTAAGTAGTCAACTTGTTAATTAGATTAACAACAATTGAACATTTTTAAATACTAATGTTTGTCATCATCAAAAAAGGGGAGATTGTTGGAACAAAATGTGTTTAACATTACCCTTAAAGGTTTTGATGATAACAAGGTATTCAAAAAATTATCAATTGGATATGCTAATATTTGTTCAAGTGTACAAGACCATAGACAAAATTGTTGAGATCATTTATAGGTTCTGGATGAACAAAAGAGAGCAAAGAAGTAATCAAAAAGGAAGCTTTTAAGCATCTGAAGATAACTGCTCCTGAAGTCAAAAGTGCTCCTGAACACAAAGCGCTCCTGAAGTGATGATGTCATCATAAGCAAGTTCATCAGAAGTGAGTTCATCAGAAGCTGAAAATCACCAGAAGCTAAAGTTCATCAGGAGATGCAAACTTAAAGATTCAAAAGTTGTTCAATGGATTCAATGTCGTCTAAGTATTGCAGAAGAGTGAAAAAGAGAAACAACGACTAATTCAAAGGGATTTAAAAGCATTGGATGCTTGTTCGTTTGTTAAGCGTTGACAAAATACAATTGTACGAAGTGTACAACCACGACCTCCACTACACAGAGTTTGTCTCTGCTACAAGACAAGGATAACAGCTCTGCCTGCAACAATGTTCCTTCATACATGGAATGCATTTGAAATTGATCCTTCATAGGACAATAACCATATCAGGCAATGAATCATTGATGATTTATCAAAGCTTCAAACGACTCTTTTTGAATGTGTTGGCAACTCAACGTTCATTTCACACCTCTATAAAGGAGTGAAGACTTGAAGAACAATAAGGACTCAACAATTTTTTGAAAGCGCCAAAACTCTGTCAAAATTGTTTAGCATCCAAAAGTTCACTTAGAATTTCTTTTCAAAGCTCATATCTTAGAAATTCTAGAGTCTGAAAGAGTTTGTATCTGATTTGTATTGTGAGCACCTCTGATTGTATATCAAGTGTTCAGTGTCAAACATTTTTTCTTGTAATTCTGTTTGATTAGAAGTCTCTTGCTTGTGTGCTTGATCATAGAAGTCTCTTGATTGTGTTTTTGAGTATTGGAAGTCTCTTGCAGTTGTGCTTGAGCATTTGAAGTCTCTTGCTAAGTTTAGCAGTGAGCATTTGTAATCAGATATTACATTTTAGTGAACTTTTCTTGGAAGTGCAAGGGGGACAGGACTACTTCCTGTTTGTGGAAGGAACCTGTATAACTGTTTTGTGTCTTTCTTCCTTCCCTCTCTCTGTTTTTGTAACACCCCGTTCCCGAAATAACGTAATAATAATATTCATAAAATAATAATCAGAGTAATTCAACAAACAACGGAGTATTACACTACTTTTTCAAAATTATTTAGATAGAATATAAAAACTATTTAAAACCATCAACAATTTCATCATATTAAAATTCTGCAGCGGAATATCTTTAATTGGAAATCATATTCAATAACTACATCATATCCTTGGCACAAAGGCCGTCAACATAGTAAAATTATTCCACAAATAAATCTCAACAGCATCTTCTTCAAAAGAAATGATACATAAAGGAATACAAGAAGATAACGTTTCCCCATCCCTACTATGTATCAGAGCCCTAGACGCAAGAGCCAACAACACTAGTCTTCGCTACCTGCACTTGCCCACGAGGCGGCAATTCCAGCAGAAGGGGTGAGTTCACAAATCAAAAGTAATATACAAATATATGAATCATCAAAGTAAATTGAAACAACAACGATTCATAACAACTAACAGCAACAACATCATCAATATCATCTCAACTTTATAAATTAAATTTCATCTTTGATTAACATCAACAACAACAACACTTGTGGCGACACCTCACCAACAACAATTCCAACAGGACAACTCACACCTACAACTAATGCAAGACTCCATCAACATCTAATGCATTATGCATGTGGTACCATACTACGCGCGTTGAATGCTAAGCATTCCAGGGCAATAAGCCCCCAACAGTTTGGATGGTTAAAGCATCCCAGGGCAATAAGCCCCCAACAGGTGAACGATAAAGCGTTCCAGGGCAATAAGCCCCCAACAGTTGAATGATAAACAATCCAGGGCAATAAGCCCCCAACAAATGCATATGAGTATGAATGACTCTATGGTGTATATCAGCATACAACCCAACATCTTAATGGAGCATATCAGCATGCAACCAACAACATAACAACTTAGAGTACCCTCCCCAACTGGACGAGACCACTCAACATCAACAAGACAATTCAACTTAGCAAGTATAATTATTTGCACATAAGCATACATAATTCCATCATTAATCATCTTCATATATAAGTTTTATCATCTAAACAATTCTTAATAAATCCAATAAACATCTTAGAAAGCTTAGGTTTGGGTTTAGAACACCTTAGAAAAATCACACTTTGGGTCGCACAGGACCCAGCTCGCTTAAGCGAGCAGCATCTCGCTTGAGCGAGTCAATTCACGTAAGTTGGGTTTTGGTTCGCTTGAAGCTCGCTTCTGGTTCGCTTAAGCGAACAGGTTAAATACACAGTTCTGGGCAAAAATTAGCGTCTCTCGCTTAAGCGACGGGAATCTCGCTTAAGCGACACAAATGACGAAAGTTTGGTTTTCACTCGCTCCTGGTTCGCTCGTGGCTCGCTTAAGCGAGCGGCTAAAATTTCAGACTGGTCGTTGCAAAGAGTTTCTCGCTTGAGCGAAGGGTATCTCGCTTGAGCGAGTGCTCATCAGGGCAGAATCATAACCTACGATTTCTAACTCCATTTTCATCCAAAAACCCCAATTTTAATCCCCCAATCACCCAAAATGGTTTAGAAACAATGTTTATGGGTTTAAGGCACAACAAAACATCAGAACATATCACAACAACATCATTAACAACACAATTCATCAAGAAATGAGCAATTCATCATATTCATAAACCTAGTTCCAAAACTACCAATTTCAATCCCAATTCATGAAATCATATACATATATATTAACAATTGAATCATAAACCCACCCTTACCTGATTAGATGAATTAAACAAAAGCTACAGCAACCCTAGAAATCTCCCTTTGGTTCTTGGCTCTACTCTTCTCTCTTCCCAAAAGTTTATTTCTTACTGATACGTGAAAAATGTTTTTGTCTGACTCTTTCTTTCCTTTTCCACAAAACCCAAAACCTTTTCTTTTTCTTAACTCCTCACTTAATCTCCTAATTAAAGTGTAATCCCCCTCCTTAATTCTAATTATTCTAAATAAATCCCTTTAATCTAAATAAACATTATTTCTACTATTTTCACTTAAATAATAAAATCATTACTAATTTTCATATGATAAAATATAATAAAATAACAACACCAATAATTCATATAAATCAACATAAATAATTTTAAAGCACATAAAACACACAAAAATCAACTAAAATAAATAAATAACAACTAGGGCGTTACAACTCTCCCCAACTTAGAGAATTTCGTCCTCGAAATCTTACCTTAAGCAACAAACAACTCAGGATAGGATTCTTGCATCTTGCTCTCCAACTCCCAAGTCAAACTCTCACCGGCTACACCGCCCCAAACAACTCTAACCAAAGGTATTTCCTTGCCTCTCAGCTGCTTCACCTTACGATCATCAATCCTCAAAGGCAAAGTCTCAACAGTAAGATTATCTCTAACTTGCACATCATCTCTAGGAATAACATGCGAAGGATCTGCTACATACTTCCTCAGCTGCGACACATGAAACACATCATGCAAGTTCGATAGATGGGGTGGCAATCCAATCCGATATGCCACGGTTCCAATTCTTTCGGAAATCTGATAAGGACCAATGAACTTTGGAGTCAACTTCTTCGACCTCAATGCACGTCCTACACCTGTCATCGGAGTAACCCTCAAAAACACATGCTCACCCTCCTGAAACTCAAGGGCTTTCCTCCTTTTGTCATGATAACTCTTCTGACGATCTTGAGATGCTTTCATCTTTTCTCTTATCATTTTGACCTTTTCTGTAGTCTGCTGCACCAATTCAGGTCCTAACACAATGCTTTCACCCGACTCAAACCAACATATAGGAGTTCTACACCTTCGACCATACAAAGCTTCGAACGGTGCCATGCCAATACTCGAATGGTAACTATTTTTATAGGTGAACTCTATCAATGGCAAGTGGCTGTCCCAAGCTCCACCCTGCTCGAGTACACACACCCTCAACAAATCCTCCAAGGATTGGATAGTCCTCTCCGACTGACCATCTGTCTGCGGATGATAAGCCGAACTCAGCCTCAATTTCGAACCCAATGCATCTTGCAAGCTCTTCCAAAACCTTGAAGTAAACCTCGGATCTCTATCCGACACAATGCTAGATGGAACACCATGCAACTTCACAATGTCACGGATATAAATCTCCGCCAACTGAGCTACCGGATAAGTAATATTAATCGGAATAAAGTGCGCTGACTTCGTCAACCTGTCGACCACGACCCAAATGGCATCATGCCCTCTTGCGGTATTCGGCAGACTTGTTACAAAATCCATCGAAATGCTATCCCACTTCCACTCGGGTACATCTAACGGAGTCAACAGCCCTGCAGGCTTCTGGTGCTCTACCTTAGACTTCTGACAAGTCAAACATCCATACACAAACTGAGCAACATCTCTTTTCAAACCGGACCACCAAAATAATTTCTTCAAGTCATGGTACATCTTGGTAGCTCCCGGATGAATACTCAAACTACTCTTGTGACTTTCTTCTAAAATCAACTTCTTCAAGCCCTCATCCTCAGGAATACAAATTCTTCCTCTAAACCTCAACACACCTTGGTCATCAACCTTGAAATCACTATCCGCATTCTGATCACTAGCAGCCATCAAATCAACAAACTTAACATCAAGCTTCTGCGCCTCCTTGATACTATTCAAGAAATCACTATTAATCTTCAACATACCCAACCGTACACTCTGAGGCGATCTTTCACAAACAAGACTCAAGTCTCTAAACTGTTCAAGTAGCTCAAACTCTTTCACCATCAAAGCAGACATATGCAACGTCTTTCTGCTCAACGCATCCGCAACTACATTCGCTTTACCAGGATGGTAATTCAAACCAAAATCATAATCCTTAAGCAATTCAAGCCACCTTCTCTGCCTCATGTTCAACTCTTTCTGATCAAATAAATACTTCAAACTTTTATGATCACTAAACACCTCGAATCTGGAACCGTACAAATAATGCCTCCAAATTTTCAAAACAAATACCACGGCTGCCAACTCTAGATCATGTGTAGGATAATTCTTCTCATGCACTCTCAGCTGCCTAGAAGCATACGCTACCACCTTGCCATCTTGCATCAAAACACCACCTAATCCCAGCTTAGATGCATCACAATAAACAACAAAAGGTTCTTCCGGCTTTGGCAAAATTAAAATAGGAGCAGTCGTCAATCTTTGCTTCAACTCATTGAAACTACTTTCACATTGAGCATCCCACACAAATGCTTTACCTTTACAGGTCAGTTGCGTCAAAGGAAGTGCCAACTTCGAAAATCCTTCAATAAATCTGCGGTAATAACCAGCCAACCCAAGAAAACTTCTTACCTCAGTAACTGACTTTGGTGTCTCCCACTGCGACACAGCATCAACCTTCGAAGGGTCTACCGCAATACCTTTACCAGAAATAATGTGGCCAAGAAAACTCACTTCATGCAACCAGAATTCACACTTGGATAGCTTGGCATACAACTTCTTCTCTTTCAGCACCTGCAAAACAATCTTCAAATGTTCTGCATGCTCTGCTTCAGTCTTAGAATAAATCAAGATATCATCAATAAAAACCACAACAAATTGATCCAGATACTCATGAAAAATTTTGTTCATGTATTCCATAAACACACCAGGTGCATTCGTCACACCGAAAGGCATCACCTTATATTCATAATGACCATATCGCGTCCTAAACGTTGTCTTTTGCATATCCTCATCCTTCACCTTTATCTGATGGTAACCCGACCTCAAATCAATTTTGCTAAACACACGGGCACCCACTAGTTGATCCATCAAGTCATCAATCCTCGGTAGTGGATACCTATTCTTAATCGTCACTTTGTTCAGCTGACGGTAATCGATACACAACCGCATGCTACCATCCTTCTTCTTTACCAGCAACACCGGCGCTCCCCATGGTGACACACTCGGTCTCCCAAACTTCTTGTCAAGCAAGTCTTCTAACTGCTTCTTCAACTCAGCCAACTCCGAAGCTGACATACGGTAAGGAGCCATCGACACAGGCTTCGTACCCGGCACAAGGTCAATCGAAAATTCCACTTCCCTCTCTGGTGGCACATCTGGAATCTCATCAGGGAAAACTTCAGGAAATTCCTTCACAACAGGCAGCCCATCAATTACAGCTTGGTTCTCCACCGACAAGTACGCCAACAAAGAAAACATCAACACGCCATCCTTTTCTAAACGCTTCATCTCTTTAGTGGATAAAAATTCTGTTCCACTCTCTTCTTCAGCAGAAGAAAACCGCACCGTCTTCGTAAAACAATTGATCAGGACATGATTGTATTCTAACCAATTCATCCCCAATATTACATCCATTCCCAACAACGGCAAACAAACGAGATCAACTTCAAAATCTCTACCAAAAACAGACAGCGGACAACTTAAACAAACAAGGGAAGTAGTTACTGAACCCTTAGCTGGAGTTTCAACAACCATCTCCCCATTCATAGCAGACATAATCAAACCCAATCTTTGTGCACAGTCAAAAGCAATGAAACAATGCGTCGCACCAGTATCTATAATAGCAATTAAAGGAGTACCATTAAAGAAACAAGTACCTCTGATAAGTCGATCCTCCTGATCAGTCTGAGTACCGGTCAAGGCAAAAACTCTACCACTGGTCTGCGCCTTCTTAGGCTTAGTGCACTGAGAACCAATGTGACCTTCCTCATTACAGTTGAAGCAAACAATATCCCCACGCTTGCATTCGGTGACAGTATGGCCCTTCTTACCACAACGGAAACATTTCTTCTCATCTCGGTTGCAAGCATTGCTCTTGTGGCCTTTAACACCACACTTAAAACAGACCACTTCAGCAGGAGCATCTCTACGTGCGGGTCTCCTCTCATCATGCATTCTCTGCTTGCCCTTATCAGCTGGAGCACTATAAGGCTTCGGGCGACTCTGCTGCCCCTTTCCTCTACGGTCATTCATCACTTTATAATGGGCCTTCGTATCCTCTTCATAAATACGACAGCTGCTCACCAACTCAGAGAAGTCTCTGATCTTCTGATAACCAATGGCCCCCTTAATATCAGCTCGCAGACCATTTTCAAACTTAATACATTTGGAGAACTCAGCAGTCTCCGCAGCATAATGAGGGTAGAACTTGGCAAGCTCCACGAACTTAGCAGCATATTCCGTAATGGACATGTCTCCTTGCTTCAGCTCAAGGAATTCTATCTCCTTCTTACCTCGGACATCCTCCGGAAAATACCTCCTTAAGAACTCTCTTCTGAACACAGCCCATGTAATCTCAGCTCCTTCAGCTTGGAGAATGGGTTGAGTGCTTACCCACCAGTCGTCAGCCTCCTCTGCTAACATATGCGTGCCAAACCGCACCATCTGAACATCATTGCACTGCATTACCCGGAAGATCCTCTCGACCTCCTTCAGCCAGGTCTGTGCTCCATCGGGGTCGTATCTTCCCTTAAAGGTTGGTGGATGATTCCTCAAGAAAGTTTCAAGCATCCTTACACCTTCACCAGCCCCACCAGCACCTTGCTGTTGTCCAACAACTTGAGCCATTGCTTGCAAAGCAGCAGCAAGAGCAGCATCATTTCTTCCGGCCATCTCGATAATTCTACATAACAACAAGAATTAGAATAACAAAGACAGTTTAAAGCTGTCACGCAACTCTACTTGGCTCGACACGACTCTTCTAATGGTCAGACGGACCAACTTGCTCTGATACCAATTGTAACACCCCGTTCCCGAAATAACGTAATAATAATATTCATAAAATAATAATCAGAGTAATTCAACAAACAACGGAGTATTACACTACTTTTTCAAAATTATTTAGATAGAATATAAAAACTATTTAAAACCATCAACAATTTCATCATATTAAAATTCTGCAGCGGAATATCTTTAATTGGAAATCATATTCAATAACTACATCATATCCTTGGCACAAAGGCCGTCAACATAGTAAAATTATTCCACAAATAAATCTCAACAGCATCTTCTTCAAAAGAAATGATACATAAAGGAATACAAGAAGATAACGTTTCCCCATCCCTACTATGTATCAGAGCCCTAGACGCAAGAGCCAACAACACTAGTCTTCGCTACCTGCACTTGCCCACGAGGCGGCAATTCCAGCAGAAGGGGTGAGTTCACAAATCAAAAGTAATATACAAATATATGAATCATCAAAGTAAATTGAAACAACAACGATTCATAACAACTAACAGCAACAACATCATCAATATCATCTCAACTTTATAAATTAAATTTCATCTTTGATTAACATCAACAACAACAACACTTGTGGCGACACCTCACCAACAACAATTCCAACAGGACAACTCACACCTACAACTAATGCAAGACTCCATCAACATCTAATGCATTATGCATGTGGTACCATACTACGCGCGTTGAATGCTAAGCATTCCAGGGCAATAAGCCCCCAACAGTTTGGATGGTTAAAGCATCCCAGGGCAATAAGCCCCCAACAGGTGAACGATAAAGCGTTCCAGGGCAATAAGCCCCCAACAGTTGAATGATAAACATTCCAGGGCAATAAGCCCCCAACAAATGCATATGAGTATGAATGACTCTATGGTGTATATCAGCATACAACCCAACATCTTAATGGAGCATATCAGCATGCAACCAACAACATAACAACTTAGAGTACCCTCCCCAACTGAACGAGACCACTCAACATCAACAAGACAATTCAACTTAGCAAGTATAATTATTTGCACATAAGCATACATAATTCCATCATTAATCATCTTCATATATAAGTTTTATCATCTAAACAATTCTTAATAAATCCAATAAACATCTTAGAAAGCTTAGGTTTGGGTTTAGAACACCTTAGAAAAATCACACTTTGGGTCGCACAGGACCCAGCTCGCTTAAGCGAGCAGCATCTCGCTTGAGCGAGTCAATTCACGTAAGTTGGGTTTTGGTTCGCTTGAAGCTCGCTTCTGGTTCGCTTAAGCGAACAGGTTAAATACACAGTTCTGGGCAAAAATTAGCGTCTCTCGCTTAAGCGACGGGAATCTCGCTTAAGCGACACAAATGACGAAAGTTTGGTTTTCACTCGCTCCTGGTTCGCTCGTGGCTCGCTTAAGCGAGCGGCTAAAATTTCAGACTGGTCGTTGCAAAGAGTTTCTCGCTTGAGCGAAGGGTATCTCGCTTGAGCGAGTGCTCATCAGGGCAGAATCATAACCTACGATTTCTAACTCCATTTTCATCCAAAAACCCCAATTTTAATCCCCCAATCACCCAAAATGGTTTAGAAACAATGTTTATGGGTTTAAGGCACAACAAAACATCAGAACATATCACAACAACATCATTAACAACACAATTCATCAAGAAATGAGCAATTCATCATATTCATAAACCTAGTTCCAAAACTACCAATTTCAATCCCAATTCATGAAATCATATACATATATATTAACAATTGAATCATAAACCCACCCTTACCTGATTAGATGAATTAAACAAAAGCTACAGCAACCCTAGCAATCTCCCTTTGGTTCTTGGCTCTACTCTTCTCTCTTCCCAAAAGTTTATTTCTTACTGATACGTGAAAAATGTTTTTGTCTGACTCTTTCTTTCCTTTTCCACAAAACCCAAAACCTTTTCTTTTTCTTAACTCCTCACTTAATCTCCTAATTAAAGTGTAACCCCCCTCCTTAATTCTAATTATTCTAAATAAATCCCTTTAATCTAAATAAACATTATTTCTACTATTTTCACTTAAATAATAAAATCATTACTAATTTTCATATGATAAAATATAATAAAATAACAACACCAATAATTCATATAAATCAACATAAATAATTTTAAAGCACATAAAACACACAAAAATCAACTAAAATAAATAAATAACAACTAGGGCGTTACAGTTTTTATCCGCTGCAACTTAGTTTTGAACATCACTTCAGAAGCTGTTCTTGAACTGCTTCTGATCAGTGTCCTTCAGCTTAGGAGAAAAAGAAGAAAATCAAAACACAACGCAACCCACCCCCCCCCCCCCCCCCCCCCCCTCTTGTGTTGTTCTCACCTTTATTCTTGTCTTTGGATTGTTGGATAAGTCTTAATGAAATAATCCTAATCAAACCAAAGCATAAATCCTAATTTTATAAAATCTCACTTTCTAATCTAATTTCACCGTTCTTATAATCAATAACAAGTATTAAGCGAAAGATGAAGTTTAATAGTTGTTATTGATTCATCTCAAATATCAAAGCGAAGGATTGAAAGATGAAGTTTTGATATTGGAACAAGTGAAACTAGACAAGGATTGTGAAACATGAGAATAGCTAGCAAACCTTGAGACACATAAAGTTTCGAGCTTCAAGGATTCCAATAACAATCAACCATGAGAATAGGCATGATTGTTAGATAAACACACTCACTGAGACCGAAAGGAGATGTGATAGGCTAAAGAGAAACTTGTATTTAGAAAGTGGGACCAATAAAATTAACGGTTTAGGATTTGTTTGTGAAGGACTTGTCATTAAAATGGACCAATAATCCCAAGGCTCTTTTATTTTTATTATTTTCTTTTAATTAAACATCCAAACTTTATAACTCAAAACTTTTTTCTAATCATTGTTGAAAGTTAATTGAATTCATAACTCCCTGTCGGAACAATATCTTTTATTACTACATCGGTAGAACCGTGCACTTGCGGTTTTGCTCATCAGGTGTATTGGGAAAAACCCAAGTCCCACATCGGATAGATGAGACTCTTGATGAGAGTCTATAAAGAGGAGGCACTCCTCACCTCACAAGCCAGTTTTGTGGAGTTGAGTTAGGCCCCAAAATTCAACAACTCCACTCCCCTTCAACATAGAATTGATTATTATGCATAAATTCCTTCATAACAAGATTATAACCAGATTTCACCCACTAACAACCACTAACTACCATGCCGCTCCTCAATCCAAGTCACATTATCCTCTTGAACCGTATCAAATGGAGGTGTTGCCAAAATATCATTTGCTGTGTGCGGCATTTGAAAATAAATTAAAAACTCTATCAACCATATTGTACACACCTTGAACTTATCAAATGGAGGTGTTCCCCATCAACCATTAACTCATTAACAAACATATTGTACACACCTTGATTTTGGGTGATTGAACCCAACTTATCTGATTACGTCGCAACCATGGATCCCCCATCACACGCTGTTGTTTTCGGATTTAGAAAAAGTACCTTTAAAAATTATGTTGTTGTTTACCAGAATTTACCCAAGTTCACACAAGTAAACTCATTTTCATTTCCGAGTTTACTAAAATTCGAGTTTACCACCATGTCGACTCAAAATTGACACCTAAACTCGTGGAATCGAGTTAGCTCATGTTTTTAACAACCTTGATCACAAATGCAATGTAACTAGCTAAATCTAAATACCATCTTTCATATGGTTGAATAATATACAACAATACGTGTGTAATACATGACAGATTCACATGTATTTGTGTTGGTTAAAAGTTGTAAATTCCTAATAAGTATATTGTTATCCTCGAACAATAACACAATAGAAACATAATTTGCAAGATTTCACTCTTCTGCAACGGGTAAAATATATTATCGAAATAGAAATTTCATGTACAAATAAATTCCTATATATATATATATATATATATGATACGATATATCTGTGCCCACACATAAATCCAAAGACAAACTAATAACTGATTCTTATAAGGAGTTAACCAAAAAAAGAAACAGTTTGTAAAAGTCATAGCTATACATAAAAGAACAGGAATAGCGCAGGTCTATTCATTTAACTGTCATCGCATTTCCATTTAGAAGTTGGAACACATGTCAGGTAGTGACACCAATGACAGTGGTCGTATCCGCTTTCGCCCCGCAATAGCATCACTAAACCAATGCATAACCTACCATTCAACACATGAATACAGTGATTAGATATAACATCTACTTTGTGTGAACTAATAGAAATGCATAATTCAATGATAAGCAACCGCCTATAATCTACCTAACAATAGATCATGAGTTCATGACAATTGATAAAACCTCTAAAGATCACATTTAAATTTTAAGCAATAATCATCATATGGCAATCTATCTACCTATCTATCTATTACTAAGAAAATTGTTTTGTTCATCCAGTCACATCTCATAACTTCCTTTATTTTACAAACACGTGGTATTCTCTCAAGACAAGTGTTGTAACACGAATTGGACTGTTATAACCAAAAACTGAACCGTTAAACCAAACCGCACCGAAAAAGACTGAACTGTGACGGCAGTTCACGAGTTCAGTTTTGTTCAGCTTGTGAACTATCTTTCACAGTTTGGTACTTTCCGGTGCAGTTCGGTTTCAATCTTTTTAAGTCCTAATATTCAGCTAAGTTTTTGGTTTTCTTAACAGTTCTAATATCATTGTTTAATAATAGGAATTTGGGACAGTTCAGTTCAAAAAGATATAGTTC
Source organism: Medicago lupulina (assembly GCA_958299785.1). Taxonomy (NCBI): domain Eukaryota; kingdom Viridiplantae; phylum Streptophyta; class Magnoliopsida; order Fabales; family Fabaceae; genus Medicago; species Medicago lupulina. The sequence goes on along the minus strand of OY283146.1, from coordinate 42,291,730 downwards.
AGTTTGCTGTAAAAGTAGTTCAGGTTAGGTTCGGAAACACAGAACCGGTGCAATGAACCTTCATACAATTCGGTTTGGTTCGCGATGAATCATTAAAAGTTCAGTTTTAACCAAATGTTGTAATGGTTCAGTTTGGTTTTCCTTCCTGAACCGAATCATGAATAGTCCTAAACATGGGTTACTGGATCCACTATTTGTTCAACATGCATTCCCTCTACTTTGCCGAAAAAGGCTTGATCCTAACAGTTATGTTGCTAATGAGGATTTGAGAAAGGAACTTACCCAGCAATCAATAGTACGAGAGATACAACCCATAGAACATATTGGTAAACCTTGTACTTAGACTTGAGGCGAACACCAGCAGGAACATGCCGTTGTGCTAACCACCCAAATTGAGGACGAGGAAGGAAAATGAAACCAAGGAGAAATCCTGTCAGGAATCCCCCAATATGAGCAAAATTGTCGACATGTGGCAACATTCCAATCACAAGATTGATGACGATAATAAACAGAAGTGTCATCAAAGCAGCTACCTACAAGATACAGAAAAATGGTGTTAGAAATGAAATTTAATCCCACTATATGTTTAATCAAATTAGTTGAAAAGAAACAACTTTGAATATCAGAGAAACGGCTATCAAGTATCAACCGAGATTGAAATCGAGAATCTTATTATGAATCATAAGATACATTGCAATGAAAATTTATGTAATTTTTAAGTAAAATACTAGTGACATAACAAAATTATAGACTGATATGCCACATATGAACATCAAAATAATTCAATCCATATATCAATTACAAAAGAAAAATTATTGGTAATACAAAGTTAACAAAAAAAAAAAGTTGGCTACACAACTAAGTTTAGATAGTGACTCATTAAAATGAATCGAAATTCATCATAGTGAATTGGGATTAAAATAATATGATATTCATGTCCAGAATGATACATGTTAGAAACTCATATGTATCGATTGGGTTCTGACGTTCAGTCTTGTATTGACTCGAGACTCGCACATATCATAAGATATTGATAATCATTCAAAAGTGCTTTTCAAATAAAAGTGCTTTTCAAATTATAGAAACAAAAAAACATATGAAGAGCAATAATAAGACATGGATCAAATCATCAATGATTAACTACACTCACTTTATTGGTGTAAATACTCCAGTTTGTGATAAGTTCTGAAAGCATTGCGCCAAGAAGTCCAAAAAGAGCCCCAGAAGCACCAACAGAGATGCTTTTTCTAATGAATAGAGCAGATAGTATACTCCCACCAAATCCAGATACTAGGTAAACGATTCCTATCCTCACTGCAAATTTCCAACAAAGTTTTTTGGTCACAACACTATAATGCAGAACTTGAACACATAAATTCATCAGGTAAATAATATAAAATTGTAAAAGTTTAATATCCTTCATTCCTATGTTTGTGTAAAATTCACTAAATGGAACTAATGTTGTCAAATAGCGGAGCTATAGTGAAGCGGAATTTGAACATGTCTCTATCGTTCGGCAATACGCTATTTAATACAAAATGATGTCAAATAACGTCTATAGTGGCACTATAGTGTAGCGGAATTTGAACAAGCCACTATTTTCCATGATCTGCAATTGATAACATTGAAAGGACTAGCTTCGATGAACAGATGATAAAAATAGAGACATACCGAACCCAAATTGTTGTTCAAGGCGAATTCCAATGAAAACCAGACTGATCATGTTTGCTGCCAAATGAATGATTCCAGCGTGTAACCAAATGCATGAGACAAGTCTCCATCCTTGGTGATGATTCACAACAGCATCCCACTTAAGGGCTCCCATCTTCGTTAGTCTTCAAAAGTTAACAAAAATTGATGAGACATGAAAATTTCTCCTAAATTTATGCTACCATACTACACAAGAATTCAGACAAAAAAACTCTTACTCAAAAAACAAGAAAAATCAGACATGAAAAACATGTATTATACGATTAATTATTTAGTTGTTCTATCATGCCCCATAGATGAAATTAAGTGAAACAAAAAATAAAGGGATTGTGAAACAAATCCGTTGATTTGATCAATTTGTGTAGTAGCATATATATCGAAATTGAAAATTTCACTTCACTAAGTACACACAGTATTTACCAAGACACATTAAACAATGAAATTTGTCTCTTAGAATCAACAAAGTCCAAGTACATCAACATCAAAAACAGATCAAGGTAAGAACAGAAAAAAGAGACCCCTAGACCAAAAGAAATTTCAGCTTATTTCCATAAGTTCTTCAAGATAGCTTATATGAAAATTATATGACTTTATCTTTTGTAATAGAAATAGTTTATTCACAATCACGTAGGATCTAAGTCATTGACATAAAAATAAAATCAAGGCATGATCAGAAGAAAGACTCCATATCCAATTCACTGAACCAAACAAATCTTCATGTAAACTACCCCTGATCTAAAACAAATTCAAAGGCACTTCTACTAGGTGCATGAATATCTACTAAACAGGGTTTGAATAAAGGTTAGTGACCGCGATCTAGGCCACTAGATATTAGTTTTTGATATTGCTACTACCAAATCGCGTCTACAATTAAAGCCACATCAACCACATTTAACTGCAATTCTCTGAAATATCAATAATCGTGAAACAGCCATGACAGTTTTCGGCTATAAGAAATGCAAAAATAAATTAAATCAACAATCAATAAGAACACATTAAAACAAAAAACACGAAGAAAAAAAACATGGGTATTGAAGAAAAATCAATAATTTAACTCTTACATTAAAGAAGAACCAAAAATGAAAATTTCACTTCAATAAGTTCACACAGTATTTACAAAGACACATTAATCAATGAAATTCATCTCTTAGAATCAACCAAGTTCAAGTACAATAAGTTTAACATATAAACAAGATCAAGGTTGAACCAGGAATAAAACAGGCCCCCAAATCCAATTCATTAAACCAAACAAATTTTCGTGGAACCAGCCTAAGCTAAAACAAAATCAAAATTAAACGTTCGCAACCGCCATCTGGGCCATGCCATAATGGTATTTTATGTCATAACTACCACTAAGTGATTGCAACTACCAGAGCGCAACTGCAATTAAAGCTACATATCCGCATTCAATGGCATAAGTTTTCTGAGACTTTTTGAGAGAACTTATAAAAACAGCTTATAACATTTTTCATAAGCTTTCTTCAGCTTATTTTCAAAAGTTCTCCAAAATAATTTATGAAATCAGCCTATAACATATACACAAACAATTTAACTTAATTTTATCTTTTGCTGTAGAAATATGTAAGCTTATACATAAGCACTAATTATAATAAGCGCACCTGCTATAAGCTACATATAAGTTTCTCCAAGCTTATAAAATCAGCTTATGACATTTTTCACAGCTAATTTTTATAAGTTCTCCAAAATAACTTATGAAACTAGCTTATAGAATATACAAAAACAATTTAACTTTGTTTTATCTTTTGCTATAGAAACAGCTTATGTAATAAGCACTTTCTATAATAAGCCCTTGTGCCTTAAGCTACAAATAAGCTGTTTATCCAAACAGGGCCTGAAAGCAATACCAAAATCATTTAAGGGCCTGTTTGGATTGGCCTATTTTTGAGCTTATGCAAACAAATAAGCTTTTAATTTAATTCATAAGTTCTCATTAACGAAAATTGTATCTTCATAAGCTGTTTTTTCATAAACTACCTTGAAAAACTTATGAATAATACTTAAAAGCTTAAACAGCAATAAGAACAAATTAAAACAAAAATTAAACCCTTACGTTTCAGAAGAAGGACCAAGCAAAGGATTCTCTTTCAAAGGCTGAAAAGCGAATCTCCCAAGAAACTTCAAAACACAAGCACCATCAAAACCAAGATTTTTAGCAGGACAATTATTAATATACATAGCTACAACAAAAACAACAAGATTAGCCACAACAAACATAGGTACAAGCCATGATGTCCAACTAGTTTCTGGATCATAACCACGTGAAGTTGGTGGAACAGCATATGCATGATTGTTGTTGTTCTTGTTCCCACCATCTCTCTCTAGATCTCTCCCAGACATGTTTCTCTCTCTCTTGAATCAATACAAAAGAAGGAAAGTTTGGAAATTTATGGAAGAAGAGTGTGATATAGAGAAGATGGAAAGTGGGTTTGGTGAGAGAGGGATTGTTGAATCTGAAACGGTGAAGAAAAGAAAGAGAAGATTATAGAAGAAGTGAAAAAACGACAAGATCAGCAGGTAGTGGAACAAGACATGTTTTTTGTTTGTAGAATGTAAGTAACTGTCAATTTCATTTTCATTACTAGCTTGGAGTAGATGGTAAGTTCCATAAATGAATAATAAAACAAATATTCATTAATTGGATAAGTTTTTTTTTTTTTTTTTCAAGTATGCATTATGTGTGGAGAAGTGGGGAATCCGGGGTTTGAATCCCAGCCCCTGTACAAATTATTTCTAGTAGCTACGAACTGAGCTACATTTACGGGATTGATTAGAGTTTTTCTATTTACATCTCATATATTACTAGTTACAACCAAAGTTATTTAAAATTTATAATAATATCAACAAAAAAATTATATAAAATTTTTTAAAATTTTGATTTCATTTGTTGTTACCTTAAAATTTCACCATATTTCACCTGCAAATAATTTTGGATGTTCAATCAATTTTTATTGAAGATTAAAGAGTAAATCAAAATATTTTTCATTCATACTCTATTGCATATAAGTACGTGAATTTCTTCTTATTTTTCAATGATGCTAGAGTTTCTATTTTTCTCAACGTTCATATGTTATGCATTTTACAATACAATTATTTTTTAAATGTTATGCTTGCATGTGATAAATTTTCTTTTACGTTCCCTAATTATGTCCCTAAAAAGTTGTAGCCATTTTCTTAATGAATTATTTTAGAGATGATTGGTATAATTAAACATACTATTATTATATTTTAGTTATTTTGAAAAAATATTGTTGAAGTCACTTTCTTAATGAATTATCCTGGCACATAGTTGTAATATACTGTAAAGTTAGTTTTAGAATTTGGATAGTGGCTTTACATAAGGTACTTAACAAAATTTCAGTTCAAATATTGACGTTTAATTGTAGTCTTAGCCCCTTATTTCCATTTAGTTTTAGTCCTTAGTTTTAAAATCATTCAATTTGGTTCAAATTATTGGATTTAAGTTCGCGATATAAAATTGTTACCTTCATATTATTGGATTTAAGTCCGTGATATAAAATTGTTAAATGATGTGACACGTGGTCAAATAATGTCATGAAATTGCAAGAATATCCCATTATTATTATACAATCACACAAAGATGGCATGTTGAATCTTAACTTCTTTTAAAATAAATTTTTTAAGGAAAATTTATTTTATCGATGTCAAATAGGTAAATGTAAAAGTAAATATATGACATCAATATCCTAACTTTTACAATAACCAAAATAAACTAAATATTCAAAGTGTCTTTTCAATCAACTCTTATTTGTAAGTAGTATCTTTTTATTAGATCAAATAGCTCGTAAATCATTTAAAATTCATATATAAACTTTTCTCAAACAACCACGTATAGGCACATTGTACATAAGATAATCTATCTGAACAACTTCTAAATTAAGTTACATCAATATTTTTCTTATGTGTGAACTTCTCAAAGTGTTTACGTCTAATTTTTATTTTGTTTCTACCATGCTCATGAGATCATAAACATCTAGTAGATAACATAGCATCAAGAATGAGACACATATTTATATTTCTAAATTCATCGGATTGTTCTCTTTTGATAGAAGGCTTACAACATTAATTTCCTCTCAATTCATAATGAAACTTCAAAGTAGTGCTTATATCTTTCTTTTTTGAAAGAAGGTATGACCTATAACTTGAAATCAACAAAATCAATAATTGAATAAATAAATTTAAATCACATAAATATAAAATAGATAAGTATATAAAATACATTGAAAATATAGAGATGGAAATAAATTTATAACAATTAGCACTTCACTAATATAAAGAAACTTTAAAATAAAGAATAACTAATTTAAATTTTTTTTATTTAAAATATATTATATTTTATCCATACAAAATAATTGACATAATAATATTATAAATCATAAATGAATTGATGCAAATATCAGAATTAAAGATATATACTCATACAACCTGTCATTTTATTTATGAAAGAAAGATTAAAAAAAAGTAGACGAATGAACATTATATCAATAAAAAAAAAGGTGAAATATTTGACAAATCTATATAATGGAGAAACTTGAGTCTCTATGGCCTGTCACAAAAATTAATAAATAGTCTAGACATATGTTGAGAGTAGGAAAAAGAAACAAAAACTATCATACAAAATTGAAGAGTATATCATCCGACAATTGTTTGGAAAAGACGACGATGATCCAAAACTTCACAATTCAAACCTTTCCTCCTATTTCATTTTTTTTTTCCTAATTTCATACTCATTTTGTTGGGATGGAGAGTAAGACAAAAAGATCCCAAATCCTCAACACATATTTATACACACAATGATCATGAATATGAATAGCAAAAATACAAAGACAATTATTATTAATAAACATTATAACTAACTAATAATACAATGAATGAATGTTCATATTTAAGGAATAGAAGTTATGGAATATGGATCAAATTGTAGTTTAAAGGTCGAAGTGAGAATTTATTTTAAAAAAATCATATGACAATGCAAATTAAAAAAACTTGTAATTACTTAGTTTATTAACTCATATATACTATTTTACTACTCTTGTTGTTTTGAATCATAATATTTAACTAAAATTAATTGTTGCAACGATGAATAAAAAATTGTCCTTAAAAAAATGAATAAAAAATAAAAATTAAATTAACTATGGCTAATAAAATATTCCATCTATTAACTAATAGACAATATATAGCCCCGTAACAATAATGGAATAGGAATATACCTATAACAATCTTTGATTAAACTGGCGACTAACTTACAATAGATTACTATACAATTAATCCATCATTATACAATTTCCTAAACGTACAAATAAAAAATATAATCACACAAAAAAATGAAAAGTGGGATGAGTGTTTTATAAGTTTAGATAAGGGAGAGTGTGAGGTCTTTTTAAAGGATGTATTAAATTGATAAAGTGGAGAGTTGTAAAGTTTTTCAAAAAAGAGTTTAGACATTTAATTGAAATAGAGGAGAGTTGTATTGTAAGGTTTTAAGAGACATATAAGTTTTTTGTAGAGTGCCACATCATCACAAAACTTGCATGAGAACAACTCAAGTTTCCTTTATAAAGATAGATAGATAGATAGATAGATAGATATAGATAGATAGATAGATAGATAGATATAGATACCTTTCTGAAGATGATACATCATACATAAGTTGATAAGTGTAGTTGATATATTTGTTGAGAAAATTTTAAGAATTATATAAAATATTACACCATGAGTGTATATTTTTTTTTTGAGCAAACACCATGAGTGTATATGAAATAACTCTACAACACCCTTTGAAGAAGAAGAAAAAATCCCATGTACTCTCCACTTTTTTTTGTTAAGTTGTCCAACCCCGTATTTGTTCTAATACTTTTATACTATTTCATCTATATACGACGGCTTCTCTTCCACAAAAAATTACATGTTGGTAGGATAGTGTTCTTCTTACTTGTTGATATACTATGAGAAGATCAAGAGGTTTAAAAATGTGTAGTGAAAAAACTGAGGGATTTGGCTCTCTCTTCCACACAAAATATAGGAGTAAGTGAATAGGATAATTTATATTTCTATAAGATGATAAAGAAATTTGAATTATTTATTAGTACTGCATGCAAGCCACTTACACCATATCCTTAAAAGTTTTTATCTACCGTAACTATACAATAATTGTGAGTTTATATAAGGTGATTCCAAAAAAACAAAAGTGATGTTTTATACTAATGAAAAACCAAGTAAGTTCAAAGGATAAACTCATTTGTTATATATTCTAGTGCAAGAGAGGTTATACATTTAATTGATATATAGTGGTAAGTTGCAAGATTCAAAAGAGGGAGAGAACTCTTTTTAGAGTGCCACATAAGCACAATGGAAGCCTAAGAACAATCCAAGGTTCTATTACAAAGATATATAGATAGATAGATATAGATAGATAAAAGAATCTACAATAATTTTTTCTGCAAATGAATATGGTTATAGGTGGAGGTTATAAAAGGTAAGAGTGAATATGAAAAATTATGCACTAAATTTTTCTATTTTTAAGATTAGATTTGGAGGAATGTTAAAGGATACTACATCCAATTATGTTGACGTAATTAAAAAGTTGGTGAGTATGATTTTTATAATCTTCTAGGCATATGGACGTTACTTTTAAATGGATTGAATTAATTTTTTTATTGGTTATAGTTTTAAGTTTAGAGATATTATGAGACACACGCAATGGTTTTTATGAGAGATTGTCAATAGTGTATACATAATAATTGAAAATAGAAGGGACCGGAAATAATTTATGGTGTGGATATCCAAAATATTTGTAGTTTTTTTTTTTATTGTAAATATGTTCATATTTTTATTTGTTTCTTTTCCTACTTATTTTGTATCCATCTAATTTATGTTTACTTATATTTATTTTTCCTGGTTTCAAATCTTTCTTTTTTATAAAGATAAATTATGAGTAATAAGAAATAAAAATGTGAATGGGAAAAGAACTTATAAAATTAATGGAGAGTTACACTTACATTAGATTAGAAAGAAGTACATAAGAATAAGAGTATGCAGAAAGAGAGCAATTTATGTGTCAGAGCTAGACAATCTCTAAGCTAATAATTCAAGTTAAAAAGTAGATAAATAATAATGAATTATTAGAGGTAATAGAGAACACCATTTTTCATTGATGCAAATATAATGATTAAAGACATATACTTACATGAGCCACCATTTTTCATAGGTTTTCGGGCAATAAGAACACAATAGAAGCAACAATAAGAGTGTATTTAGTCTTCTTATCCTAATTCACATGAAAAAAAATAGTTATATCCATATTAAGCAATAGAAAATATAAGAAAGCAAGTTAGAAAAGTATACTAACTAATGTTATGTCGATTCTCAAGCCAATGATAAAAATGTAAAGCAAAAATATTTGACCTATCTATATAATAGATTAACTTAGTCTCTATCTTACTACACAAATCAATGAATAGCAAAGATATATGTGAGTAGTAAGAAAGATGATAAAAAATTACATCAGGATACAAAATTGAAAATTACCATCAGAAATTGTTTGTAGAAAGTGTTGATCAATGGAAAGCAAAATTTATACTACAAACACTTTATAGATCAATGCACAAAGAATATATAGTGATCATGAATATGACAATATATAATACTTATTAAAAACTATAACTGAAAATTAAAATATAAAAGACTGTCGTTAAATTCATGAGAGAGTGATAGTTAAGGAATAGAAAAGAAAGATAATTTAAAGGTTGGTGTGATAAATCATAGTGATTGTTATTAAATTAATATTAATTTTAATTGTTTGTATTTATTTATAAAAATAATAGCATCGTAGCACACTCAAAAAAGACAATGGGTTGAAGCATATCAAACCTTGTATAGCTTATAAATCTTTGAAAAAAACATTGTGTAACTTATAAAGCAGTTTTTTTTTAACAAAAAAAGAGGCAAATTTTTTTTTCCTTTATGGAAGAAGACAATGGGTCTAAAAATAGGCAAACTAATTTGTATTAATATATATTTACATTTTTAATTTAATGCATTATTATTTTGTTTTGTTGTAGGAGTTATATAATATAATTAGACATTAAATTGATATAGTGGAGGGTTGAAAGGTTTAAAGAGAGTGAGAGAACTCTTTGTATAATGCTTTTTAGATAGTGTGATAAAGCTTTTTAAAAGTGCCACATAGACATAATGCTTGCATATGATTAACTCAAGTTTCCTAATTATGATCCGTGCGTTGCACGGATTTGATTAGATTTTTTTAATTTTTTTTTTTGATCAAAAATAATATTTTTTGTAGGTGCTGAACTGTTGTTTGATTTAAAAACATTATATTTAAAATGTTTAAAATAAATTTCCTCGTCAAGTAAATATAGAATATAAGAATATATATAAAAGTTACTTTTGACCTAGATACATGTCATTCACCTTTATATATAAATCAATAGAAATGTAGTTAAAATGTTTGGGCTAGTTTTGGTCATAGTTTCTTTTGCAATATATGTTTTTATTCAATAAAAGTATAATAAAAACTTATTTTTGTTTTCTTTTTTCCCTGGGTCTTTTCTATCCCCTGTTACTTTTGTTTTAATCTAATTTTAGCCTTAATAAAAATAGTAAAACTTATTCAAATCAACAGAAGTGCTGTTGAATTGTTTGGGGTAGTTTCAACCATAGTTTGTTTTGCAATATATGTTTATTCAATAAAAATTAGAATAAAAACTTATTTTCGTTTCATTTTTTCTGGGTTTATGTCCCCTCTTTTTTTCTTTATTGTTTTTATTGTATTTTAATCTAATTTTAGTCTTAAGATAAAATAGTGAATTTTATTTAGATTATAATTTTTCTATTCTAACTTGAGTCATTGATTATTTTATTAAAAAAATTAAATAACCTTGTTTAAAAAATTGAAATGGCTATTTTTTATATGTTCCTTTCAAACACTATATAACAATAACATGGTTTTTAGTAAAATAAATTAGTTATAATATATTTATCTTAATCCCTTTTATGATAAATACTTTGTAATTAAAATATAATTTAAAACCTTGTTTTTCTGAATTCCGTGACTATTATCAGTGCAATTGAGATCCTATTTTCCTGATTTTCACCTTTATAGGAAGCATATATACATTTTTCATTTCAATAAAGTCAATTGAAAAGGATGAATTAAAAAATATTTTCAAAAATAATGTAAATTAACATAAAAAATATATAACTTAAATAAATAATGAAGCCTATTAAAATAAACTCTATAGTAATACAAATGATGTCTAATTTATATCGTTAATTAATTGTTTTAACCTTTAATTAAATTAAATTATACATTTTATTGTATAAGTTAAATTAATGTTTTTCCCATGCAAACTGCTATAAACTTATAATATGATAGAGTAAGAAATATGATTGATGAAATAATTGTATGAATTGATACAAATATGATTGGGTGATGATAAAAAAAAATAATGAGTGAGAAGAAAGAGTGATGAGGAAATAAGCATAAAGTTTTCTTGGGCTATAGTAATTAATAATAGTTAAAATTGACCATCAATTCTACACCAAAATAAAGAGTCAGTAACTGTAGGCGGGTAAAATATATTAGTAGACGGTAAAAACAATAAAAGCAAACAATTTTATATATGTATATATTAAAATGCATGTAAAATTAAATAGGAGAATAAAAATGCATACCTAGTTGAAGAAGAACCTTCTCACACATGTTTATATCTAATTCCATAACATGGATGTTGATATCTACTACAAATAAATTCATTGTAAAAGACATGATTCATAATTTTGAGGTCGCCGATCAAAGAAAATGAATAAAAAGTATTGAAAATAGATGATATATCAATTTTATCATATAATCATTTTTTTATATATTAAAAGAGTAGTGCCATGAGGACATTATATATCTATCATAGACAATCAATATAGATAAAAGAAATGAGATCACGAGTGAAAAAAATATAATTTTTGTTGAGTGGTTCTAGAAATAATCAAAAACCATATGTCAGCTATAACAACCCACCAAATTATTAAAAAAAAATAGTAAGTAACAATGAAAAAATCTTCAATTTTAATGTAAAGATGACTACCTTTTTCATATAAACCTCTTTCAAAAACCTGCAATGAAACTAACAAAGGAAGAAATATTAGAAGGAATTATATATGAATGCAATGAAACTAACAAAAGAAGAAATAGTAGAAGGGATTACATGTGAAGTTGAAAGAGGAAAATGCAAACTCACAAAAATTGAAACGAAAACAAATGGGAGGGGGGATAATGAGTAGCATGGGTTCTCACTAATTGAGGAAAAATGAAAGGGTTACTAATGGCTAGTAATTAATTGATGGAATAGAAATAGTGTAGGTGAAACAAAACAAAAAAAACTGAAAGATGAGATTAAATGGGAAGAATTAGTATCATCATATTATAAATTATGAATTTGAGTGTAATCCATTAATTTATGAATGAATGGAGGGTGATAGATTGTTTTGTTTTATTGCTTTGGAGAGTAATTTATGAAGGGACATACACCCATTAAATTATGGGTTTTAATTCTTTTTTTTTCAATTTAGAATTTGTAAACTTTTTAACTATAATTGCTCGGATGTTCAATTAGAGATGAGTAACTTCTCTAAAGCATGCCACATAAGCATAATGGAGGCTTATAAACAACTCAAGATTCTATTACAAGGTGAGAAGATTTATTTAGTTTAGTATATTAGAGAATGAGAAGCTTTTTTTAGATGTGCCACATCATCAAAACTCTTGAATAAGAAAGACTCAAGTTTCTTTTACAAATATAGATTATTTAATGGTACAACACACACGTGTTGACGTTAATTAACATTGTTGAGCTTAATTTAAATTCAATTTAAGTAGGTACATGTAAACTTAGTTTACATAACCTACTTAAATTGAGTTTACATGTGCATACTTAAAATAAGATTGTGTAGAATCATTAAACAAAGTTTAAGAGGTTAAAGCAAAATTTAACTTTTAGTATGTACACTTAAACTCAATTTATATAACCTACTTAGACTAAGTTTATAGGACCTACTTAAACTAAGTTTAAGTATGTACACTTAAACTCAGTTTACATTACCTATTTAAACTTAGTTTACATGACCTACTTAAACTGAGTTTAAGATTAAATTAAATTTTATTTAATGATAATTTTGTCATTTTAGAATGTAACCTGGAATACAAGGGGTGTAATTAGAAAAATTATAATATTTATAGTAAAAAAAACTAAAGAAAAAAAATTAAGCTATAAGTTATTACTCTCTTGTTTTAAAATAAACTCTCGTGTTTTCTAATATGCATATTTGTATAACTTACTTTAACCATATTTTTAATTAATCTATAAATGCATATACTAGCATGTAAAATGATTGATTTATTTCGATAAATATTTTTTAGAATATTAAGTTTTTATAATTGTTTGCTTTAGATAATTAAAGATATTAACTATCAATTATTGATATGTCTGAAGTGGTTAACTGTGGCATGTATTTTAAAATGGATGAGTAGTCTATAGTTGTTTCGAACCAGCCAGAAAGTCAATCCAACGCTGACACATGGACAAGGAGCCAGCCAGACCAACGCACATCGCTTGGGCGGACACCTTAACTCTGGTGCATGCCACCCCCACCTAAGCACGCCCTTGTGCATCAAACATCGTACAAGTGTCTCTCAACGGCCTCTAGACGAAGCGTCACACTTCACGAAGACGGTTGCTCTTACACACGCCTATATAAGGGTGACTTAGCTTCACCCCCAAGATATGATTCACTTCTCCCACACTTTTCACAGTTTCCATCTCATTTCCTACACCGACTTGGACGTTGGAGTGCTAACATGTCTGCAGACACCTTTCATTCCACCGTGAAGACTCGTTGTCACTGTATCGAAGCACTTTCTGCCACCGTTGTCTCCATCAGTTCCTCACTTAGAAAGATCAATAGGTACATATGAATAAAATTTGAATCTTTTTTTTTACTAAAATTAAACTAATAATATATATTTAAAAAATAAATAAAATATATGCATTACTAAAATGTTGGATCTAGCATAATAAGCTAAACAATGATTTGTGATTTTTAAATCTTGAATAAGATTACTTCTACAACGGGTTAAGATCTTTTTTATTTATAGTTCTCTTAATTTCTTCTATTTAAAAAAATATATATACAATGAAGTTTGAAAAAAATTATGAAATAATTAATTATGGTAGGATCCACCACTTATTTTTATCTATATCCTTATAAATGAAGAGGATCTCAACTCCTCCATCACTATAGTTTCTCAATAAAAAAATTACAACAATTGGTTAAGAATTTTTTATTTTTTTTTACAAAATAAGAAGGTTTATCTATAAATTTTCAAAAATGACATCGTCTGGATAAAAAAATGTGTTAAATAAGTAAATAGTCTCCCTAAATATAATAACATTTGATTTTAGTCCTCATAAAATATTCTTTAGGCTTTTGGTCCTCTAAAATTTTTCATTTATAAAATTAGTCTCTGCTCTACATTGAATATTACACTAGAGCAGAGACTATTTTCATAAATGAAAAATTTTAAAAGGACCAAAAACCTAAATAATATTTTATATGGACTAAAATCAAATGTTGGTATATTTAAATGGACTATTTACTTATGAGAAATGTTAACGAGTGCCTCCGGGAATACTCTTTATGAACCATTAATAAAAAAAAAAATAAGAAAAGTTGTGTAATTAATGCATTGAAATTTGTAAAACACTTTTTTAAAGAATATTTTTTAAATTTAAGATTCTTAAAAAGTACCTTGAGGACACTCGTTAACAAGACCCTTTATTTATTTGACTCTTAAAAAACTATCGGATTGTGATTTGTGACCGAATGCTTTACTTTTAGGAAAAGCCATGTTGTTGGAATTAGCCTTGGAATAGCTGTATAGGCCATGTCGATCCATACAATGCATTCACGTCTTGCTAAATAGAAGTACCAATATTGTTCACACATCAACAACAAGGAAAGCAGAAATAAATAAAAAATGAATCCGTGGTAAGGGCTTATTTGATTGGCTTATGCTCTATAGAACTATTTAATAAATTAATTTGAAGAAAAGAAATCTTTTTAAAAGTAAATAAAATAAATATGTTTGGTAATTTTATTTTTAATCCACTTGAGTTAGTTTGTTAGTTTTTGTTTTGAGACTTTACAGTGCACCAATCTCATAGGTCTCATATTTAATTTTCTACCGTGTTAATTCCAATGGACTAATTCGAATTTTTTTTAAAATGTTTTTAAAAATTGTTTGAGATGAGAAGAATTTTTTTTACAAATATGTTTATGAAAACTTACATTTTTTGTTTAAATGAACATGTGGCTTCGCAAATATATTCTCCTATGCTTTTAATCTTTGTAAATTATTATTTTTTGTCCATGCAAATATACCATATTTTAGTTTAGATCCTTGTTTTTATGTTTTACTCCCCAAAAAAATTAACAACATTGAAATTATTGCCTGCAATTAAGAAAATAAGGAAGATAGAGAAGTTAAAGCAAGGAAATAAACCAAACCTAAAAGGATGAGAAAAGAGTTCGTGAGAAAAATGGGGAAGAAGAAATGAGAGGTGAATGAGGAAAAAAGAGGAACCTTTAGAGGTTCAACGCCACCACTTTTATCTACATCTCTTCAAATCAAAGATAATATCTAATTAGGTGGGTTTTCCTTTCATACCTATTCATGCATGAGAGAATAAAGTAGTTTACATGTTCCCTAAAAAAAAAAAGTAGTTTAAATGACTCTTCTACAATCGAATGCGGATTTTACTTACTTCAATCCTACCATTATATCAGGTATCAAGACTTCTAGGACCTCAGAAGTTTCACCAATGAAGTCTCGTATTGTTCCATGAACTCAATACTCATATCAAGATAATTTTTGCTGAGATGGTTGAAAGATAAACAATTTATACCAAGAATGACATATAACATACGGAGCGGTTGACATGGATTGAACATGAGAGAAAAAACCAGACCAACTGATGATACCAACCTCTCATACAACTCAAGAAGAAGAAGAAGAAGAAGAAGAAGAAGAATGTCACGACCCAAAAATATAATCGTGACCGGCGCACGAACTAATACCTTATAGTTTGGCAAACCTGATGACCAAAGAATTAAATAAACAATTTTCAAGCTAACTTTCGATTTAAATCATGTTTACTGAAATTTCGACAGAGTAACCCCGATATTTTCAACATTACCAAGATGTAAATCCTATTCATAAACTATTATCATAAACCAGAATTTCAAAGTGACATTTTACATATTTGTACAACTCAAAATGAGACATTTCTAAACCCCAAATAGCTGCAGATATTTTGACTCAACGTATACATAAACAATAGACATTCATCAAGGAAGCCTACCAAAAAGAGTGACACCACCGAACATCGAATCTACTAGCAGCTTCCTACTTAGCTACTTGGGAATCTGAAAAAAATAGAAAATAGAAAAGTAAGTCACAAGGACTTAGTGAGAGACAACAACCACCACCAACTAGAAGGGAAACACACAAGGGCACGATTATTTACTTTCTCAAATCTAATGTCTATTTACAAAAATAGTAACCGTATAAGATTCTATTAATCCGCAATCGTTTATACACATGAAAATTTACATATGTATGAATGTTTCCAATCAAATAAGAATAATTCAAGAAAATCCAATATCATAAAGAGGTGAAAAATAGGTTACAAGCCTTTAAAAATACACGATGAAAATCACAGTAGAAGCCTTTAAAAAAAATATAGAAAATTCCATTTTAGTGAAAATGATCAAAATAATCAACTTCAAATAGAATATAACATCACATTCAATTGATCATACCAAAATAATAAACTTTAAAGAAAGTATATAAATCCAACTTTAATGAAAATAATCAATGGGTGATTCGAGAACTAGCTCCATCTCGTTGATAGCTCTTTCCTACTAAGAGTGGTCTTTCC
This sequence comes from Medicago lupulina, assembly GCA_958299785.1. Lineage (NCBI taxonomy): Eukaryota > Viridiplantae > Streptophyta > Magnoliopsida > Fabales > Fabaceae > Medicago > Medicago lupulina. The sequence goes on along the minus strand of OY283146.1, from coordinate 42,274,970 downwards.
CTTAGTGGTAGCTTCATCTAACGGATAGCTCTTTTCTCTCGACTCAAAACAAAGTATTTTTGAAGTATAGTAAAATTAATTTAGTGAAAATAATCAAAATGGGTGAATCGAGAACTAGCTCCATCTCGTTGATAGCCCTCTCCTCCTAATGGTGGCCTTTCCATAGGGGCGGCTTCATCTAACGGATAGCTCTTTTCTCTCGACTCAAAACAAAGTGTAAAACATTTTCAATTAGGGAGCTTACCTCTCGTTGATAGCCCTCTCCTCCTAATGGCGGCCTTTCCATAGGGGCGGCTCCATCTAACGGGGTAACTTTACCTAATTGAAATCATATACTAGGTGCACCTAGGTCGTCGTCATTTTAACCGTAATTTCCAAAACACTATTCTTAAAACACATGTCTAAAATCATATTTCGCAACATAACGAAACTTATGTCAAAATACGTTCATCAAAACTCAATCGAAAATCTACTACTTATCATCACAAGTAAATCCAAATTCAAATCCAAATCGCGTACATATTAACATTAAATCCTTTCAAAAAGACATATTTCCAAAACGACGTTCACAACATATCAAAACTACTACGAAAATACATACAATCAAATTCTCCATTTCAATTCGTCTACTTTATAAATCACAAGTAAAATCTAGAGCGCATATTATTATCAAAAATTCCCAAAACATATTTCAAAACCGTATTTCCCACAATCTCAAAACACATGTCATAATATATGCAATCGAACCTATATTTTCAAATCATTTGCTCAATAAGTCATAGATAAATCCAAATAGAGACCATAATAATATCGATGACTTTAAACATAAGTATCAATGAAAAGAAAAATGTTCAAAGGGTGTGTTCCCCATTTTTATAAACACTTTAACATAGAAAATTATCAAAATGTAAATAATATTAAATAGTAAAAATATGTGATAATGATCGTTATTGACTCACAGTTATGATAAATTGCCTAAATTTGCTCTCCAACCACTACCAAGAAGCATACAAAGCGGCTGCTCCATATTTGAGCATCAGTAACATTTTCCAATATTAGAAAATCATTCTAAAACTTTAATATCCATAAGTAACCATAAAATCCCTTGATTATATACTCTTATCTCTAAATTAATTTCCAAATCAGTGTACATATATCCAAAGATACATTATTTAACATAAAAATTATATATTTGCCTTAGAGAGTCTTTATGAGCAACTACCGAAGGGTGGGTGTTCTTCTCCTTCCTTATATCATTAACCATAACCCCAATTTTTCTATCCAAAAGCACTTGTACAACTAAGAGATTGGTTTACCAATTTGTGCAATTTTACTTAAATTGTCATGGTTTGTAAGGAAACCGGTGATTTAAATTAGAAGAAGAAAGGAATAAAAATAGTGTGATTTGGTAAAGGATGAAAGTGAAAGAAGAAGGAAGGACATGGAAAGTTCGAGAGAGAGAGAGAGAAACAGAGACAATGGGTGTGTGTTTGGTATCCTTTGCTATATATAATATATATATTTTATTCTATTGTATTTAAATTTTTTTTTTAACTTACTTAAACGGTGTGTTTCATTCTTCCCTCCTTAAGAAAATTCGTCCTCTACTACTAGCCTTGGTTTTAAATAAGCGTGGTATGCAATACTACTTCGGATTACCAACATGTTTCTTCCCCGATCGACCCTTACCATAGACCCTTTACCGAAACGATATTCTTTGAGCATAACATCTCACTTTCTTATCTATTGTAGTTGCCCAATGATCGATATAAGATAAATTCTTGTCCAAATGCACATCTTCATGATAAAGGTACAAAGGTACTTCTAAAGCATTAAAACATGAAAGACAGTATGAACTCATGAGATCCGATGGAAGTACCAAATAATAAGTTACAAGCCTGGCTTTCCAAATCTCAAATGTGCCGATGAACCTTTGACTAGCTTGCCCCTTTTTGGCAATCCATAAAACACCTTACATTAGTGAAACACGTAAGAATACGCTCTCCCATGGTGAACTCTAAGAAACATCATCTCTAGCCATAATAAGATTTTTTTTTCCTACTTTGAGCTGTCACTAAACAATCTCTGGATCAACTTAACATCTTAAATGGAAATTTTTATCAACTCTAAACCAACTGGTTCGGACTCAACAATTTTAAACAATCCTATCGAAGACGTATATCGCCTATCATACAATACCTTACTAGAAGCCACTTTAATACTAGATTGGTTACTTTTCCTATATACAAATTCCATCTTGGATAAATATCAATCCTAAATTCCTCAAAGTTCAAGAACCAAAATACGAAGAATATCCTCTAGGATGTGTATAACTTTCACTAATTAAGAATCATTCTTAGGATGAAGGTTGTACTGAGATTCAAACGGGCTTCCAATTCAAATTTGAAGGACTTCTAAAACAAAGCAGTAAACTAAGCCTTGCTCACAAAACGTAATCAAAATCAACTAAGAATTTATAACTTTACTTTTTATCACATTACCTACCATATTCACCAAGTTCGACTCTTGACCTTAAGCCTTTTTGACATCCTCAACTAAGGTGGAACTAATTTGAAAGTGGATAATAATGCATTTGAATGGTCAAGCTTAATTTTAATTCCACTTTCCTCAGTTCTTGAAATCCTTTAACTATAAGTGTTTTCATTTATGTTATCTAGATTGTCCATGAATTTCTTATTCGAAGCTTTTACAACTACATTAGCCCTTCTAGGGGAGATTTAAGATCGCATAATCACAATCTTTCAAGAGCTTTGTCCATTTTCTTTCTCTTAAAATGTAAATCACGCTGCCGAAAAGTATACTTAAGACTAATATGGTCGGTATAACTCACACAAGTCTCTCTATATAGGTAATACCTCAAAATCATATGAGCTAAAATCATTGTTGCTGTATTCTAATCATGTGTAGGATAGTGTCAATCGTGTCTTTCTTTACTCTTAGAATAATTAAGAATGTCATTAGTCAACAATGTCACAAATTAATCCAAGAACGGTTTAAAACCCAATTCATCAAAACCATAAAAAATGTTGAAGCATTAGTAAGTCATAAACGTATAACCAGAATTTTACAATGCTCGTAGCATGCGCGAAAAATTGTCTTTGATATATGTTCACTCTTAATATCCAACTAGTGACGCCCCTACTTCAATAAATCTTGGAAAACACTAAGCTTCTTGAAGTTGGTCAAATAACTAATAAATGCATGGTAAATAATATTTATTCCTACTATCACCTTATTCACTTGTCTAAAAGCTACACACAATCACACAGATCTATCTTCCTTACTTATAATCAATACCATTAATCCTCAAGGAAACGAACTTAGGTCAATAAATTTCTTATTGAGAAGGTCTTGTGGTCAGTCCCTTAACAATGTAAGTTATTCTAGGTCATTAGATAAAGAGGTATGGATGTGGGTTGAGTGGTAGGAACCAAGTCTATAGAGAATCTAATCTCACTATCAAGTGACAATCCAGAAAGTTCTTCAGGACAACATCAGAAAACTCAAATGTTTTTAGAACTTTTTTTTTTATAATTCTTCACTCACTTGTATATCCATAATCAGAGCCAATTATTCTTGACAACCTCTTTGCAACAACTTGTTAGCTCCTAAACCCAAGGTTAAATTATATGCTACCCAACCAGGTTTTTCCACAAAGGTACAAAAGCGATTACCCACTATCTCAACTCCCGCAACCAATTCACACTCAAAATCCTATAAATTTGTACTAACACGACTATATTAATGCATGAATAGATAATAGTTGCGTCGTAGCTATACCTATGACGTTCCCTCCTAATATAACATACTTAACCACATTGAAATCATACTTAACCGTCTTTGAACGGTGCGTGTTTGGTATCCTTTGCTATATATATATATATATATATATATATATATATATATATATATATTATTCTATTGTATTTAATTGTTTTTTTAACTTACTTAAACGGTGCGTTTCAAAGAAGAAGAAGAAGAGATAATCTATATTCTTATGGATTCATTTTTCTGTTATTGTAATAGTAAATCAACATAGTTCAGAAAGAAAACCCAGTAGCTTGTAGTAAAACCCCCAAAATCAAAAAGAAACATAAGCGAATACAACAATCTCTCTAATCGCGATACACTCGTCGGCGCCACCGTCGAACTCAAATCCAGCGACGAATACGCCGAACGTGTTGAACCCATCAATCTCTCCGCTGTCCTCGAGTATCTCGCTGTCGATGTTTGTTTCTTTTCTCCAATTTTCCTTTCACTCTCTTTTTTGTTTAATTTAGGGTTCTAGATCCAATTCAAGTGTTTTGTCTTTGTTTTTAAGGGCTTTCTACGAATTTGATAATTGAAAGTTAGAAATTGGAAAGTGGATTTTTTTACTAAATTTTTTGTTGATTAGGTTTTGGAATTGGCTGGAAACTATTTTGTTCCAAGGCACATTCAGCTTGTTGTCAAGAACGATGAAGAACTCAGTAAACTTCGCTCAGCTTTTGGAAACTCTGGATTATTCCGCTTCTTTCTTTTCTAATATTCGTGTGTCGTTTGTGAATTTATGTTTATGATTTTGGTTTTTGGAAGTAAAGGACAATTGGGAAAGCCATTCCAAACTGGTTTCTGAAGAGAAGGACGGAGAAGGAAGAAGAAAGAGGTGTTATTGTCTTTTCACATAAAACTGAAGTTATTGAGGGCAAAAAAGTAATTTCAAATGTGTCTTGCTGATGTGTCTTGAAGCCACGTAAGCGCCATGTTGCTAATCAGCCTCCACCTCATCAAAAAAACATAATTATGATTGATTTTCAAATGATTAATATTTGCAGTGGCAAAATAGAAGGATTAATAACTTCATAAACGAAAATTCAAACGACATATATTTGCAGGGACTAAAGACCTATTTAAGCCTTTATTTTTACAATCTTTAGGAGGTTTAGGAGGAAACTCTAGCGAAAAATTTTGATTCCCGTGCTTTTGTTCACACAAAGACTAATGTCGTGCACGTGAAGGTACAATACAAATTTTGAAAACTCCAAACACAAAACGCGTGCATACGCAAAATATGGAAGGTTTGATGTGCGAGGGATGGTTCCACGCACAAGAAGCTTGCATAATCAATATTTAAAGGATAATTTCTCGAAATTAAGGGTTTTCTTGTTCTCTCTTAGCGGCTACATGTTTTAAGGGTTTTCTTGTTCTCTCTTAGTGGCTACATATTGTTGGGGATTTTTTTTGGAAATTTTGTGAGTTTCAAACACTACAATCATAAAATCATTTAGTCTCTTGATTCTCCATTGAATATCTATCATTTTGAGTGTTAGAGATCTCACTAAATACATTGGAATTTGTAGGTTTAGCCTTCTCTCAAGCAATTAGTCGCACAACCTTTGTCAATTTATTTAGAGCCTCGCTTGTTAAAAAAAATAAAAAACTATAGCCCTATAAGTTATGAATCTAATGCCTTCTATTTGACTATTGTTTCATTAGTTAACCTTTCGTGTTCAAAACCTACTAATTATGGCAAATCAATTTAGATAAAGGGGTGTGTGTGTGAGAGAGATGAACTCAAAATATAACACAAACTTTTAGGGAGTGTGTGAATAACAATGTTACTCTCTCATTTTTTTTAAACCCCATGTGAAGGATTGATATGTGAAAATGGAGAGAGGAGAAATATGAAAATTGCTCTTTAAGCACCTAGTATTTTCTCACATCTATCTTAAGCTACATAAAATGCCCCAATAGATGTTAAATGTTAATAAAGTAATCATGCAAACTTTAACAACCCGTTTTTAGCTAGAATTATTTTAATTATTTACTATATGTATTTATGTGTGTTTGTATGTGTTTATTTGTCTTTGTGTGTATTTGATTTGGGATTAGTGAATTTTTGGCGTAGAAGGGTATTTTAGTCATTTTTGAGGCTAAGGGTTTTTGGTCATTTGTCGAGTACGGGTAAATTAGTAATTTTGTTAAGAGGGTTATTTTTGGTATTTTAGTGAGAATCGTTAGTTTTACTAAGTTACTAGTAAATTGGGGTAATTATATATAGATGATAACTATTCGATGTTTTAGCGGTTTAATGAGTAGTAGCTTTTTAGAAATTAGTTTGTAAGAGTTTTGAGGCCCAATTAGAGTGAGAATTAACCTAGCCCATTTTGGTGATATAAATCGATAACTCTTATGAGAAAATTAGATTAAGCCAATCATTATTCATTTTACAAACATTAAGAGGTAAAGAGAGAAAGTAGATCACAAATTTGGAGAAGAGGTGAATAAAGAAAAGAGTTAGAGAGAAGAACAAGAGCTTAAAAAGGAAGCTAGGAGCTTGAGGATTTAGCAAGGAGAGTGAAGCCATAGTTGGTGCTTGTGAGACCTAGAGGTAAGGGGGATATAAGCCTTTCATCAATTAAGCTTTAACTTCATCTTTTCAATTATAGGTAATAAATGATTATTGTGAATTATGACTTTTTGTGATTTCTGATGATGAATTTCGTGCTCTTAATTCATGTGAAATTATGGGTATGTTAGATTTGATGAAATTGGTATGTTTATGTGCTTAAACTCATAGTTGTTGGTGGTGATAAGTTGTTTTGGTGATTTTTGTTTAATTGAATGAAAATCATGAATTGATGAGTGATTATTGTTGAAACATATTTAAATTAACTTCATAAATGATTATATATGTTTGTATGTTGTTCGGGTTTGAATTGGGTTAGTTGTTTGTGAAGTTTTAATGAAAATGAAAAATTGCGAGTTTTTGGTGAAAAATGAACTAGGTGATGATTTTGATGTGAATTGAAGTTTTGATTTCATGTTTGTGGTGTTTTTTATTGCCTTTAAATGTATGTTAACTAGTAAACAAGTTTGGGCAAGGGGGATAAAAAATGGGGTTTTGGATGAAAATTTGGACGGTTTCTCAAGAGGAAAACCAAGAACAGGGCTCCCTGTTCTGGTGCAGCTCGCCAAGCAAGCTCATGGCTAGCTGGTGGCGAGTTGCCCAATTCAGCAACCCATGTTTTTGGCCTTCTGTGTACTTGGGGGTCATCTGAACTTTTCTAGATGATTATTCTGATGTATTTAACTGTTGTTATGATTTCTAAACCTTTGGAAACATCAAATGAATAAGATTGAACTTGATTTTGTGAATCGAATCGAAAATTATTTGAAAATGTTCAAGAGATTTTTCGAAATTCGTTTTATCAATTGAAATGTTAGGACTTTTTTGAAAAACTGAAATGTTAGGATTAAGGGTCATTTTCTGTAGCAATGATTTTAAAATGGTTTTGAAAGGTGTGTGTGTGAACTTTAACTTGGTCTTACTTTGAAAATGGAATTCTTTTGAAAATTGGTATTCAGAGCCCGAAACTAAGACTCCAAAGCAAAGAAACGAGGTAGCATCCATGCCAGCCCTCAAGCAAATACTCACCAAAGCAAAGCAAACTAATCATGCAAGTCATCTACCTATTCATACAAATAGGCAGGCGGTCAAGCAAACGACCACTGGGGTTAGATATCATCCGACAATTAAAGCATAATCAAATGAAAGTAAACGACATAATTAATTTCAAATGATTAATGACATCAAATTAAATCATTCATAGTCAATTCAACATCATTATTAAACACCAAGCATACAAGCATAATCATATAACAAATACATTTTCACATCTTCACATATTCACCAAATTTCACCAAACACATAAATCACCAAGTTTCATCAATGCACACATACACCAAACACATAAACAAGTATGACACTTGTCAAATGTATGCAATGCGCTCTAGACACAACTCTATATGCATGCAGTATCAGTCATCACCAAGGTCGTAACCTCAAGATACAATTGTATCATAATCGTCGTCATTTGAATACAAAGTATTCTAGTCATCTTCGTTGGATACAAAGTATCTTAGTCGTCTTCACTGGATATAAATATCCTACTTATGAATGCATGGGCATATGAATCAACAACGTATACGTTCACTCAACAAATCGTCTTCATTAACGTCACCATTTTTCATACATGCATTTCATCATCAACTTCGACGTCATTTTGCATGTAAGAAATTCTTCATCATTAATAAATCATCTTCATAATCATCATCAACAACAAACACCTAAATGAAACAATAAGTTCCAAAATCACATTTCACATAAACGACAGACAACTAACCATATCATGACAATTACCATCTTAAACATCCAATCGTCATTGATTAATTATTATTTAATCATATCATCATGAATACAAAGTCAATTACAAGTTATTCCATCAACAAACCTCAATTCAACAATGTTCGTCTATTATCCTAATGTTCATCTTTTTCTAAGCAATTCACCAAAGACAACATTCATGTTCAAACACCTCAACAAAGCATATACACATATCACATATGGTTGCAGCAACTCATACATATCCACATCATAGCTTGATTCCAATTAAATCCAAAAATTTTCCTAAGTTCGTCTCATTTTACGGATGTCTGTCTATTGTTATTTTTATTTTACGACTTTATGAGATTTACATCTCAGTATGTTGAGAACAAGATTTTATATTTTTGTGATGTGTTATGAGATATGTGACATGGCTACTTCAGAGATTTAGTTTGTTGATGTTGAGATACTATGATATTGTTCCACTGTGATGTTTTGAAAAATTAATTATGCATGTTTTGAACTTACTAAAGAAGTAGCATCTAAATTCTTTATATGATTGTATCATTTACGTGTTTTATCATAAAGGGTTTAGGGTGTTGCACAAACCAAGAAGTGCAATGGATTTCGATAGGAAAATATATGAGAGGTAGTTAACTATTGTTCTTATATAATGTTGGGTCCTAAACAATAGTTAATTACCATCGTTGGGGAATTTTCAAAAGTTCAAGGTGCCTGTGAGGAATTACTAGGTGCCAAATGAGCAAGTTTTGAGAAATATTTTCTTCGGTTGTTAATTACTTCATTCGCCCTAAGCTAGTATATAAGAAAATTAGATGCAAAAGGTATTTTAGCAACTGTTTTTTTAAACAGATGTTAGCAACGTAATTAGTTTATGCTTTTTTTTGTTATGGATAGACGAGACAAGGTTCAAACTTCGATCACGACATCCAATCTAACAATTTCATTATTTTTTCAGTTGAGTTAGAACTTATAGAATAATAGTTTATACTTATAATAGTCTTAAATGAATAATTGAAGTAATTTTACACAACTAAAAAGTAATTTTGCAACCAATCATATAAATTGTTGGGCTTAGACTAAATTGGCCCATCCTGCTGGCTCTTACGGCAAAACTTCACCTCCTACTCCCAAACTTTTACTACTATCCCACAAATTTACAAAAATCTCAAAAACAAACCTCTTATACATCCACCAAATTCCGGAAAACTCAAATTTGAGTTTGTCAAACTTAAAAATAAAAAACTGTTTAAAAATAATTGAGTTTTTAAGAACATATTTTTTCCCTAAAAAAAATATGTTTTTTTTCATAATAAAAATATCATTTTGGAAAGTAAAAATTCGAGTTTTCCAAAATTCTAGAAAAATAAATTTTTTATTTTTCCAAAATTCTATTTTTATTCTAGAAAACGAACATCGAGATATTTGTTCTCGTGAGTTTAACTCAGTTGATAGGGACATTGTATAAAATATGCAAGGTCCGAGGTTCAAACCCCGACCACCACAAAAAAAACATCGAGATATTTTAAAGATTATTTTTCTAAAAAAGTCATCCATGATCAGAATAAATAACATTACGGAAAGTCCAGCAATTCCAAATTCTTAAATAGTAAGAGATTGATTTTATTTTTTCCCCGATAAACTAAGAGAAAGAACATTTATTAAAGGGAGATTAAGATATTCCAATCAGGTTGGCAACTTTAAGAGACCCCATCCTATGCTGCCTCATTCATAAATATTATTAAAAAAAGTGGAAAATATATGCATGAGGGGTCCAAACCAAAACCCTCAAAAAGCCAAAATAAAGCATGAAAAGCAAACAATATAAGGAAAACAAATATTGGGCAACCATAACAGACCCTAAAAAAATCATTGCGAATAACCAAAGGCAATTGACTGTTTACTGCATATATCACATTCTTTTTTTACAGTTAATTTGCCTGGCTTGTGTGTGGACCATTTGGAAGGAGAGAAACAGTCGCATTTTTAATCAGAAGGCTACATCAATTAGCATTCTATCTGACAGAGTGAAATTACTCCCATTCCAGTGGTTTAAAGCTAGGTTGCATTCTTTTGCCTTCAGTTACCATGATTGGTGGCAACACCCTATGTCTTGTATGGGTATTTTCATGTAATCTTCTTTGTTTTGGTTTTGAAAGTGTAACACCCCGTTTCCCAAAATGATATAATAATATCCAAACATCAGAGTTAATCAACAATCAACGGAGTATTACATGCATATCTCAAAAATAATTTATTTAAATAGAAACATAAAACTATTTAAATAATCCTCCAAAACAACATCTTTATAAAATAGTCTGCAGCGGAATAATTGTCATAAAATCATCTCAAAAATTCTTATACATCAACATGTCTGGCACAAAGGCCTCACCATAACAAAAATGTTCTCCAACATATAACAAATATTCATTCAACAAATCTCCAACATAAATGATACATAAAGGAATGAAATTATAAAACATAATATCCCATCCCGTTACGTATCAGAGCCTACGACACAAGAGCCATTCCTATCTATCCATCGCTACCTGCACTTGCCCACGAGGCGGCAATTCCAGCAGAAGGGGTGAGTTCACAAAACAAAGCAATATATATATATATATAATTCATCAAGTTGTATTGAAAACAACATAAACAAGAACATTCATCATCACCATAATCATCAACAATCTTCATAAACAATTCAACAAATAATATTTGGATTCACCTTAATTAACAACACTGACAACAACGCCGCTTGTGGTGACACCTCACCAACAACGACTGTAACACCCCGTTTTCCCAAAACAACGTAATATTACATAAAACATCAGAGTTCAACATACAACGGAGTATTACATCTACTTTTCAAAATTCAGTTTAAATAGATTATAAAAACTATTTAATTCAACACCTCATTTTATAAAAATCTGCAGCGGAGTATTTATTTAAAAATCAATCAACAGCTACGTCATCATCCTTGGCACAAAGGCCTCTTCATACTACAATTTATTTCATAAAGATAAAATCTCCAACAACATGTCTTTCACATAAAATGATACATAAGGAATGAAAGAATTAAACATCAAAATCCCCATCCCGTTACGTATCAGAGCCTACGACACGAGAGCCAACTTCTATCTATCCTTCGCTACCTGCACTTGCCCACGAGGCGGCAATTCCAGCAGAAGGGGTGAGATTCACAACAATAATATTAAAATATAAATCAAACGTCAAGACTAACAATCATAAATCCAACTCATACATATACATCATAGCACATGAAAACATCATCATAACAACATCATAAGCATCATCATAAACACATCATAAGCATCATCATAAACACATCATAAGCATCATCATAAACACATCATAAGCATCATCATAACAACATCATAAGCATAATCATAACAACATCATAAGCATCATCATAAACACATCATAAGCATCATCATAAACACATCATAAGCATCATCATAACAACATCATAAGCATCATCATAAACAACATCATAAGCATCATCATAAACACATCATAAGCATCCACGTCTCAAAACATCATCTCATATATGTCACAATTTGACTCAACTAAATGCAACTCTAACATCTTGACATCATGCATGTGGTACCGTATATTTATAGCATTAATATGCTTCACCGTCGCTTTGAGCAAATGCTCCACCGTCGCTTTGAGCATAAAGCTCCACCGTCGCTTTGAGCATAAAGCTCCACCGTCTCATAATTATGCAAATGCATGGACTCGTCATTTAACAACTTAATACACTGTCTCAAACATCATTCATAATGCAAAACTGACACATGCAAGTATAATAGTTACATGGCAGAATACCATCTCATCAATCATATACATCACAACACGTAACATCATCACAATCACATAATCATCTTATTTAAACATCACTTACTATCAACAATACATCAATTATTCACAACATAAAAGAATCATCAACAATCTTCATTACAGAATGCATCTAAGGATATAAAACCTCTCCAATACTACCCAAAGGTCTCCTCTCAAAGTCCCATGCGAAACAGATCGCAAAACGGAACAAACAGTCCAAACAACTAACTAACTCGCCACAGCGAGTACCGGCTCGCCACAGGCGAGTACTCACATCAGCTCACTCGCCAAAGGCGAGTTGGGGGCGAGCTGGAGGCGAGAAATACTGGGTGCTTCGGCCTTTTTGACATTTTTCACCAAAAATCCTCATTTTAAAGCTCTCTAAATCCAATTTGGCTAAACCAACTCCACAGGTCATCTCTATAAATATAGGGGCACTCAAAACCATCATCACCTGGGCCAAAGTCCTAAAAATTAAGGGACAAGCTCGCCACGGCGAGCTATGCTGCTCGCCTCGCGAGCAAACAAAGGCTACTCGCCACGGCGAGCGATCTCAGAACCCACACGGGTTCTGACCTAATCTCACCAAAACATGCCAATTCTCTCAAATCAAACCCCTAAATCATCTGCAATATCATCCTAGGGGATAATCTAGGTTCTGTAACAAGTTCTACAGCCTTACAACATCAAACCCTCATCAATTCATCACCAATTCATCTTAACCCTAGTTCATAAAACCCATCCCAATCCTCTCAAACCCTATGCCAATCAAGAACAAATGATTCACAATTAAGATTATTGAAGTTAGGCTCACCCTTACCTGATTAGATGAACAAAAGCAAGCTACAGCAATCAGTCTTCTAGGCTAATCCCCTTGTTCTTGGTTCTTCTCACTTCTACCCAAAAAGCTTATGTTTTTGTTTTCTCTGATACGTATATCTGTTTTCTGACCTTTCTATTTCCCTTTTTACCAACCAAAGTATAACTCCCCTTTTCTAATAACTCCTTCCTTAATCTCCTTTAATTCACATTAACCCCATAACTCTAATAATTAATAATTACTCCACCTATTTTCATAATTCTCCAAAATAATAATATTTCTTCTATATTCTCAAAACAAAGCAAATATTATATCCCACTACTAATTAATTAAATAACAAATAACATGCATTTAGATAATACATCAATAAATCATATAACTCAATTATTTCACACAAATTATTATAAACAAATAAACACACCAGATATTCACATAATCATTTATAAATTCAAATAAAACATGCCCAACAACTAAAAATAACAAATTAACGACTAGGGCGTTACAACTCTCCCCAACTTAGAGAATTTTCGTCCTCGAAAATGTACCTCTGATCGGACGATCCTCACTCACGTCTGAGTACCAGCCAAAGCAAACACTCTACCAGTAGTCTTGGTCTTCTTGGGTTGCTTACACTGCGAACCAATGTGTCCTTGCTCATTGCAGTTGAAACACACAACATCATCGAACTTGCAATCACTAGTGATATGCCCTTTTTGACCACAACGGTAGCACCTCTTCACCTCAACAGTACATGCATTGCTCTTATGGCCTTTCTCGCCACAAGTGTAACAAGTAATCTCAGCAGGAGCAGCCTTCTTCTGGGGCCTCCTCTCATCATTCACTTCCTTCTTACTCTTATCGGTCGGAGCACTATAAGGCTTCCCACGATCTTGTTGCCTACCTTTCCTCTCCTTCATAACCTTATAATGAGCTTTGGTGTCCTCCTCATAAATCCTGCAGCTACTCACCAATTCGGAGAAGTTACGGATCTTTTGATAACCGATGGCCCGCTTAATCTCAGCACGCAGACCATTCTCAAACTTGATGCACTTGGAGAACTCAGCAGTCTCCGCAGCATAATGGGGATAAAACTTTGCAAGCTCCACAAACTTAGCGGCATATTCAGTTACTGACATATCACCTTGCTTCAGCTCAAGGAATTCTATCTCCTTCTTACCTCGGACATCTTCCGGAAAATACCTCCTCAAGAACTCTCTTCTGAACACAGCCCATGTAATCTCAGCTCCTTCAGCCTGGAGAATGGGTTGAGTGCTTACCCACCAGTCGTCAGCCTCCTCGGCCAACATGTGCGTGCCAAACCGCACCATCTGCACATCACTGCACTGCATTACTCGGAAAATCCTCTCGACCTCCTTCAGCCACAACTGAGCTCCGTCAGGGTCGTATCTTCCTTTGAAGGTTGGTGGATGATTCCTCAAGAATGTCTCCAACATCCTCACTCCCTCATTAGCACCACCAGCATTATTTTGTTGACCCACAGCTTGAGCCATCGCTTGCAAAGCAGCAGCAAGAGCAACATCATTCCTTCCAGCCATCTCAAAGTCCTTCATCGCAAACAACAATCAGAACAACAAAACAGAACAGCAAATCAGAACACAAAAGACAGTGTAAAACTGTCACACTACACTACTAGGCTCGACACGACTCTACTAATGGTCTGACAGACCGACCTGCTCTGATACCAATTGTAACACCCCGTTTTCCCAAAACAACGTAATATTACATAAAACATCAGAGTTCAACATACAACGGAGTATTACATCTACTTTTCAAAATTCAGTTTAAATAGATTATAAAAACTATTTAATTCAACACCTCATTTTATAAAAATCTGCAGCGGAGTATTTATTTAAAAATCAATCAACAGCTACGTCATCATCCTTGGCACAAAGGCCTCTTCATACTACAATTTATTTCATAAAGATAAAATCTCCAACAACATGTCTTTCACATAAAATGATACATAAGGAATGAAAGAATTAAACATCAAAATCCCCATCCCGTTACGTATCAGAGCCTACGACACGAGAGCCAACTTCTATCTATCCTTCGCTACCTGCACTTGCCCACGAGGCGGCAATTCCAGCAGAAGGGGTGAGATTCACAACAATAATATTAAAATATAAATCAAACGTCAAGACTAACAATCATAAATCCAACTCATACATATACATCATAGCACATGAAAACATCATCATAACAACATCATAAGCATCATCATAAACACATCATAAGCATCATCATAAACACATCATAAGCATCATCATAAACACATCATAAGCATCATCATAACAACATCATAAGCATAATCATAACAACATCATAAGCATCATCATAAACACATCATAAGCATCATCATAAACACATCATAAGCATCATCATAACAACATCATAAGCATCATCATAAACAACATCATAAGCATCATCATAAACACATCATAAGCATCCACGTCTCAAAACATCATCTCATATATGTCACAATTTGACTCAACTAAATGCAACTCTAACATCTTGACATCATGCATGTGGTACCGTATATTTATAGCATTAATATGCTTCACCGTCGCTTTGAGCAAATGCTCCACCGTCGCTTTGAGCATAAAGCTCCACCGTCGCTTTGAGCATAAAGCTCCACCGTCTCATAATTATGCAAATGCATGGACTCGTCATTTAACAACTTAATACACTGTCTCAAACATCATTCATAATGCAAAACTGACACATGCAAGTATAATAGTTACATGGCAGAATACCATCTCATCAATCATATACATCACAACACGTAACATCATCACAATCACATAATCATCTTATTTAAACATCACTTACTATCAACAATACATCAATTATTCACAACATAAAAGAATCATCAACAATCTTCATTACAGAATGCATCTAAGGATATAAAACCTCTCCAATACTACCCAAAGGTCTCCTCTCAAAGTCCCATGCGAAACAGATCGCAAAACGGAACAAACAGTCCAAACAACTAACTAACTCGCCACAGCGAGTACCGGCTCGCCACAGGCGAGTACTCACATCAGCTCACTCGCCAAAGGCGAGTTGGGGGCGAGCTGGAGGCGAGAAATACTGGGTGCTTCGGCCTTTTTGACATTTTTCACCAAAAATCCTCATTTTAAAGCTCTCTAAATCCAATTTGGCTAAACCAACTCCACAGGTCATCTCTATAAATATAGGGGCACTCAAAACCATCATCACCTGGGCCAAAGTCCTAAAAATTAAGGGACAAGCTCGCCACGGCGAGCTATGCTGCTCGCCTCGCGAGCAAACAAAGGCTACTCGCCACGGCGAGTGATCACTCGCCACAGGCGAGCGATCTCAGAACCCACACGGGTTCTGACCTAATCTCACCAAAACATGCCAATTCTCTCAAATCAAACCCCTAAATCATCTGCAATATCATCCTAGGGGATAATCTAGGTTCTGTAACAAGTTCTACAGCCTTACAACATCAAACCCTCATCAATTCATCACCAATTCATCTTAACCCTAGTTCATAAAACCCATCCCAATCCTCTCAAACCCTATGCCAATCAAGAACAAATGATTCACAATTAAGATTATTGAAGTTAGGCTCACCCTTACCTGATTAGATGAACAAAAGCAAGCTACAGCAATCAGTCTTCTAGGCTAATCCCCTTGTTCTTGGTTCTTCTCACTTCTACCCAAAAAGCTTATGTTTTTGTTTTCTCTGATACGTATATCTGTTTTCTGACCTTTCTATTTCCCTTTTTACCAACCAAAGTATAACTCCCCTTTTCTAATAACTCCTTCCTTAATCTCCTTTAATTCACATTAACCCCATAACTCTAATAATTAATAATTACTCCACCTATTTTCATAATTCTCCAAAATAATAATATTTCTTCTATATTCTCAAAACAAAGCAAATATTATATCCCACTACTAATTAATTAAATAACAAATAACATGCATTTAGATAATACATCAATAAATCATATAACTCAATTATTTCACACAAATTATTATAAACAAATAAACACACCAGATATTCACATAATCATTTATAAATTCAAATAAAACATGCCCAACAACTAAAAATAACAAATTAACGACTAGGGCGTTACAACGACTCACACCTTAAACTTCTAATGCAAGACTCCATTATCGACTAATGCATTATGCAAATGTGGTACCATCTACGCGCGTTGAGTGCTAAACACTCCGGGGCATAAGCCCCCACCAAATGGATGGTTAAAGCATCCCAGGGCATAAGCCCTCACCAAAGTGAATGACTAGCATTCCAGGGCATAAGCCCTCACCAGTTGAATGTATAAACATTCCGGGGCATGAGCCCCCACCAATGCAAATGAGTTATGAGACTCAAGGAGTATATCTACATACAACCCTACAACAGAATAGTGGTGCATTTTCACCATGCAACCAACGACAACACCAACTAGGACACCTCCCCAACTAGACTCAATCACACCACAACACCATGAACAATTTCAACTTAGCATAGTATAGTTCATTTCATTTCATATAAGATTCATTCGTAAATGCATCATAAACATCTCCATTCTATATTATTATTACTCCAAAAATTCTCTAGAAATCCAATAATCAACCTAGGAAGCTTAGGTTTGGGTTAGAACACCTTAGAAAAATCACATTTTGGGTCGCACAGGACCCATCTCGCTTAAGCGAGCAGCATCTCGCTTGAGCGAGTCAAATGACGAAAGTTAGAGTTTTGCTCGCTTGAGGCTCGCTCCTGGTTCGCTTAAGCGAACAGACTTTTTTCCAAATTCTGGGCAAAATTCGCGTTGCTCGCTTAAGCGACGGGCAGCTCGCTGAAGCGACCAAAAAGACGTAGCTTCAGGTTTTGCACGCTTGGAGTTCGCTTGGCGCTCGCTTGAGCGAACGGGCGCGAAACAGTTCTGGGCAAGGGAAAGTGCCGCTCGCTTAAGCGACGGCTAGCTCGCTTAAGCGAGTAATCATCTGGGCAGAAATGCTACTTACGATCTCTAACCCTATTTCATCCAAAAATCCCATTTTTGATTCCCCAATCACCCAAAATGATTTAGAAACAACGTTTATAGGTCCATGGCACAACAAAACAACATAAACAAATCATACAAGCATCATCATCATCATATAATTCACAAATCATGGCATTTCCATAACTTTAACCCTAATCCAACAAAACCACCATTTTTCAATTCAATTCACGAAAACATACATATATATCAGCAATCGAATCATAAACCCACCCTTACCTTAATTCAGCGAAATCTACAGCAATTCCTAGCAATTCCCCTTGGCTCTTGGCTCTTCTCACCTTCTCCCAAAAGTCTACTTTTTCTTTTCCTTTTTCTTACTGATACGTACAATTGCTTGTCTGACTCTTTCTTACTCTCTTACCAACTAAAGGGTAACTCCTTTTTACTCTTTACTCTCCCCTACTAAATTCTATTAATTTCTCCTTAACCCCTTCTTAATTCTAATAATTTCAATTAAATCCCTCTTTTCTAAAATAAATATTATTATTATTTCTACTATTTCCATAAAATACTACAAATAATCATAATAAATAATAACACACCAATTATTTCATATATCAATTATAAATTCGAGTAAAATACACCAAGCACACCAAAATCAACTAAAAATCACCACAAACCACAAAAATAGAATTTAGAGTGTTACAGAAAGCACGATGTCCGTATTTATGGCACCGATGAACTGACACTTGTATCGTTTTAAGTGATTCTCTTTTGCACATCTTGTGTGAGATGAATCACTTCTGGTTATGAAATCCATTTTGGCTTGTTCAAAAAAAAAAACATGATCCATATTGGCGAGCTTGTTGACACAACATTTGCCTTTACGATAGAGGTGGGACGAGACAACTTGGAGCCCTAAGTGAACAAAAGGAGTCTTGAACACCGATAAGAGTTTGATTATTATACTTTGTTAGTGAACAATTATTTAACACATATATTCAACTATGTGTTTCAACGTCAATTAATTAATATGATAACTCATGTATTTTCATATTTATTAATCAACGTGGCATCACACCATCGGATGTATATGTGAAATAATTATAATATAAAAAACATACTAAAATAATTCCATTCCTCTAACAAAAGACAAATAGTTCTATCAAAAAGTAATCAAACTTATTTAATTATTTTAGCATGTGTGTAAATAACGTTTTTTTTAGGAGATATGTGTAAATAACTTTAAACCAACAATTAAAAATGAGTGTTCCTTCAAAAAATTAAAAATGAGTGTATATGGAGCATTTGTTTATCTTGTCAAAAAAAAAAAAATGGAGCATTTGTTTATTTGTTTATGAATGTTTAGTTTATTTAATCTAATAAAAAACAATTGACTGTTGACTTAAGAATTATTTATTTTTTTATTAATTTTTTCTTTTCATCTTCTTTAAAATTTTATCTTTTTGATTTTTTTTTCCCGTTTTCTCAAACATCTATACTATATATAAAGAAAACTACCATTTTCAGCACACTTTTGGGTTGAATTTTTTTTCCCAAAAATACCCTTAATTTTAAATACAAATAGTCAATTATAAAATAACACGTGGATTAATAATCAATGTCACTAATCGTCACCGTTAACTCTCTTTTACCACCATTAACCACATATCAAACTCACAAAAAGTTAAAAAATTATATTTACATTCTTTATGTCTCTTCTCATGAATTCATCATAGTACCCTCTGATCACATCTCATCACCTCTAAAAAATTAGAAAGTTCAAGAACTTGATTAATACTTCTGAAGCACCAATGAATGGAATATCTTTAAGGTCCATTTCATGAATGAAATATCTTTCTGTTTTATACTTCGAGCAATTTACTTTCCGCCAACATTACAATTCAAGCTTTGTTTTTACTTTTTTTTTGTTAGAAGAATGATTGAATCAGAATTTGAGAAAATCAAAGGTGAACAATAATCACTTATGCGAAAAAAAAATCCAAAGTTTATGTTTTTTCCTGCTTTATTTCTCACGAGTCTATGAGTTTTTTAATTTTTTTTTAAACAAAAATAATAACCGATGAGGATTGGACTATAAATCCTCTAAAAAAAAAGAATAGTAACAAATGTTAGCAACAAATAATGTTAAAGATTGAACTTTAAATCCTCTAATAAAATATTAGTAACAAATCTGAGCAAAAAAATATGTTAAAGATTGGACTTTAAATCCTCCAATAAAAGATTAGTTACAAAACGTGAGCAAAATATTAGGATTCAAAATCTTTTAGAAAAAGATTTGTTAGCACAATATTAAAAATATTAATAAGTATGGTTCTCACAGTTCATAGTTCGTTCCCGCATTGATTAGTTTTTCTCAACCTCTCTCAGCCCTCTGCATTAGAATTCAGAATTAACCTATAACTTTTTTTTTCTTCATGTTACAACTAATCAAAGTCGATTAATTTTATGGATTATTTGACTTTGTTGGTTTATAAGTGATTATGATTCAAATTATTTACGATTAATTTTAATAATTATTTAACTTTGCTGGTTTATAATTGCTTATACAAACTATGATAGTGTTTATATATATATATATATATATATATATATATATATATATATATATATATATATATATATAAAGAGAACCCGAGAAAAATAAATCGTGTGTATTGCTAAAGTATTTGGCACGGTAATCGAATAATATGAATCATAGTTTATTTCAATGCGTGCCTTAATTTCAATTGTTTTTGTTGAGTGAATGCCATTATATACACTAGACCTACAAGCTGAGAATGTCTTCTTGCAAATAATGGTACACTCTTCAATACATTTAGAAAGGCAGCCGTGGATCGAGGATTTCTAGAAACTGATAATAGTATTCGTGAGTACTTGGTTGATGCATCAAATCTCAAAATGCCATACGTGTTAAGGAGGTTGTTTGTGATCATATTAGTTTTTGGTGAACCTACTGATGTCAGATGTAACGTCCTACTCCTATTAAAGCGATAAATCACGCGAATATAATAAATATTCAAGAAATAGACGTCACATCTTCAAATAATTCACAATTGACATGCATAAAAATTCCAACAATAAAACATCACAGCGGAAATATAGCATACACCTCAAGTAGCCATGTCATCAACTCATAAATACATCCATATAAAATATAATATCCAAATCCCGACACATGGGTAAAGTCTCAACAACGTAAAAGACAAATCCTAGATCAGAGCCTATCTAAGACTCTATCAACTGAAAGAAAACGGAGGAAGCTCCCGCTATCCTCAAGCAACTCACCAAGTAAGCAAATCAACTAATCCTGCATGCCGTCTACCCATTCATACAAATAGGTAGGCGGTCCACCACAGACCACTGGGGGTTAGCTTCACATCAAACATAATCAAGAATAAACAAACATAAGCATTCAAGGATTTCATGCATGACACATATACATATACATCCATCCTAGAATACTAACATTACATGGATTTTGTCCCCCATTCCATATACATCATGTTATCACAACTCTAACACAGCATAGCAAACATATTCAACCCTAAATCAAATCATCGACATAAGCTTATCCTGTATCAACATCAATCAATGAAAAGATTACCCACCTATTCTTCATTTATCCTAATCAACTCAACGAATACAATTCATCATTTCAAAGTATAAACAAGAATGCCATAGTCACCAAAAGATCATAAAATCACATTCATACCAATCACGCTTCATTGTTTTCACCGAAGTAAACATCACCAAATGTACAAGTATCACCATTAACAACAAATATCAACAAGTACACATATTCACGTATTCACCCAATATCACCGAGTGTACCATCCACCAATCACATTTATTCACCAAATACTCATATATCACCAAATGTCACCAAGTGTACAATTCACCAATCATATTTATTCACCAAGTACACATATATCACCAAGCACATAACTCACACAAGTACACAAACAATTACGACTCATCCTAAACATGAAATGTGCCTAGACCGACCCTAGACACGTGTGGTACCAAATCACCTCAAGGTCGTCACCTTCGATGCAACAAAAACATTGTATGTAAGATTTCACATCCGTCTTACATTATCGCCGAAGTAAAAGAGTAACCCTCTTTTACAACATCAATTCAACGAAGTAAAAGTACACCCTTTTACAACATCAACGACTCAACATGACTATGATGCATGGACTTACAAGCAAAGACTCGACAATGCAAAATCACCTCATACATATTCGACGATAATATAAAGGATAACCTCCATTTACATTGACCCACTTCAACAACAATTGCATTATCAAATATTTACGTCCACACAATCAACAAATCACAATTTAATTAAGAGTCATCACCACATTAACATCAACATACTTCAATACATACTTACACCATCAAGACATCACCAATAGCATGTAAGAAAATTTCACCAACAACATATATGCACATATACATATATAATTCACCAACATCTTCATCATAGTAATTCAACAAGCATCATCATGATTAATAACAAGCATCCCATAATCAACACCAAAACATAATCATGTCCATTATCAACATTCACATCAATATCAACAACATCGCCACAAATCAACAACTTCATATAATTTCTCACAATTCAAGTATAGAGAAAATTATATCACACTATGACAACATCATATTCAACGCATAATAATCATTCCTACATCTTCATACAACCATATCAAACTATTCCAAAAAGATTTGCCAAGGTAATCAAACTTAAATATTAAATTCAACCAAGTTTGTCTCATATTTCACAACTTTGAAACAACTAAGACATTTGAACCAAAGACTAAGCAAACAATTCAATTGTCTCAACTATGTATACATATTAATCACATATGAGTGTAGGTGTGCATACATATGCGTTTCACCGGCCCAATAAGACGAAATCACAAAAACCACAAAGTTCGTCTTACTTTAGCATTTTGCAAAACCAAAACATTTTTCAAAAGAAAATCAGGTTTGATTCAACAAGGCATAAGTTAAATACTCATAGTTACCTTAATTGTGCCCCTATTACTTAAGTTTTGAAGTTTGGAAACAAACCATAAGATTTGGGTTGACTTAGAAGCGGTTATGCTAAATTTTCGTAAAATTCTTCCAAGACCTACTTGGAGTGTTTTTAACATAACTCAAACTCCACAAAACATTTTCAAGTCAAACCAAAGTCATTGGAAAGCTAATTCAATTATCTAAAACTTTTATGTTTACACCAAAAGCTAATTCGAAACAGAAAAGGGTGAAAAATAGTGGACTACGAGAAAAATGGTTCACAGAAATCGTGTCACGATTTTGGATCATGTCGTGATTTTGCGACCAGAAAGCACCAACATTCTGCCATCAAAATCGTGCCACGGTGTCAAAATCGTGCCACGTTTTTGACAGCATCAGTTCAAAAAAAAAAAAGTTTTTCAAAAGTGCGTGTTCCACCATTTTAGGCCCTTCCAAGGTTCAAACTCAAACACACCCAATTCTTCATACTAATGTCATCTAATCACTTATACATTAATCTCATCATAAACAACTTAATTCTACTCAACAAAATCAACTTATTCATTTCCAACCCATTTTCATAAAACTTTCAACAACAACTCAAATTTCACATCACCAATCCATAATTATGAAAACTCAAGGCATCAATTCATCAACAACACATCCCACAACAACAACAACAACGATTAATCATGAAATCATTCACAATTTAACAACCACAACATCATTCTACATCAATTTTGTGCAAACATAAAGTATACCCATATATACATTTCACGCATGCAATTTCAACATCAACAACACAATTATCATTCAATTCACATACTTGAACATGTCATCAAAATTAAAGCACGAATTTCTACAACTAAGCTCAAAATAATCACTTATTCAAATAAGCACTTTTGAACATGGGTAGAAAAAGATTAAAATGAAAAGATTATGCTTGAATATTATCCCCCTTACCTCAATCTCCAAGATTCCTAGCCTTAGCCTCACTTTAGCTCCTAGAATCCTCAATCCCTTCTTGCTCTTCAAGATTTTTCTCCTCTAACCCTTTTCTCCTCTTTCTCTAGCTTTTCTCTCTCTACCTCTTTCTAATGTTGTGAAAATGAATGCTCTAACCCTAGTTTTCTCTTAAGACATGGGTTATATAGACACACAACTAATGAGCCTAACTCTCAAAATGTTTTATGGGTTCAAAGCTCTAATTACTCAATTCCACAAGTTTCTACTCTCTTACGGTAAAAATAACGAATAAACACCAGCTCTTAATTAATTATCACAACCCACTAACAACTTAATAAAAATAAGTGGTTCCCACTTGAAACACTAAAAAAAATCTACACTATGGAATTGCTAAATTACCCTTGCTCACCAAAAGACCAAAATACCCTTCTAACACGAAAACCCAAGAAATTACACTCAAAGATAAATAATCACACACAAACATATATAAACACATATTAAACACATAAAAATAAAATTAGCGAAAAATCGGGCTGTTACATCAGATCCCTTTATGATGAATTTTACACTCATATGATAGAAGATTATCAAACAATAAACAATATCGTAGGATGAATTTTACACTCATATGATAGAAGATTATCAAACAATAAACAATATCGTGGGACCAAGCTTGATTAATATGCTATTGAGGGATTTAAATGAGCTCTTGAAGCAACATGGTAAAGATATCACAAATTATGATCTTCCAGAATTACCAGCAGAAACAAATGAAGATAATCCAGTTCCAAGGGTTATTCAAGAGGAGTTATCAGTCCAAATTCCCAACGAAGACATTGAATCTGTTGGGAAGTTAAATCATGACCAAATGGTTGCTTTCAATACCATTATGAATGTCATTGATCATAATCAGAGTCAAGTATTTTTTGTTGAAGGTCCAGGCGGAACAGGTAAAACATTCCTTTATCGAGCATTAATGGCAATTTTGAGAAATAGAGGAAAATTGTCTTAGCAATCGCGTCATTTGGTATAGCTGCAACATTATTACCGGGTGTTAGAACTGCACACTCCCGATTTAATTTATCTTTTGATGTACAACCAAATTTCTTCTGCAATATAAAAAAGCAAAAAGATCTTGCAAAGCTTATTAGAGTAGCAGCTGCCATAATTTGGGATGAAGCCCCAATGACAAACAAATACTGTTTAGAAGCATTGGATCGAACACTAAAAGATATTTTAGATTGTGATGCTCCATTTGGTGGAAAAGTTATGATCATGGGTGGATATTTTCGTCAAGTACTTCCAGTTATTCAAAAAGGTAGTAAGGCAAAAATTATATCTGCATGTATTATTAGGTCTTCTTTGTGGGCTAATACCAAGGTCCTATATTTAGTACAAAATATGTGATCAATGAGTGATCCTGAATTTGTACAATTTCTTATGCGAATTGGTGATGGTGTTGAACCTACCAAACCCAATGATATGGTGAGGATACCTCCTCAAATTGCATTACCATGGGAAGGAGAGCAGTTAATACAAACTCTTATCGATCATATTTTTCCACAATTACATTTGCATGTGTGAGATGCAACGTATATGGTCGAAAGAGCCATAATTACACCTACAAATGATGATGTTCAAAAATTGAATGACATAATTATCAATCAGTTTCCAGGAGAAGAACATAACTTGTTGTCATTTGACGAGGTTGAAGGGGATGCTCATAACTTATATCAACATGAATTCTTAAACTCAATTGCTCAAGGAAGTATCGCACCACATATTTTAAAGGTAAAAAAAGGTGCACCTTTGATGTTGTTGTGAAACATAGACCCTAGATATGGTATGTGTAATGAGACATGATTGTTATGTCGTGGTTTATTTAAGAATATGTTGGATGTAGAAATCCTAACATGAAGCAATGCGGGAAAAAGAGCATTCTTGCCCATAATTAAATTAAAAACAAATGCGAGTTCAGGACTTCCCTATGTGCTTAGTAGAAAACAGTTTTCCGTTAGACTAAGTTTTGCTATTACCATAAATAAGTCACAAGGGCAAACCATTCCCACTGTCGGAATCTATCTTCCACTGCATGTTTTCAGCCATTGTCAATTATATGTAGCTTTATCAAGAAGAGTTTCTCGAAATTCAACAAAAGTTCTCATTATAGAAGGGAAAATAGAAGGAGAAGATGGAGACTTTACGAAAAATGTAGTTTTTAAAGATATTCTTTTATCGCAATCATAATATTGTTTCTTTTACATTTTTTTTTTTGAGGAAACATTGTTTCTTTTACATAACATGTCATTTATACATTTATGTTATGATGTTACTAATTACTATTAGAATAAACAATAAATGATTATTATTTTATCTTTATTTTATAATATGCAGACAAACTAAAATACGTTGAGTTCATAAATAATTTTGTTATATGCCTTGACAATATTTTATTTATAAATCAAAATATCAATAATTTCCATTAATATTTTAAAATTTGAAATTTTTAATCAAAGTTATATAAACAAACATAATAAAATAATAATATGCGTTAGCACAGTTAAAAGAGCGGACAGACAGGCGATTTCCGCTAGTTTATATAAAGTATACGATATCTCCCATATCAATAAATATATAATCCTTTATTCTTATCATGTAATATATGGTCGATGTTTACGAATGATTTAAGTAAGTTTTTCTTTGCCATCTACGAAAAGTTTCGAATATTAAAAACAAAAATAATAAGATAAATAAAAAAGCACAAAGATATCCTTCAAAAAAAAAAGCACAAAGATATATTTATGATTTTGTTTCCATTTCAGCTTCAAAAAGACAATTCTTTTTTCAAATTCACCCCGTCAAATTTGTTTCCTATTTTCAATTTTTAAAAAGAATTTTTCTTTCTTTTTATAAATATGCCCAAAAGATAAAAAAGGAAAAAATAAAAATGGAAACAGTAAAAAAATGGAATAATTAAAGATTCTTAAAAGATTCCGATTATGCACATGTATATACATTTATATTGTAAACTATCTGAATTGTGTACGGTCACAACCTTGTCGCACACGTCTCATCCAATAGTTTGTTGCACATGTCTCACTCATCGGAGAGTAAATGAAAAATAATAAAAATAATTTTAAAAATTGGATCATTCAATTAGACCGAACGACGAACAATGCCGTGACTACACTACACCCATCAAATCCATTTTAAATGAATCCGACTCTTGAAAGTGAGTAATGAACTATAGAGAGTATATCACTATTGAAAAAAAGTAAAATTAGGGAGGGAAATTAGTGACGGAAAAATAAAATCACTCATAAATTTCTTGGTTGTAAAATTTAATGACGGAATTAGAGAGAGATTTTTCTTTTTACCTCTCTATATTTTCCTCACTAATTCTTGTTTTTTCAGTAGTGACTGAATAATACCAACCGTGAATCATTTTTCAAAAAAATATGAATCATCATTATATTAATCAATAAATTTATACGTAAAGAAGCAAGTATTGTTAAATATCGTTGGCATATCATAAAAAAATCATCCAAACAATTCCATTGTAACTAAATATATTTGTTTTTTATTCTCTCTTTCATTTATACGTAAAAAAGACAAGTAACTCTATAAATAATTAAGTTTATTTTTTTATTCAAACTCTTTTATTTTTAAGTTTTTATTAATTCATGTTAAATAGTCACATATATTGATTATTGTGGGAATTAGGAAGAAAATAATTTAATTAAATATATTCATAGAAAGAAGACAAATAATTTCATAAATCTTTTGAGGATGAGTTTTTTCATCTATTATATTGCAGTTTTATTTGAATATAAGTCGTTGTAGTTGCCTACATGTGCACACATAAAAAGATAAATTATTCGATTGAATTTCTCAACAAAAAAAATTCGATCGAAAGTAACTAAATTTATCAACTACTTTAGCATGTGCAAATAACTTCAATTCAACAATTAAAAAAGAGTGTGTGGAGTATTTGTTTACTAATGTTTAGTCTATCTAATGAAAAACAAACGACTGTTGGTCAAGAATTATTTCTTTTTTGCGTGGGAAAAAAAGTTATTTCCTAAAAAAATTCATTCCTTTGATACGTGGTTGTTTATTTCCTAAAAGAATTATTCAAATGATTGTTTATTTCTTTTGGTCAAAAAAAAAAAATCATTCCTTTGATTTCAACTTTTTTCCTTTTTAATTATTTTTTCCTGTTTCTTACCATTTATAAAAAGTTTATGAAATTTTCTATATCAATAAATATATTATCCTTTATTCTTACCGTTTAATACGTGGTTGGTGAAAACCCAAAAAAATAAAAATATATGTGGTTGATATTTACGTAGGTTTTTTTCTTGGCATTTTGGAAAAGTTTTGGGGAAAAAGAAAGCAAAAGTTTTGAATAAGTGTTAAATTTATATACCATCGTCAATGTAAATAAATTTTATAGTTGCATACAATAATGTATTGTCACAATAACTGATGAGCTACGATAAATTATTTGATTTATCTATCTCATTAATTAATTGATGTAACAACACATCATTAAATATACATGTAGAAAATTTATACAATAAAAATGTATATTTTTTTGACAAAACAATAAAAATGTATATAAATTGAATTCTTGAAAATTAAAACACATGTAACAATAATAATAATAAAATAAATTAAGTAATTTTTTTGAAAGAATAATGATAAATTAAAAAAAAACAAGGGTATATTTCTGATTTTGTTTCCTTTTCAACTTCAAAAAGACTATAATCTTTTCAAATTCACACTGTCAATTTTGTTTCCTCTTTTCATTTGTTCAAAAAAGTTTTTTTTATTTGTTTTTACAAATTTACCCCGAAAGAAAATAAAGGAAAAAAAAGAAAACAAGAAACAATAAAAAATCCTACAATTAAATATTCAGATTTTGCACGTGTATTTTCCAGATTTACTAATAATTTTAATGATTTGATCGTATATGGTCAGCGCCTTGTCGCACACGTCTCATCTATCCGATCAATTGTATACGGTTACAATCTTGTTGAACACATCTCATTTATCCTATCTTAAACAATTTAGATTTAAAAATTGATACTTTAAAAATATTAAATTAATTTAACAAAATATTTACACCAACATAATAAATCATCATTTGTTAAAATTCAAAGAAACCAACCTTCATTTTTTTCACTTGACTATTTATCCAAATTGACCATAAACATAGAAGTTTTTGATTGAATTGTTTATCATATGATATGATAAGATCATGGTCCAACACACACCAAATCATCACCATAAAAAAAAAACCGCAATCTTAAGAAATCATCGTATGTCAAAAAAGAACCTAGGCGCGTGAATCACGCGCTCTGAAAGTGAACAAACATCACAAACGACTGTCTTTGTCAGTGGGCCCCACACCCTTGTATCACTCTTTTTCCATGCTATATATTTCAGCAAATCTCACAAAATCAAGTGTTAGAATATCTAGAGAGAGAAAAAAGTACAAGTACTTGTTCTCTATAGAAGATATAGAGAGAGAAACTGCATGCTATTGTGTGTGTGATTAGTCAGTGATTGAAAGAAAAAACGAATTTTTCGGAGTGGGTTTTGGGCTTTAATCCAAAGGGTTCATTTTTTTTCTTTCTCTTCCATATACAAATATTTCTTGTGTTTTGAGAATTTGTATAATCATTTGTTGAAAGGTTTTGACTTTGTGAAAATACCTTGAGTCTTTGTAAGTCAGCTACGTTCTTATTATTTTTTTTGGTACTAGCTACGTTCTTATTTTATTTAATCATCACTGTTTTTATTTGTTAAATTTAAATATATGATTTTGTTTATTTATATTATTAAAATGATTGATTTTTATATGTTTTCTCTGTCTTTTTCTCTTCTACAGATCCCAGTGAAACAGTGTTACTTGTGAAGAAGGATCCGAAAACTATTGTTTTTTTTACACAGTCAAAGTACAAGGTATCTTTCTCTCATCGTACTTATGTTGTTTTCATTGTCCATATCATAAATAAATAACCCATTTTCTATGTGATCAATTTTTTATAAGCATAAAAGGTTTTTTTTTTGTGAAATGATATTTGTTATGACCATTTGGGGATAATTTATGAATAACTCGCTCTTTTTTAGTGTGATTTTATTTTCTCTCTATTGTTCTTGATCAATACAAAAAGAGAAGTAGTTGTTTAATTTTTTTCTTCATAAAATGGTCGTACAAATATCGTAATTCATTTTTATCTGTACTGTTTTGATTTGGTATATTTTTATTGTTTTGATTTGGTACAATGTATTTGAATAGTGTGAATTTTGTTTTTGTTTTACTCTTTTTTTTTTAATGAATAGAAAAAGAAGACCAATCTGATTTTTTATTTTTTTTTTATTGTTTTGTGTTGGTATCTGATTTCTGAAGCAATGGATTTTGTTGGGACCCTTTTTAGGTTTTCTTCGTTGAAATTTTTTCAACGCTGACAAATTGGTCAGGTGTTGGTGTTAAAATAAGGAAAAGAGGGATAATCTATTTTCCTCTTATTTGTCACTGTTGAATGAGAGAAACATGTGTGTCTGTGTACTTTATATCTGAAAAAAGGTTTTTTTTTTTTTTTTTGTCTTGTTCCTATCCTTACATTTGCATCTGAAAAAAAATATAACTTTTATTTTCTTGAAAAAGATAAGATTCATGCATGAGAGTTGACTAGGAAAAAAGTTTGTCTTTATTATAATATATTATATATTATAATTATAATTATTTTATTTATGACATAATAATATTTAATATATTGTTTCAGTCAAAATAAAAATATTTAATATATTGTCTATATTTTATACAATTTTGTTTAAAAGGTCAAAACTTGAGCAGAAGAATCCAAAATTGTTTAAAAGTGCATTGGGAAATTGTGACAGTGACATGTTGAAAAGAACCTTGAGAACTAAAGTGAGTCACAAAAAGGTTGCATGAACTTTTTGTTTTTTTGTTTGCTTTTGTTTTTGAAATAAATTTTAGTCTTTGAGGGCTTGTTTTTTTGGTTGATAGTTTTTCATAGAACCATTTCATAGACCATTTTCCATTCTATGAAAAATGGTCCCTAACTTGTCTTTGATCACTGTATGTTTCAACCCTTCATTGATTTTGGTCTCTTTTTCTGTGTATTCTGTTTTTTTAATGATTATGATGATGAATATGATTTGTATGTAACCCACTTGGGTTGGTCCGGTAGTATTGACTTAGGGCCTGAAAGTGTGTTTTTCCTTGAGGTCTCAATTTCGATTCTTGCCAGTGCCAATTTAGATGAGTTAATTTAGCTTCTTCAAAAAAAGAAAATGATTATGATTTGTATTTTGTGTATCTTATTGTTTCTCCTTGTTATGTTGATGTAGCTTATGGAATTTTTATTTTTGCAGAACAGGAAAATGGAAGGAAATGGTGGAATGGGACTGATCGGAGAAAACTTTGATTCTGGTTTGCTTGGAAGGCTGAGGGATGATGACTATGAAAGCAGTCCTGGAAGTGAGAATTTTGATGATGTTTCTGGTGATGACCTTGATGCTGCTGATGATCAGCCAAAGAGCAAGAAGAAAAAGAAATATCATAGGCACACTCCTCAACAAATTCAGGAACTCGAAACGTACGACTTTATGAAATTATGCAATCTTTTTAACTAAATGTGATTGATTATCTATGGTTTAAGTCTGAACTAATTGGGGATTTTTAATTAGGTCTATGAACTAAAAATGTTTGTAATTGGATTGATGAATTTGTATGTAATTTGTAATTAAATACTTGAACTAAAAAGTTTTTAATTGAGAACCCTTCTTAGATTTTTACATGATTTGTAATTAGGTATGAGTAATTTTTATAATTATGATTGAGTTATTAATAATAATTTTTGTTATTGAATGTTTTAGTTTCTTCAAGGAGTGTCCACATCCTGATGAGAAGCAAAGAACTGACCTTAGCAGGAAGCTTGGCTTGGCGAACAAGCAAGTCAAGTTCTGGTTTCAGAATCGCCGAACTCAAATGAAGGTAAAATTTGAATACATTCATGCACATGTATGTAGTTTGTTGATGCGATTGATATTAGGGACGGATCTATGACTTAGACATTGTGAGATTTCAATCTTTTCCAATACATATTAAAAGCTCAAACATATATGTAATAGGCTTCAATTGATATGCAGTGACAATGTAAAACGTTTTTCATTTATCATTGTCAATCAATCATAATCGTTGGATCATTATTTTTTATTTTTTATACTTTAATGGTGTATACTTCAAAAGTCGTTTGATCGGTTGAACCGTGTCAACAATTTTACATTGACTGAGCATCAAAATTAATCTCTATGATCTATTATATATATGGTTCCCCTACTAGAATTTACTTATAAGTATTACTTTTATATCTTACGATTTATGAATCCATCACAAATTTATATATACATGTACTAAATGAATTGCATTTATTGAATTAGACGCAACTGGAACGCCATGAGAATATGATTCTGAGGCAGGAAAATGAGAGGCTCCGAGCTGAGAACAGTCTGCTAAAAGATGCTATGTCAAATCCGACATGCAGCAACTGCGGTGGCCCAGCAATTCCTGGACAATTTTCTCCTGAGGACCACCAGCTCAAGGTTGAAAATGCCAGACTGAAAGAGGAATTGGGCCGAGTGTGTACCTTGTCCACTAAGTTCCTCGGCCGACCACTCTCGGCAATGGCCTCCATCACTATGGCAAATCCAAATTCTGGCTTCGAACTTGGTATGGGAAGGAATGGTGTTGTTGGTCCAAGCAATTTCAACATGTCGCTGCCGATGGGATTTGGTATGGGAGACGGAGTTATGGGAGCTCCAGCGCTACAATCTGGATTGCAATCACCGATGGGAATGATTGGAAATAGTGCTCAGCAGGAGAGAGCTATGCTTATTGATATTGCAGCAGCTGCTATGGATGAACTAATCAGTATGTCTCAGCCGGATTCTCCTCTCTGGATTAAGAGTTTGGATGGTGTGAACGAAGTGCTGAACTATGAAGAGTATGCAAGGATCAATTCTCTTTTTAACGATCCGAAACAAAATGGTTTTGTAACCGAAGCTACAAGACAAACTGGACTGTTATTAATCAACAGTGCAGGTCTTGTGGAAACGATGTTGGATGCGGTATGTCATTCAACTTTCTTAAACTTAGATGAAGTATAACTTATTATATTGGAGATTTAGTGTTTTAATGCGAGAAAGTTCAATAAATAATTTTTTTTATTTATTATTTATGTCAATAGGATCAGTGGGCAGAGATGTTTCCATGTATGATTGCTGGAGCTGCAACCTTGGATGTAATATCTAGTGGAATGAATGGAACCAGGAGTGGATCTTTGCAAGTGGTATATATATGTTTGCATTGTGTTAATTTGCTCAATTTTGCTATATATATTTGGATGAAATTAATTACGATTTTGATTATGTTTTCAGATGCAAGCCGAGGTTCAATTGCCTTCGCCATTAGTCCCGGTTCGACAATATAGTTTCCTCAGGTTTGCAAAGCAGCATGTAGGAGGTATTTGGGTTGTGGTTGATGTTTCGGTCAACGTTGGCCGTAATGCTGCTAATGGAAACCCTTACATGAGCTGCAAGAAGCTTCCTTCTGGCTGTATTTTGGAGGATTTGCCCAATGGTTTTTGCAAGGTAAGTGCTTAATTATCTAAAACATTTTAAGCATTGTTTTTTCTTTATTGCATCATTTAATCCTTGTGTATTTTAAACATCGATTTCAAACATTTACATTTTTGGTTTACTACTGTCTACTCTGCAAAACTAGTGAATCGAGGCATACATAGTTTAGTACATATTCACCCATGTGTATTCTTTTGAAATTCATTCCATTTTTTATTTTCCACTTAAATCCTTTAAATAGAGTTCTTATTTGGGATATTAATTTACAAGCATTGCTATATTGAGCGAAATTCTCATTCACGATATGCATCACGAACACGAACACTGGTCATACCAAAATTTCTAGAACTGTTTTAATCTTTGACTTGTATGGAAATCATGGTTGATGTAGGTGATAATAAGCCGATCATACATTGCCACCTCATGTCGTGAAAATATTTTTCGCTATGTCCAGCATTTTCCATTATTTATAATCATCATAGGGTTTAACATTTCTTTTATTTTCAAGTATGAACTATGTCTGCCTAATTTATGTGATAAACAAAATTGACTGATGGAAATTACAATGTTGCAGATTACTTGGGTTGATCATTCCCAATATGATGAGACTGCTGTCCACCAAGCCTATCGTCCATTGGTTAATTCCGGCATTGCATTTGGTGCTCATAGATGGGTTGCAACTCTCCAGAGGAAGTGTGATTCCCTTGCAGTCCTCATGTCACAATCTGATGACCCCACAGGTCTGCAACTTTCTTATTGCACTTAACACGTATGAAACACTGACGCGTTAACCCTAGTAATTATTTGAGAAAATGAAATAGTTGAATGTGGCCACATGTGCCGGTGTCGGATACTAGACACATATTCAATATGAATTGTTGATACTGCATAGCTTAACACTTTTTCACTCACAAATCTGGTGAAATCGATTATAATTTGATTGACATGTTATTTTGCCAGCCATGACTCCACATGGTAAGAAAAGCATGCTGAAGCTCGCGCAGCGGATGTCCGATTACTTCTGGTCGGGAATCTGTCCTTCGACTGCGTGCAAGTGGGATGTCCTTCCCATTAGTGACATGGGTAACAGTGACATGAAAATCATGTATCGGAAACATCCAGATGCCAATTCGAGCATCGTGCTAAGTGCTGCAACTTCTGTTTGGATGCCTTTGCCTCGGCAAAGGGTGTTTGATTTTCTCCGTGAGGCACAGATGAGAGGCGAGTGGGATGCTTTGTCCAATGGTGGAGCAATGCAGGAGGTGGTCCACATTGCTAAAGGACAAGCACTTGGAAATTCCATTTCTATTCTTAGTGCCAATAATGTAAGTGCTCTTTTCCAATATTATGTTCTTCATAAATCAACCATCTGAAATTCTCTTTGTTTGTTTATTATCGTTATCGACTCTAATGTTATTTTGTCCAAAATGTCTCGACACTTAGGACACACATGCCAAGGCTTATATACACTTTTTCCTCAATATCTTATCCGATGTTCTACTTATATGTTAGTTTCCAACGGTTTCAATAGATATGAGACAAAATCCTTTTATGTTGGACCAATTTGTGGTTTGGAAACTATTATCCAAACATGTACTTAATAGATGAAGATATAAGAATGATTCTATATAAACCTTTTTAACATTTTGCAAGTTAGTTTTGGGATGTTTACTTAATCGTTGCTTTACATTTAACTTTTTTATTTTCCGTTTAGGCTGTGAATCCGAATGGAAACGAGGGAAGCAGTCTATACCTGCAAGACTCATGGACCGATAGCTCCGGCTCAATGGTCGTGTATTCACCAATCGATTCTCAATCCTTGGACATAGTGATCAGCGGTGGAGAGTCTTCATTGGTTCCTCTTTTGCCTTCCGGCTTTTCAATTCTTCCGGACGGCCATTCAAACAACAACAATATCGTTGGAACTTCAAGTGACGGTAGCAGCGGCAATGGCGAGGGAGGAGACAATGGTGGATGCTTGCTTACATTTGGATTACAAATGCTGCTAAACAACACTCAAACAAGTAAGCTCACAATGGAGTCAGTTGAGTCTGTCAATGCACAAATCTCAGTGACCCTTCAGAGAATCAAAGATGCACTTGGAGTTGTTGCATGATGAGGAAGTGATTGATATACAATAAAACCCTTTTTTATTTTTATTTCATTCATGACAATTTAGTTTCATTTAAAGTTTAATTTCTTTTGAAATTGGGCATAGAAAAACGTTACATACAATTATAGAGGATTTTAGATTATAGTTGGAAAAGGTTGAGACATAATTAAGTCAAGAACGAACCATGAAAGAGCAATTAATTGGTTTTGCTTTTTGTTCGGTTGGTTCGGGTATTGACTTAGATTTGTCTCAGCCTTTTTTGATTAAATTTGTCCAAAAGAATATTATGTTGTTATTCATGCTTACTTTGCTTATAGCTAAAGTGAATATTGCATGAAATTGTTGCTAGTTATCAATCTTATTGAATGCATGATTATGAATTTATGGGTCAGTGATTTATTATAGTTTTTTTCAATCCATTTTTTTTTTTATAAATCTTCTGTTTGTTATAGTTTTTTTAAAATTGAGAATTTTTTTGATTAAAATGAAGTTGTTTTGAGGTTGGAAGTCATTTTTCATAGTTGATTTTTTAAAAATAGTGATTTTTATCATTACATACAAAAATAGTGTGTTTTCTTCAAAATCTTGAAAATCATTACATACAAAAATAGTGTGTTTTCTTCAAAATCTTGAAAATCATCACATACAAAAATAGCGTTTTTTCTTCAAAATCTTGAAAATTTTATACTATTAAATTCCATCTGTGACAAATTGAATCTATTTGATATTTCTTATACTTCTAAACTTTTGGTTTGCTTAGAAAAAAAATTCTAAGCCTTTGGTTAAGATTTTTCCAAAATGAAACTTGAAAATAATTGCTTCTTGAGGCAATTGGGACTGCTTGTAGTTAAAATTGATTTTGATGGAAGAAAGTTTCAGATTTACTAGACGTTGTTCTGTTTCAAAAAATTGAGTTTAGAGAGTGAGATAATAAAATTATCTTTATCTTTTATAGTTTTTCTTAACAAAGACATTTTTTAATATTTCAAAAGTGATTATTTATCATTATATTTAAACGAAACAAATGTTTTAAATTTATTTTTAAAAATATCATTACAAATTATAAATAAATTTTTGTGATCTTAACTTTAAAAATATCATTACAAATTATAAATAAATTTTTGTGATCTTAAATTTGTAAATTAATTTGAGTTGAATTCTTGGTGGCTTAATCCATTGGTTAGTATTGGAATGTCAACCTCGTGATTTTGTTTTTTTGTTGTTTTTTCAGTTTATGTGTTCTGGATTCTGACTTTTTGTTGACTCCATTCTAGACGTATCTGTTTTTTATTTTTAACTTAAAACTGTTTAAATAATCTATTTTTGTATAATACGTTATTTTTTAAAATATCTACATAGTATAAATTGTCTTTAATTTTTCCCTTTTTTTACGGATGTTTTATTTTTCTTCTCCTTTCAATAAAATTTTGATAAGTGTGAATGGCAATGAATTTTACTCTTATATGATGTTAAGTATATAATTCAGAGACACAAGCAAGCTAAAAACCATTTCTAATCAGTCAACTATGATCTAATCAATAGCATCTAGATAAGACTTTTGTAGCAGATGGTTTACCACAATCTTAGAATCCATTTTAATTACCACATTGCTCATTTGTTGTTCATCAAGCCATTGAAAGTTTTGTATTCTCTTTTCTTGTGCTGCAAAATCATATACAATTTGGGCAATGTCCATGGAAAGAATTTACATTTATTGAACACCACCTCATTTCTTCCTTTCTCATGTGAGGCTAATTAAATAGCTGGACAACTTCAATGTTGGGGTTTTTAAGCCATTGTTCTAACCATTTGTGTAGACTCATTTGTTGTGGAAAATGTATGCATAGGGGAGAGATAAACTACATCATTTAAATTATCAGATAGTGCATAAAGAGGTGTTCATGGCTTTCTTTCTCAGGGGTGCAGATCCTCTCTATTTTGACATAAAATGGCAATCTCAATTTCCTCTCTTAAAAACATGACATGTGGAAAAGTAAATGTTAATGGCTATGATTTATTCTATTAATTATTTTAATAAAAAAACATAGGAAACCACCCCTCTCTCTCTCTCTCTTGTTTGGAGTTCAGTTTGCAGAACCCATAGCCATTAACATTTTCCATCGCCATTCCTCTGTGTGTTGCCGTTGCTGCACTGATTCATGTGGCCATCGTAAGGGCTCTTCTTCTTCTTCTTCTTCTTCTTGAGTTGTATGAGAGGTTGGTATCATCAGTTGGTCTGGTTTTTTCTCTCATGTTCAATCCATGTCAATTCAAATTGATTGTGATTTATGAGTAATTCAGAAGGTTATGCTACTGTACATGTTAATGTTAGTATGAAGATTAAAAGAAAATTTTCCATTAACAGTGTCAATGAAGAGATTAACAGTGTCGAAAACATGGGACAAGGAAGGGTCGCGAATTTGTTTTGTTTTTGGAATAATTTTATTTCAATTGATGTGTAAGGAATAAACATGAGCCATTGATTTCTTAAGTTGCCACATGTTATGTTTTTAAGAAAGGAAATTGAGATTGCCATTTCATACCAAAATGGAGAGGATCTGCACCCCTTTCTCTGAGTGGGTGATGAATATTTTAGCAAGTCTATTAAGTTGACGTTCAAGCAATAACATTCTAAGTTTGTGTCCACATGGATCTTTGATAAAATCAAGAATAAGAGATGATTAGCTTATTTTGAAGTCACTCCTCTTCGCTGTTTGGTCATAGTGCCAAGTTACTACCATGGTTAGTTTAGAATTACGATGATTTAACAAAATGGTTAAGACCAATGTGTTGACTCATAACCCGATTTTTTGATCGCAACTCCCTAATGTCTTAGACAAGTTTGTGATCATTGAAGGTTTTCAAGAACGTTAAATCCTTATATCACATTAAGATAATCCAATATTATTAAAGCTATTATTGATTGAAATTGTTCCTTTAGAATTACAATGATTTAACAAAATGGTTAAGACCAACTTGACCTAGAATCCTATTCTTTGATCGCAACTCCCTAATGTCTTAGGCAAGTTGGTGATCATTGAAGGTTTTCAAGAACGTTAAATCCTTATACCATAGTAATAAAACTAATATTGATTGAACAATTAACTTAGGCCGAGTTTCAAAAAGGTTAATAGTCATTCGAGACTTGAATCAGTTCGCGTAAACACACAAAAAGCATTAAAAAAAAAGATCATCAACTAAATTAAACTAAGCTTGCAATTGCATAAAAGAGTACACAATGATTACATGATTCAAGTAGCTATGAAGAAATTTATCTAATTGGCCTAATCTAAGAAAACTAGTTTCTCATGGTAAAATTATTAAACATAACCAAGAAGTTTTGAAGAGTTACACATGAACACATGACGAACAAGAAGCATCCTCCAGAGCTCAGTTGAAGACACTGGGCGATGTACACACTTCTTGTACATAATGCGCAACTTCCAGCAGATGGTATCATAATTTTCTTCACTATTTGTTCCATTTCTCTTCACCAAAACATCCGTAGTGACTATTCCCCAATAGATAACTTGATACATCTTGTAAAAAGTATAGCACAGCTACATAGTTGTCTAGCTAGGATGAATTCGATCTGGTTCAAAGGTCTTTAATGTGGTCCTTGATTGTCACGCTAGTTTCTTCGACTCGTTACAAAACTTAACTTAAACATGCTAATTTTGACTCAAACGCCTGTGAAATAACTCAAATAAGACACTAAAATATTGTTATAACGGGATGTCATCACAACCCAAACTTAAACCCTTGCTAGTCCTCAAGGAACATGCTTGGAAAATAAATATTTTTGCAGTAAATTAACAAACCTCCTTAAATGAGCCCCAAACTTCAATCAAGATCATTCCAAAAAAAATCACTACAGAGACGGTAACTAAGCACAACTTTTTCTCTTAAGCTCATTAATTCTCTCAAATTTAAATAAGGCTTAATTGCAGTTTTAACCCCTTAATTTTCACAAAGTTGCGATTTTGGCCCCATAAGAAAAAAACTACAAAGCGGCCCCCTAAGTTTTGCATCTGTGGCAGTTTTGGCCCCCAATGCCAATTTTGACTCGGTCTACGCTGACGTGGCACCCTAAGTGAGGTGCCACGTGTTATTTTTTTTTCTCTTGGGGGGCCAAAACTGCTACTGATGCAAAACTTAGGGGCCGTTTTGTAGTTATTTCTTCTTAGGGGGCCAAAATCGCAACTTTGTGAAAGTTAAGGGGTTAAAACTGCAATTAAGCCTTTAAATATTGATAATACTCAACCAACCTGCACATGCAATTTTACCATTGGCTTGGAAACATTCTAAATAGTTGATTAAACTTTGTACAAAAACACACTTCAGATAACTTTACAGGTTATAATTTGGCTTATATAAACTTGGGATATTTTTTAGAAAGTATTCTAAACCGGAGTTAAAATATCAACAACTATTTTCTTGTCTAAGTGACCACAATTACTAAGCATCATGCAATTCCAACATGGTACCAACTACTAAGAGAACTACTTACTTTCTTTTATTTTAATTTCTTTCTATGAAACCATAACTTCTTGATATTAATGGCTCTTTATATTTTATGAAGACACTAATCACATGTTCCTTTTTATAAACAAGTTTTGTTCCCTAGTACCCCGTACCCCAAACTTAGAGTATTTCTTATTCAAGAAGCAACCCCCAAACTTATGACAATGTCATCACAAGGAAAACAAAGCTTCTACCTAACTTCAAAGAGGGTAAATAGTTTTAATTTTCTAAGTAAAAATGGTTTATAATACAATTTCTCACTAAAAGAAAGGGGATAAATTTTTAGACTCAAAGGGGTTTAGCAAATGATAAGTGTATACAAGGTGACTTAAAAATACATTGAGTACCAGTAAAAGGTGCCTCAATGCATGTAAATGTAAAAACCCATCAGCTATAGGAAAGA
This sequence comes from Medicago lupulina, assembly GCA_958299785.1. Classification (NCBI taxonomy): domain Eukaryota; kingdom Viridiplantae; phylum Streptophyta; class Magnoliopsida; order Fabales; family Fabaceae; genus Medicago; species Medicago lupulina. The sequence continues at coordinate 42,234,365 of OY283146.1, read as the reverse complement.
ATGCAAATTCTAAAAAATGAATGCATGTATGGGTACTCACATGAGAGAAAACACTCTATACATTGGGTAAAATTTAGGCTCTAAGTTCTCACCAACAATGATTTATGTAAAGGTTGTGTTAGTTTGTGAAATTCCGGCAGGCTAGCTTTCAGATGTTTTATACGATGTTTTAACATCAGATACAAACAGATTGTTGAGTATGATGTTTTAACATCGAGCTAGCTGAAAACAAACAAAACAAGGAAAATATACGAATGTTGAAATTCTAGCGCATTAGTTATAAGCTGTTTTATGTGATGTTTCAATTTCAGATGCACAGAAAGCAGATGTTCCATTTAATGTTTCAACATCGTGCTAGCAGTAAGCATAAACAAAACAACAAAATAAAAGCAAGAAAGTAAAGAACACAATGCGTTTGTTGACCCAGTTCGGTGACAAACACACCTACTCTGGAGGCTACCAAGCCAGGAAGGAAATCCACTAGTGCAGTCCTTATTCTATAGCTCTCAGCAAACTCCTCGTTTGCACTAAAGACCTAGGACCTACCCGTATTGATTTCAACCTAGGAACTCCTAGATCTGAGATCCCATCTCACTATCCTATGGTCAGTCACAACCCCTGTAACCTATCAGACCAAAAGCAAACAAACACAAAGATGAAGTTACCTTCAAACAAAAACTACACCTTGCTTAAAAGCTTTGGTGTATCACAACCTACCTAGCTCCTTGATTCACAGCTTCGGAGTAGTACACATGAGTTTACAACTCAATCTAGGTCCTTAACATGTATCACAAACGAAACAAGAAAGGCTCACAAATAATCAGACTTAAACTTGCATCAAACAATACAAGAGTAGAACACACAAAGACTCAAAACCCTAAAAGTCTACATTTTTTAGTGCGGCGGCTTGAATGAATAATTAGGTCTTGAAGTCTTCCTTATATACTGAAGCAGCATGGATCAAATGTTCTATTTGGGCTTGAGAACAAATTGAAGACCGATTTGATCTACAACAGAATCAGAGACAATTATGGAAAGTCCTAATATGTAGGCACATCTTTAGGAACGTCCAAAATATCTTCAAATATTCCCTTAAATATTCTTGCTCTTCTGAGAATAAAACCGAATTGATTCTGTACAGATATGTACGCTGCTTGGTCATCAAGTTAAGGAAAAGTTGTTTCTTTTTAAAGATAAGGCACGCGTACAAATAGACATGAACTTAGGCACACTGAATCGTGGCAGGATTTTGGAACATTCTGTCCAACATCTCATATGGATGCCTAAACCATGTTGGAACATAGTATCCAACTACACACTCAAGGATATTTGTTTTAGCAACAAATGAAGCCAATACTCAAATACCCAACAATCTCCCCCTTTGGATTTATTTGTTGTTAAAACAAACCGAGACCATACAAACAAGGTAGAGAGATACCACACATACATTTCTTCAATCCACAACCATGAAGAAATGTAACACAACTACAAAATGGACATGTTGAAACATCATCCAGCACATCGTCCAAAACATGTTGGAAAATAGTATCCAAAATCACAAACATGGATTTTTTTTTTAGCGATAATGCAACCAATACAAATACTCAACAATCTCCCTATTTGGCAATTTTTTGGCTAAAACAAATTAAGGCCAATCTTCTTAACAAACAGAGGGATACAGAAGACAACCATTTCCTCAAGCAGCATGACACCATACCTATGAAGAAACAACCAACACACACAGTCTAAAGAAATACCTTAGATACACTTCCTCAAGTCAACACGAACACATATTCAAGAAGAAGAAGTAGCTTGAAAATATCACTCAAGAAATTCCAGAAGTGTGCATAAAAGAATACCTCATAAAATCTTCATTCATGACTTCAACTTAAGAGACATTACAAATATCAAAGACATGCAGCAGCGGATAATTTTTTTGCATAGTCTCACAAGAGCAAAGGAAAAATAAATTCCCACACAAGATAGGATGTTCCAGCATCCATCATAACATCAGACAGGAGTACTTGCCACACATATCAGCAAGGGAAAAAATAAATTTCTCATACCTATAGAAAGCTGACAGTAAAATGTTTGCACATCATATTCATATCCTGTCAGACAGCTTGAGTACTTTCAAGCACTCAACATAGTAGCACTCCCCCTCAATATAACAGCTTATAATTGACTACTAAAAATATTCCACTACTCCCCCTGAATACATGCATATGGAAGAATCATCACACAATTTTCTAATGCATAGATAGTAGAAAAACTTCAGGGCTTGGGCATAAGATCTTTCAGGGAATATGCACAAAACAGTTAGACCTTATGAGGTCACAAAGACATGTTCCAACCTTCTATAGAGCAGCTGTAGGGAACATGTACAATATAAAGTACTAAGAACAAATTCTCAGATCATCATTAAGAGCAACAAGATGTTGCAACATCCGTGACAACATCTACACAAACCTGAAATAGTTGCAAAATAAATGCAACAACATCAACAATACAAGCATAGGCATAAAAGGTAAATCTGCGAAATAAATGCATAATAACACATACACATGCATTCAGAGAGTATAGATATACCATTTTATCCCCCTTTATAGCCACAAAATATGCCAAGAGAAAACTCTTCATGCATACACACATCAGAGGCATACACAATGGAATAGAGATAAAACCCAGCCTCACTGAAAAACAAAGGGAGAAATACACTCCCACATAAAATAACCAAAGAGAAACAAACTCTCACATCAGGATGTTCAGAACATCTGGTAAGACATCAGTTCACCAGAACACACATACCCACATCCATTCATACATCAATACACTAGCATCATAACATCATCAGACTAGTTAAAAATAATGCTCCCTCTCAACAGCATATGTATATAAGAAAAATCAAATACCTCATTCCTTGTTCATTAGCCAGAAAGTATCTTCTCTGGATCTCACCCAGTAGCAGGTAGGGTGTCTGCTCTGATACCAATTGAAATTCCAGCAGGCTAGCTTTCAGATGTTTCATACGATGTTTTAACATCAGATACGAACAGATTGTTAAGTATGACGTTTTAACATTGAGCTAGCTGAAAACAAACAGAACAAGGAAAATATACAAATGTTGAAATTCTAGCGCATTAGTTACAAGCTGTTTTATGTGATGTTTCAATTTCAGATGCACAGAAAGCAGATGTTCCATTTAATGTTTCAACATCGTGCTAGCAGTAAACATAAACAAAACAACAAAATAAAAGCAAGAAAGTAAAGAACACAATGCGTTTGTTGACCCAGTTCGGTGACAAACACACCTACTCTGGAGGCTACCAAGCCAGGAAGGAAATCCACTAGTGCAGTCCTTATTCTATAGCTCTCAGCAAACTCCTCGCTTGCACTAAAGACCTAGGACCTACCCGTATTGATTTCAACCTAGGAACTCCTAGATCTGAGATCCCATCTCACTATCCTATGGTCAGTCACAGCCCCTGTGACCTATCAGACCAAAAACAAACAAACACAAAGACGAAGTTACCTTCAAACAAAAACTACACCTTGCTTAAAAGCTTTGGTGTATCACAACCTACCTAGCTCCTTGCTTCACAGCTTCGGAGTAGTACACATGAGTTTACAACTCAATCTAGGTCCTTAACATGTATCACAAACGATACAAGAAAGGCTCACAAATAATCAAACTTAAACTTGCATCAAACGATACAAGAGTAGAACACACAAACTCAAAACCCTAAAACTCTACATTTTTTAGTGCGGCGGCTTGAATGAATAATTAGGTCTTGAAGTCTTCCTTATATACTGAAGCAGCATGGGTCAAATATTCTATTTGGGCTTCAAAACAAATTGCAGACTGATCTGATCTACAAAACATAATCAAAGACAATTATGGAAAGTCCTAATATGTAGGCACATTTTTAGGAACGTCCAAAATATCTTCAAATATTCCCTTAAATATTCTTGCTCTTCTGAGAATAAAACCGAACTGATTCTGTACAGATATGTACGCTGCTTTGTCATCAAGTTAAGGAAAAGTTGTTTCCTTTTAAAGATAAGGCACGCATACAAATAAACATGAACTTAGGCACACTGAATCGTGCCAGGATGTTGGAACATTCTGTCCAACATCTCATATGGATGTCTAAATCATATTGGAACATAGTATCCAATTACACACTAAAGGATATTTGTTTTGGCAACAAATGAAACCAATACTCAAATACCCAACAGTTTGGACTTGAAATATTCCCCTTTTTCTCATCCTTTATTCCATCTCTTGAACCACCATGATGTTTTGAGTAATTCCATTTCAATGTGTAGAAATTTATAGAACTTCTGTAGTTTTAGGTTCCCATTATTCAAACAGGAGTGTTACTAAATTTAAAACTTAATAAAGCAAGATATGATGATTAATAATAAACAAGACAACAAATAGGTTTTTATGAAAGACATAACAACAAGCTAACGACACAATGCAAAAAGATAGTTGATAACATTGGTTTCCTTCCATGAAGCTCTTCTTTAATATCATTAATTTAACTCTTGGCAACCTTAAAGGTCAGTCACCACCAATGAAATTTTCGCAGTTGGAAATTGAACTTCGACATATGTCTTCAACCTTTAGACATCTACCTTAAAGGCGGTATTAGCACCAGGTTCTTTTATTTCTACAGCTCAATGAGGTGAGACGTCATTCGCTAGAAACAGACCAGACCACTATGTCATACCCATTGTCAGATAATTGACTTATCTTAAGTAGGTTATATTTAATTCGTTAAACAAAAAGTACAATGTCAATAGAAAGTAAAAAGGAGCTACCAATTGAACTAGAACTAATGATCACCCCTTTATGGTTTCCTCCAAATCCCAATGAGCTTTCCTTCTTTAGAGTCAAGTTTTGAAACATATGATTTTCTCGTGTCATGCGTCCAGAATATCCACTGTCCTGTCTATGTACTGTAACACCCCGTTTCCCAAAACGACGTAATAATAATAATAATAATAATAATAATAATAATAATAATAATAATAATAATAATAATAATAATAATAATAATCAGAGTTATTCCACATCAAACGGAGCATTACACTTTTCAAAATTATTTAAATAGAATATAAAACTATTCAAATACCAACAAAATCATCTTTATAAAATTCTGCAGCGGAAATCTTTATTTTAAATCATCTTCATGCAACTACAACAAAATTCATTGGCACAAGGCCTCAACATAACAATATTATTCAACAATTAAGTCTTCAACAACATATTCTTCAAAAGAAATGATACATAAAGGAATGCAAGAGAAGACAACGATTCCCCATCCCTGTTACGTATCAGAGCCCTAGACACAAGAGCCAACATATCACTAGTCTTCATTACCTGCACTTGCCCACCAGGCGGCAATTCCAACAGAAGGGGTGAGTTCACAAAATCAAAAGTAATATATATATATATATATATATATATATATATATATATAAATCATCAATTCGAATTGAAAACATCAACATTTATTAGCATTCATCAACAAGAACATTAACGATAATCATCTCAACAATACCATCTCATTTCATCTTTGATTTACAACAACAACAACAACTCTTGTGGCGACATCTCACCAACAACGACTATGCAAAGACCTCAACTACTAATGCAATATGCATGTGGTACCATACTATGCGCGTTGAATGCTAAGCATTCCAGGGCATGAGCCCCCAACAGTTTGGATGGTTAAAGCATCCCAGGGCAATAAGCCCCCAACAGGTGAACGATAAAGTGTTCCAGGGCAATAAGCCCCCAACAAATGCATATGAGTATGAATGACTCTATGGTGTATATCTGCATACAACCCAACAACATCTAATGGTGTATATCAGCATACAACCAGACAACAACAACTTAGGATACCCTCCCCAAATCGACAATACCACTCAACATCATCAAAGGCAATTCACTTAACAAGGCATATTTATTTTCATGCAAACATACATAACTTCATCTTAATCATCCCCATAATATAGTTTAACCATCTAAACAATTTTAAATAAATCCAATAGACAAGATAGGAAGCTTAGGTTTGGGTTAGGAGCATTTAGAAAAAATCACACAAAATGGTCGCACAAGACCCAGCTCGCTGAAGCGAGCAGCTTCTCGCTTGAGCGAGACAAAATGACGAAAGTTTGGTTTTTCCTCGCTTGAGGCTCGCTTGCGGTTCGCTTAAGCGAACGACCAATTTTCTAAAATCTGGGCAAAGTTTGGCGTCTCTCGCTTAAGCGACGGGGACTTCGCTTAAGCAACGCAAATGACGAAACTCAGGTTTTAGCTCGCTTAGCGTTCGCTTACAGTTCGCTTAAGCGAACGGGCGCGAAACGATTCTGGGTAGGGAAAAGTGTCGCTCGCTTGAGCGACGGCTTGCTCGCTTGAGCGAGCGCCCATCTGGGCAGACTAGAAACCTACGATTTCACAACCTCTTTCTCACCCAAAAACCCCTTTTTGATCCCCCAAACACCCAAAATGATTTGCTACATTGGTTATGGGTTCAATACACAACTAAACATCAGAAACAATTCACAACAACATCATCAACAACACAATTCAACACATATGATCAAATTATCATGTTCTTAAACCTAGTTTCAAAGCTATCATTCTCAACCCAATTTTCATGAAATCATGCATATATATATCACAATTGAAATGCTAACCCACCCTTACCTTAATTCAAAAAATTCTACAGTAAAATGGACAAATTCTCTCTTCCTAGCTCTTCCCTTGGCTTCCCTCAAAAGCTCTTGTTTTCTCTGATACGTGCAATTGTTTTTCTTTCCTTACTGACTTTTCTATTTTCTATTTTCCACAAAGTGTAACCTCCCTTTTCCTTTTACTCCCTACTTAATTTCTATTAATTTTCATTAACCCCTTTCTTCTTAATTCTAACAATTTTTATATAAATCCCTTTAACCAATTAAATAATATTCCTCCTCCTATTTTATTAAATAACACAAATAATTATATGGTAAATAACAACACATCAAATATTCACATAAATCAACATTTTTATATAAAATACACAAAACATACTAAAATCAACCAAAATAGTAAAATAATAACTAGGGCGTTACAACTCTCACCAACTTAGAGAATTTCGTCCTCGAAATCTTACCTCAAGCAAACAACTCAGGATAGGATTCTTGCATCTTACTCTCCAACTCCCAAGTCAAGCTTTCACCAGTTACACCGCCCCAAACAACCTTCACCAAAGGTATTTCCTTGCCTCTCAATTGCTTCACCTTGCGATCCTCAATCCTCAAAGGTAAAGTCTCAACGGTAAGGTTATCCCTAACTTGCACATCATCTCTAGGAATAACATGCGAAGGATCTGCTACATACTTCCTCAGCTGCGACACATGAAAAACATCATGCAAGTTCGAAAGATGTGGTGGCAACCCAATCCGATATGCCACGGTACCAACTCTCTCTGAAATCTGATAAGGACCAATGAACTTTGGAGTCAACTTCTTAGACTTCAATGCACGTCCTACACCCGTCATAGGAGTAACCCTCAAGAACACATGATCACCCTCCTGAAACTCAAGGGCCTTTCTTCGCTTGTCATGGTAACTCTTCTGACGATCTTGCGATGCTTTCATATGCTCTCTGATCATCTTGACCTTCTCCGTAGTCTGTTGAACCAACTCTGGTCCCAACACAACACTTTCACCCGACTCAAACCAACACAAAGGAGTTCTGCACCTCCGCCCATACAAAGCTTCGAACGGTGCCATACCAATACTCGAGTGGTAACTATTGTTATATGTGAACTCTATCAACGGTAAGTGGCTGTCCCAAGCTCCACCTTGCTCGAGTACACACACTCTCAACAAATCCTCTAAAGATTGGATAGTCCTTTCCGACTGACCATCTGTCTGTGGATGATATGCCGAACTCAACCTCAATCTCGAACCCAAAGCATCTTGCAAACTCTTCCAAAACCTCGAAGTGAACCTCGGATCTCTATCCGACACAATGCTTGACGGAACACCATGCAGCTTCACAATGTCACGAATGTAAATCTCCGCCAACTGAGCTACCGGATAACTGATATTGATCGGAATAAAGTGTGCCGACTTAGTCAACCTATCAACAACAACCCAAATGGCGTCATGCCCTCTTGGAGTATTCAGCAAACTTGTTACAAAATCCATGGAAATGCTATCCCACTTCCACTCAGGCACATCTAAAGGAGTCAACAACCCTGCAGGCTTCTGATGCTCAACCTTGGACTTCTGACAAGTCAAACATGCATACACAAATTGAGCAACATCTCTCTTCAAACTGGACCACCAAAACAATTTCTTTAAATCATGGTACATCTTTGTAGCTCCCGGATGAATACTCAAGCTACTCTTGTGACTTTCCTATAAAATTAACTTCTTCAAACCCTCGTCATCAGGAATACAAATCCTTCCTCTGAATTTCAATACACCTTGGTCATCAACCTTAAAGTCACCATCTGCATTCTGATCACCAGCAGTCATCAAATCCACAAACTTAACATCAGTCTTCTGCGCCTCCTTGATACTATACAAGAAATCACTATTAATCTTCAACATGCCTAACCGCACACTTTGAGGCGACCTTTCACAAACAAGACTCAAGTCCCTAAACTGTTCAAGCAGCTCGAATTCTTTCACCATCAAAGCAGACATGTGCAACGTCTTTCTGCTCAACCCATCCGCAACCACATTGGCTTTACCAGGATGGTAATTCAAGCCAAAATCATAATCCTTAAGCAACTCAAGCCACCTCCTCTGCCTCATGTTCAACTCCTTCTGATCAAATAAATATTTTAAACTTTTATGATCACTAAATACCTCAAATCTGGAACCGTACAAATAATGCCTCCAAATTTTCAACACAAACACCACAGCTGCCAACTCCAGATCATGCGTAGGGTAATTCTTTTCATGGATCCTCAATTGCCTAGAAGCATATGCTACTACCTTCCCATCTTCCATCAAAACACCACCTAAGCCCAGCTTAGATGCATCACAATAAACAACAAAAGGTTCTTTTGGCTTCGGCAAAATCAAAATAGGAGCAGTCGTCAATCTTCGCTTCAACTCATTGAAACTACTCTCACATTGAGTATCCCACACAAATGCTTTACCTTTACAAGTCAACTGCGTCAAAGGAAGTGCCAACTTTGAAAATCCTTCAATGAACCTACGGTAATAACCAGCCAAACCAAGAAAACTTCTAACCTCGGTAACTGACTTTGGTGTCTCCCACCGCGATACAGCATCAACCTTCGAAGGATCTACAACAATACCATTACCAGAAATAATATGGCCAAGAAAACTTACTTCATTCAACCAGAACTCACATTTGGACAACTTGGCATACAACTTCTTTTCCTTCAGCACTTACAATACAATCTTCAAATGCTCTGCATGTTCTGCTTCAGTCTTAGAATAAATCAAGATATCGTCAATAAAAACCACAACAAACTGATCCAGATACTCATGAAAAATTCTGTTCATGTACTCCATAAAAACACCAGGCGCATTAGTAACACCGAAAGGCATCACCTTATACTCATAATGACCATATCGTGTCCTAAAGGCCGTCTTTTGCATATCCTTATCTTTCACCTTAATCTGATGGTAACCTGACCTCAAGTCAATCTTGCTAAATATACGAGCACCCACTAGTTGATCCATCAAGTCATCAATCCTTGGAAGTGGATACCTGTTCTTTATCGTCACTTTGTTCAACTGACGGTAATCAATACACAACCGCATGCTACCATCCTTCTTCTTAACCAACAACACCGGCGCTCCCCAAGGCGAAACACTTGGTCTTACAAAATTCTTGTCAAGTAAGTCTTCCAACTGCTTCTTCAACTCAGCTAACTCAGAAGCTGACATACGGTAAGGAGCCATCGACACAGGCTTCGTTCCTGGGACAAGGTCAATTGCAAACTCGACCTCCCTCTCTGGTGGCACATCTGGAATCTCATCAGGGAAAACTTCAGGAAACTCTTTCACAACAGGCAATCTATCGATCACAGCTTGATTTTCTACTGACAGGAATGCCAACAAAGAAAACATCAACACGCCATCTTGTTCTAACCGCTTCATCTCTTTAGTGGATAAAAGTTCTGCTCCACTCTCTTCTTTAGCAGAAGAAAATCGTACCGTCTTGCTAAAGCAATTAATCAGGACATGATTGTATTCTAACCAATTCATTCCCAATATTACATCCATTCCCACCAATGGCAAACAAACAAGATCGACCTCAAAATCTCTACCAAAAACAGACAACGGACAACTTAAACAGACGAGGGAAGCAGTCACTGAACCCTTAGCTGGAGTTTCAACAACCATCTCCCCATTCATATCAGACATAATCAGACCCAATCTTTTTGCACAGTCAATAGCAATGAAACAATGCGTAGCACCAGTATCTATAATAGCAATTAAAGGAGTACCATTAAAGAAACAAGTACCTCTGATAAGTCGATCTTCGTTATCGGTCTGGGTACCGGTCAAGGCAAATACTCTTCCACTGGTCTGCGCCTTCTTAGGCTGAGTACACTGAGAACCAATGTGACCCTCCTCATTACAGTTGAAGCAAACGATATCCCCACGCTTACATTCAGTGACAGTATGACCCTTCTTTCCGCATCGAAAACACTTCTTCTCATCTCAGTTGCAAGCATTACTCTTGTGGCCTTTAACACCACACTTGTAACAAACAATCTCAGTAGGAGCATCTCTATGTGCAGGTCTCCTCTCATCATGCATTCTCTGCTTGCCCTTATCAGCTGGGGCACTATAAGGCTTCGGGCAACTCTGCTGCCCCTTACCTCTACGGTCACTCATCACCTTATAATGGGCCTTTGTATCCTCTTCGTAAATCCTGCAACAGCTTACCAACTCAGAGAAGTCTCTTATCTTCTAATAGCCAATAGCCCGCTTAATATCGGCTCGCAGACCATTCTCGAACTTGATGCATTTGGAGAACTCAGCGGTCTCTGCAGCATAATGTGGATAGAACTTGGCAAGCTCCACAAACTTTGCAGCATACTCGGTGATAGACATGTCTCCTTGCTTCAGCTCAAGGAATTCAATTTCTTTCCTACCACGGACATCTTCTGGAAAATACCTCCTCAGAAATTCCCTTCTGAACACAGCCATGTAATCACAACACCTTCAGCCTGAAGAATTGGTTGAGTGCTTACCCACCAGTCGTCAGCCTCCTCTGCTAACATATGTGTGCCAAACCGCACCATCTGGGCATCACTGCATTGCATCACACGGAAGATTCTTTCGACCTCCTTCTGTAACACCCCGTTTTCCCAACATAAAAATTTCTTTAAAAAGATAGTCATGCATCAGAGTAAGCACATAAACAGGGCATCACATTTCATAATCATCTCATAGTAATGAATAAATAATCATTTATTCCTTCAGAAAAATAGTCATAAATAATACTCAAATTATGCAGCGGAATTCATAAAAAGTCATCACAAAAGTCTTTGGCACGCAGGCCTCATCAACGTCTTATTAAAAATCTTCAGAGTAAACGTAATCATATAAAATAGCATAATACGCAAGGAACAGAGAAATAAAAGAAGATCCCCCATCCCGTTACGTATCAGAGCACCTAGACTTAACTGCAGAAAGCCTCACACGTTTGCACCTAATCTTGGTTACCTGCACTTGCCCACAAGGCAGCAATTCCAGCAGAAGGGGTGAGATTCACAAATAATTATATTAAACATGTAATTAAATAATCACGATCAACAATCAAACACGATTCAACATATCACAGATAAACATCTAGCATTTAAGGCATCAACATAAACAACACATCATTAAACATCGTCATAATCATCATTACAAACATCTTAGACGACTCGACTCGACAACTTCACTTGACTATGCAACCCTAACGTCTTATATGCATGTGGTACCAATCCAGGGCATGAGCCCTCGTCGCTATGAGCATAAATATACTCCAAGGCATAAGCCTTCGTCGCTGGTGAGCAAAGCTCCAGGGCATAAGCCCTCGTCGCTGGTGAGTAAAAACTCCAGGGCATAAGCCCTCATCATAGAATGAGTATGCATGAGACTCAACACACCTTAACTTAAACAAGTTAACATCATAACGTCGCAGAACATCTTAATCATCATAGACTGACACATGCAGCAACTATACAAAAGTAAACAGCAACATGGCAGCACGTACATCATACATATAGCATCCATAATGCAAGCATCGCAAGTAAATCAAACATATAGCACACATAAGCTTCATAAAATCATCATAAACAATCTCAATCATCATGTATTATCATTACAGAATATATTCAACATCATTAAAAGCCTCTTAAGCTACCCCAAGGTCATCTCTCAAGGTCATATGCGACTACAGGTCGCAAACAGAACAGGTTGGGAATTCTGACTTAACTCGCTATGGCGAGTGGGTTTGCTCGCCTCGCGAGTATCTACAGGTCCTGCTCGCTATGGCGAGTGGGATTGCTCGCCTCGCGAGCTCTAGGGTACTGCTCGCTATGGCGAGCTGGGTTGCTCGCCTCGCGAGCGATCTAGGTCTACTCGCCGCGACGAGTTGCATAGCTCGCCTAGGCGAGCGATGAACAGATGCATACGGGTTCTGCGTAAAATCACACAAAAGGTCCCAAATTCATCATCTAAATCGTCTAAACTCTCAGAAATATCATCAGTATGAATAACCTACGTTCTGTACTCAATCTAAACATCTATTCTACAGCTTTATGGTCCAATTCATGATTATTCTCACTTTTTAACCTAATTCCAATTTTCTCAAAAACAGCCCATGATTGCTAATCTAGATTAGATGAATTACAGAATGATACAATTAAATTGCTAGGCTCACCCTTACCTTAGACTTGCAGAAAATCGCAGCCTTCTTTCTCTTCTCCCTTCACGTGCTTGTTTTCTCTCTTTTTCCCAAAATTCTGACAACGCGTACTGACTTCTTAACCTAGTTTCCCTTTATATACTCCCAACAAATCTTATCTTATTTACTCTATCTCCCACATAACTCTCTAAAATCCAAAACTAACCCACAACTAAATATTTTATTTTATTTTCAAATCTTATTTTATTAAACAATAAAATAAGTCACCACGTCGCATAAAATCATCATAAATCTTAATTCACCATCGCATAATATATTAATAAATATATAACAACTTCTCAAATAAATCAAATAACTAAATAATCGAAAATGGGCGTTACAACTCTCCCCAACTTAAAAGATTTTCGTCCTCGAAAATTACCTCAAGCAAACAACTCTGGGTACGACTCCAGCATCTTACTCTCTAACTCCCACGTCAAGCTTTCGCCGGTCGCTCCCGACCAAACGACTCTAACGAGAGGTATCTCCTTGCCCCTCAGCGTCTTCGTCTTTCTGTCATCAATCCTCACTGGTAAGGTCTCAACCGTAAGGTTGTCCCTAACTTGCACATCATCACTCTGGATCACATGAGACGGATCCGGAACATACTTCCTCAGTTGCGACACATGGAACACGTCGTGCAAATTCGATAAATGTGGTGGCAATCCAATACGATAGGCCACCGCCCCAATCCTCTCTGATATCTGATACGGACCAATAAACTTCGGGGTTAACTTCTTTGACTTCAACGCACGACCAACACCGGTCATAGGAGTCACTCTCAGGAACACATGATCTCCCTCTTGGAACTCAAGGTCCTTTCTACGCTTGTCATGATAACTCTTTTGCCGACTCTGCGACGCTTTCATCTTCTCTTGGATCATTCTTACTTTCTCAGTAGTCTGTTGAACAATCTCCGGTCCTAACATCACATTTTCGCCTGACTCAAACCAACACAATGGAGTTCTGCATCTCCGCCCATACAAAGCCTCAAAGGGTGCCATCCCAATACTCGAATGATAACTGTTGTTGTACGTGAACTCTATCAATGGAAGATGACTATCCCAAGTTCCTCCTTGCTCAAGCACACACACCCTCAATAAATCCTCCAACGACTGGATCGTCCTCTCCGACTGACCATCTGTTTGCGGATGATAAGCCGAACTTAACCTCAACTGAGAGCCTAAAGCCTCTTGCAAACTCTTCCAAAATCTAGAAGTAAACCTCGGGTCTCTATCTGATACGATGCTCGAAGGAACACCATGCAACTTCACTATCTCCTTGACATAAATCTCTACCAACTGAGCAACAGGAAAAGTAATATTGATCGGTAGGAAATGAGCCGACTTCGTCAATCTATCAATAATCACCCAAATAGCGTCATTCCCTCTAGGAGTATTCGGCAAGCTCGTCACAAAATCCATGGATATACTATCCCATTTCCACTCTGGCACATCTAAAGGTACCATCATACCAGCAGGTTTCTGATGTTCAACCTTCGATTTCTGACAAACCAAACAAGAATACACAAACTGTGCCACGTCACGCTTCAAACCAGACCACCAAAACAACTTCTTTAAATCATGATACATCTTCGTAGCTCCCGGATGAATACTCAAGCTACTTCTATGACTCTCTTCCAGAATCATCTTCCTCATTTCATCATTATCAGGTATGCAAATTCTACCTCGAAATCTCAACACTCCTTGATCATCAACTCTAAAGTCACTATCCTCCGTCTGATTACTAGCAACTAACAAGTCCACAAACTTAACATCTTCTTTCTGTGCCTCTTTGATATTCTTCAAGAAATCACTATCAATTTTCAGCATTCCCAGCTTTACACTCTGAGGTGTTCTTTCACAGACTAAACTCAAATCTCTGAACTGTTCAAGCAACTCGAACTCCTTCACCATCATAGCGGACATATGCAAAGTCTTCCTACTTAAGGCATCTGCAACCACATTAGCTTTGCCCGGATGATAATTCAAACCAAAGTCATAATCTTTTAACAATTCAAGCCACCTTCGCTGCCTCATATTCAATTCCTTCTGGTCAAACAAGTACTTCAAACTCTTGTGATCACTAAACACTTCAAACCTCGAACCATACAAGTAATGTCTCCATATTTTCAATACAAAGACCACAGCTGCCAACTCTAAGTCATGCGTCGGATAATTCTTCTCATGGACCCTTAACTGTCTTGAAGCATAAGCTACCACCTTACCATCTTGCATAAGAACACCACCTAAACCCAGCTTGGACGCATCACAATATACCACAAAAGGTTCATCGGGCTTCGGCAAAATCAAAACTGGAGCCGTCGTCAAACGTTTCTTCAACTCGTTAAAACTGTTCTCACAATGCACATCCCACACAAAAGATTTACCTTTACACGTCAACTGCGTTAATGGAAGAGCCAACTTAAAAAATCCTTCTATAAATCTTCGATAATAACCAGCTAGACCCAAAAAGCTTCTAATCTCTGTAACCGACTTAGGAGTCTCCCATTGCGATACCGCTTCAACTTTAGACGGGTCAACCGCAATGCCATCGCCAGAAATAACATGACCAAGAAAACTCACCTCTTTCAACCAGAATTCACACTTAGACAACTTAGCAAAAAGCTTCTTTTCTTTCAACACTTGCAAGGCGATCTTCAAATGCTCAGCATGCTCTTCTTCAGTCTTAGAGTAAACCAGGATATCATCGATGAACACCACAACAAAGCGATCCAAATAAGCATGGAAGATTCTATTCATATACTCCATAAATACGCCAGGTGCATTGGTAACACCGAAAGGCATCACCGTATACTCATAATGTCCATATCGCGTCCTAAACGCCGTCTTCTGCATATCCTCATCTTTCACTTTAATCTGATGGTAACCCGATCTCAAATCTATCTTGCTAAATACACAAGCACCCACTAACTGGTCCATCAAGTCATCAATTCTTGGAAGTGGATACCTATTCTTTATAGTTACTTTATTCAACTGTCGATAGTCGATGCACAACCTCATACTTCCATCTTTCTTCTTGACTAACAACACTGGAGCTCCCCATGGTGAAACACTAGGTCTCACGAACTTCTTATCAAGCAAATCCTCCAACTGCTTCTTCAGCTCAGCCAACTCAGAAGCTGACATACGATAAGGCGTCATAGACACAGGCTTCGTTCCAGGAACAAGATCAATCGAAAACTCCACTTCTCTTTCTGGAGGCACATCAGGAATCTCATTTGGGAAAACTTCTGGAAAATCACATACCACTTGTAACTTATCAATCGCCGCCTGATTCTCAATAGATAAAGACGCCATCAAAGAAAACATCATAATTCCATCGCGTTCCAGTTGCTTCAACTGTTTAGTAGATAGAAACTCTGCACCACTCTCTTCCTCAGGAGAAGAAAAATGCACCGTCTTGCTAAAACAATTAATAAGAACATGATTGTACTCTAACCAATTCATCCCCAAGATCACATCCATCCCAACCAACGGTAGACACACTAAATCAATCTCAAAATCACGACCAAACATAGACACAGGACATCTTAAACACACAAGGGAAGTAGTCACTGAACCCTTAGCTGAAGTTTCGACAACCATCTCCCCATTCATATCAGATACAACAAGATTCAACTTTGCAGCACAATCAAGAGCAATAAAACAATGTGTAGCACCAGTATCAATAATAGCAACTAAAGGTATATTATCAAAATAACAAGTACCTCTGATCAAGCGATCCTCGCTCTCCGTCTGCGTACCAGTCAAAGCAAAAACCCTCCCAGTAGTCTGAGCCTTCTTAGGCTTCTTGCATTGTGAACCAATGTGACCCTCTTCACCGCAGTTAAAACACACAATATCACCATGCTTGCAATCAGCAGTAGTATGACCCTTCTTACCGCAACGGAAACACCTCTTCACCTCTCCAGGACAAGCATTACTCGTATGGCCTTTCACACCATAAGTATAACAAACTGTCTCAGCAGGAGCATCTTTTTTAACAGGTCTCCTTTCATCATTAACTCTCTGTTTGCCCTTATCTGCAGGGGCACTGTAGGGCTTAGGACGACTTTGCTGCCCTTTTCCTTTCCTCTCATTAACCACCTTGTAATGAGCCTTAGTGTCTTCCTCGTAGATCCTGCAACTACTCACCAGCTCGGAAAAGTTTCTAATCTTCTGATACCCAATGGCCCTCTTGATATCAACACGCAATCTATTTTCAAATTTGATGCACTTTGAGAATTCAGCAGTCTCAGGGGTATAATGTGGATAAAACTTTGCCAGCTCCATAAACTTTGCCGCATACTCTGTCACGGACATGTTCCCTTGCTTTAGCTCCAGGAACTCGATCTCTTTCTTTCCCCGAACATCCTCTGGGAAGTATCTGTCGAGGAATTCTCTTCTGAATACGGCCCAAGTAACCTCAGCACCGCCTTGCTCCAGAACAGGTAGGAGACTAATCCACCAGTCATCAGCCTCCTCAGCTAGCATGTGCGTACCAAAACGCACCTTCTGCACCTCCGTGCACTGCATCACTCTGAAAACCCTCTCAATCTCTTTGAGCCATGTCTGGGCTCCATCTGGGTCATATCTCCCCTTGAAGGTAGGAGGATGGTTTCTCAAGAAGGTCTCCAGCATACGGACCTCTGCACTAGCACCAGCATTCGCATTCGGTTGTTGCCCCACCGCTTGAGCAACAGCTTCCAAGGCAGCAGCAATCGCGGCATCATTTCTCCCAGCCATCTTAGTCCTCTACAAAGCAAACATAAGTTAGAATAATACAACTACAGTATTCTAACTCTAAGATAACGTCACTCGACTCTCTAATTGGTCGGACAGACGGACTTGCTCTGATACCAATTGTAACACCCCGTTTTCCCAACTTAAAAATTTCTTTAAAAAGATAGTCATGCATCAGAGTAAGCACATAAACAGGGCATCACATTTCATAATCATCTCATAGTAATGAATAAATAATCATTTATTCCTTCAGAAAAATAGTCATAAATAATACTCAAATTATGCAGCGGAATTCATAAAAAGTCATCACAAAAGTCTTTGGCACGCAGGCCTCATCAACGTCTTATTAAAAATCTTCAGAGTAAACGTAATCATATAAAATAGCATAATACGCAAGGAACAGAGAAATAAAAGAAGATCCCCCATCCCGTTACGTATCAGAGCACCTAGACTCAACTGCAGAAAGCCTCACACGTCTGCACCTAATCTTGGTTACCTGCACTTGCCCACAAGGCGGCAATTCCAGCAGAAGGGGTGAGATTCACAAATAATTATATTAAACATGTAATTAAATAATCACGATCAACAATCAAACACGATTCAACATATCACAGATAAACATCTAGCATTTAAGGCATCAACATAAACAACACATCATTAAACATCGTCATAATCATCATTACAAACATCTTAGACGACTCGACTCGACAACTTCACTTGACTATGCAACCCTAACGTCTTATATGCATGTGGTACCAATCCAGGGCATGAGCCCTCGTCGCTATGAGCATAAATATACTCCAAGGCATAAGCCTTCGTCGCTGGTGAGCAAAGCTCCAGGGCATAAGCCCTCGTCGCTGGTGAGTAAAAACTCCAGGGCATAAGCCCTCATCATAGAATGAGTATGCATGAGACTCAACACACCTTAACTTAAACAAGTTAACATCATAACGTCGCAGAACATCTTAATCATCATAGACTGACACATGCAGCAACTATACAAAAGTAAACAGCAACATGGCAGCACGTACATCATACATATAGCATCCATAATGCAAGCATCGCAAGTAAATCAAACATATAGCACACATAAGCTTCATAAAATCATAATAAACAATCTCAATCATCATGTATAATCATTACAGAATATATTCAACATCATTAAAAGCCTCTTAAGCTACCCCAAGGTCATCTCTCAAGGTCATATGCGACTACAGGTCGCAAACAGAACAGGTTGGGAATTCTGACTTAACTCGCTATGGCGAGTGGGTTTGCTCGCCTCGCGAGTATCTACAGGTCCTGCTCGCTATGGCGAGTGGGATTGCTCGCCTCGCGAGCTCTAGGGTACTGCTCGCTATGGCGAGCTGGGTTGCTCGCCTCGCGAGCGATCTAGGTCTACTCGCCGCGACGAGTTGCATAGCTCGCCTAGGCGAGCGATGAACAGATGCATACGGGTTCTGCGTAAAATCACACAAAAGGTCCCAAATTCATCATCTAAATCGTCTAAACTCTCAGAAATATCATCAGTATGAATAACCTACGTTCTGTACTCAATCTAAACATCTATTCTACAGCTTTATGGTCCAATTCATGATTATTCTCACTTTTTAACCTAATTCCAATTTTCTCAAAAACAGCCCATGATTGCTAATCTAGATTAGATGAATTACAGAATGATACAATTAAATTGCTAGGCTCACCCTTACCTTAGACTTGCAGAAAATCGCAGCCCTCTTTCTCTTCTCCCTTCACGTGCTTGTTTTCTCTCTTTTTCCCAAAATTCTGACAACGCGTACTGACTTCTTAACCTAGTTTCCCTTTATATACTCCCAACAAATCTTATCTTATTTACTCTATCTCCCACATAACTCTCTAAAATCCAAAACTAACCCACAACTAAATATTTTATTTTATTTTCAAATCTTATTTTATTAAACAATAAAATAAGTCACCACGTCGCATAAAATCATCATAAATCTTAATTCACCATCGCATAATATATTAATAAATATATAACAACTTCTCAAATAAATCAAATAACTAAATAATCGAAAATGGGCGTTACACCTTCAGCCAAGTCTGCGCTCCATCGGGGTCGTACCTTCCCTTGAAGGTTGGTGGATGATTCCTCAAGAATGTTTCCAGCATCCGCACACCTTCACCACCACCAGCACCTTGTTGTTGTTGTCCCATAACTTGAGCCATTGCTTGCAAAGCAGCAGCAAGAGCAGCATCATTCCTTCTAGCCATCTAGATAATTCTACATAACAACAACAAATCAGAACAACAAAGACAGTTAAAGCTGTCACACAACACTACTAGGCTCGACACGACTCTACTAATTGGCCGGATGGACCGACCTGCTCTGATACCAATTGTAACACCCCGTTTCCCAAAACGACGTAATAGTAATAATAATAATAATAATCAGAGTTATTCAACATCAAACGGAGCATTACACTTCTTTTCAAAATTATTTAAATAGAATATAAAACTATTCAAATACCAACAAAATCATCTTTATAAAATTCTGCAGCGGAAATCTTTATTTTAAATCATCTTCATGCAACTACAACAAAATTCATTGGCACAAGGCCTCAACATAACAATATTATTCAACAATTAAGTCTTCAACAACATATTCTTCAAAAGAAATGATACATAAAGGAATGCAAGAGAAGACAACGATTCTCCATCCCTGTTACGTATCAGAGCCCTAGACACAAGAGCCAACATATCACTAGTCTTCATTACCTGCACTTTCCCACAAGGCGGCAATTCCAACAGAAGGGGTGAGTTCACAAAATCAAAAGTAATATATATATATATATATATATATATATATATAGATATAGATATATAAATCATCAATTCGAATTGAAAACATCAACATTCATTAGCATTCATCAACAAGAACATTAACGATAATCATCTCAACAATAGCATCTCATTTCATCTTTGATTTACAACAACAACAACAACTCTTGTGGCGACATCTCACCAACAACAACTATGCAAAGACCTCAACTACTAATGCAATATGCATGTGGTACCATACTACGCGCGTTGAATGCTAAGCATTCCAGGGCATGAGCCCCCAACAGTTTGGATGGTTAAAGCATCCCAGGGCAATAAGCCCCCAACAGGTGAACGATAAAGCGTTACAGAGCAATAAGCCCCCAACAAATGCATATGAGTATGAATGACTCTATGGTGTATATCTGCATACAACCCAACAACATCTAATGGTGTATATCAGCATACAACCAGACAACAATAACTTAGGATACCCTCCCCAACTCGACAATACCACTCAACATCATCAAAGGCAATTCACTTAGCAAGGCATATTTATTTTCATGCAAACATACATAACTTCATCTTAATCATCCTCATAATATAGTTTAACCATCTAAACAATTTTAAATAAATCCAATAGACAAGATAGGAAGCTTAGGTTTGGGTTAGGAGCACTTAGAAAAAATCACACAAAATGGTCGCACAGGACCCAGCTCGCTTAAGCGAGCAGCTTCTCGCTTGAGCGAGTCAAAATGACGAAAGTTTGGTTTTTCCTCGCTTGAGGCTCGCTTGCGGTTCGCTTAAGCGAACGGCCAATTTTCTAAAATCTGGGCAAAGTTTGGCGTCTCTCGCTTAAGCAACGGGGACTTCGCTTAAGCGACGCAAATGACGAAAGTCAGGTTTTAGCTCGCTCAGCGATCGCTTACAGTTCGCTTAAGCGAACGGGCGCGAAACGATTCTGGGTAGGGAAAAGTGTCGCTCGCTTGAGCGACGGCTTGCTCGCTTGAGCGAGCGCTCATCTGGGCAGACTAGAAACCTACGATTTCACAACCTCTTTCTTACCCAAAAACCCCTTTTTGATCCCCCAAACACCCAAAATGATTTGCTACATTGGTTATGGGTTCAATACACAACTAAACATCAGAAACAATTCACAACAACATCATCAGCAACACAATTCAACACATATGATCAAATTATCATGTTCTTAAACCTAGTTTCAAAGCTATCATTCTCAACCCAATTTTCATGAAATCATGCATATATATATCACAATTGAAATGCTAACCCACCCTTACCTTAATTTAGCAAATTCTACAGTAAAATGGACAGATTCTCTCTTCCTAGCTCTTCCCTTGGCTTCCCTCAAAAGCTCTTGTTTTCTCTGATACGTGCAATTGTTTTTCTTTCCTTACTGACTTTTCTATTTTCTATTTTCCACAAAGTGTAACCTCCCTTTTCCTTTTACTCCCTACTTAATTTCTATTAATTTTCATTAACCCCCTCCTTCTTAATTCTAACAATTTTTATATAAATCCCTTTAACCAATTAAATAATATTCCTCCTCCTATTTTATTAAATAACACAAATAATTATATGGTAAATAACAACACATCAAATATTCACATAAATCAACATTTTCATATAAAATACACAAAACATACTAAAATCAACCAAAATAGTAAAATAACAACTAGAGCGTTACATGTACCACAACTGGTGTTTCAATCATATGCATATCTACAACATAGATTATTTTGTTTTTTAAGCACCCAAATTTTCTTGGTTTGAGTTAGAAATAAAGGGCTTATTGTTACTCAATGTTTTATACTTAGATGTTTTAAACATTAAGCAAGACTTGTTGTTACGCTCTTTCCTTAAACAATAGGAACAAACAAATGACATATTCTGATGCTTCTAGATTATGAACTTTTGGAACATGTTCATCCTTTGAGAATTCAATGCATTTCATTTTGTTCCATTATCTAGAAGACTAGAACTCTTGAAAAGTGCCTTCATACTTTTCAGAGTTGCATACACAAGGTACAAATGATTTAGAAATTTGATTTTATAGAATAGAGTTTTCATTTTTCAAATTATGAATCTCTTTGTTCAAAGTAAATTCCTTTTCAAGCAAAATAGTCTGATGTTTTTTGTGTATTTTAATTTTTTTAGATTTACTCTAAACGTTGTATTAGACGGAATGGCCTCGATTTATAGTGGGGTGAGGAGTGGGGTGTGAATAGATCGTTTCCTTAAAATTCATAAATTTCAAAAATATTTTTATGGTAGAAAAGTTCCACATTGACAACTATACTAAATTCTACCGAAAGATCTGTATGCAATGAAACGATAAAAGGAGTGCGGATTAATTACCGAGTTAAGAAATATAATCAAAAGGTTAATTATTGAAATTGACCCTGAAATATACACGAAATTTGAAAAATGACCTCGTAAAATAAAAAATACATATTTTGATCCTGTAATTCGAGATTCTTATTATTTATGACCATGTAATATACGTGAAGTCCATAAAAAGAACCTAAAGATTGAATTTTTATTTTATTTTTTAGAGGCATGTTAAGAACATTGAAATAAGGATTTACGGAAAAAATTAGAAATTTTTTACAAGCGACAAATTAATTATGAATTTTTAAAGTGTCTCAAAAAAACAAAACAACAGAAATCTCGACCCATAAATCAAATTTTGAGCTCATTTAATGCAGAGACGTCGTCTATAAAAATATATATTAAGGATCATCAAAGTTTTATAGCATTTCAAATACATTTCAATTTATTTTTATTTTTCAACCAAAACGTGCAAAATTAAAATTTTGTTCCTAGTAAGCCTATACTCACATGTCAAATTTTGTCCCCTAATTTTGTAGGCATGATTAGAACATAATAAGAACCTTCACAATGAAATTTTGCAGTTTTTAAACTAGAGACAAATTAATTATAAATTGTTTAATTAATTCATAATTATGGGAAATAAAAATTCATAATTAATTTGTTCTTAGTCGAAAAAATCTAATTTTTGCGTAAAGTCATATTTTAACGTCCTGAACATGTCTGAAAAAAATCATGAAAAAATTCAACCCATAGGTCACTCTTTTGGACTACGCATATATTATAGTGTCAAAAATAAGAAGAATATTTAATTACAAGGCTGTAATATATGTTTTTATTTTACAAAGTCGTTTTTCAAACATAATGTATATTACATGATCAATTTGAACAATAATCTTAATCAAAATAGATACAAATTAACTCGAGAATGTTAATTTGTTTCACATTTGATTTTATGAATCAAGTTTTTACAACAACAATTAGTTGACGGTTATATGTGCAAGTCACTCGTTATCCAATACAACATTAAAAGACAAAAGATATGGTTTAGTCAATTTCACAAAATCCTTGTGTGCAATTTACACTAAGTGTGTTTCAACCTTCAAAGATTCAATTTCTCCACAAGTTACAAGTATATAAACCTTATCACTTTATTTATGCAAAGTATTTGGAGAGAAATTTTATCTAAAGATTAAATCTTTGTGGCTCAAATCACTTAACACAAGTTTATGAAACTTAAAGCAGCCTAGAATTTTTTTTTGTTTTTCCAAAATATTTTCTACACAACTATACCAAACCAAAATTAAAAGAGATAGAGAGAAGAATATAAACACAAAATCAATTGTAGATACAATCCTTTGTATACGAAGATGAGATTCTTCTTCTTCCCTTAATCTTCTCCAAAGGTCAAGGGAAGAATTGCTCGATGCTTCGCTTGATACTCATTTGTAAGGCTCACATCTTCAAAGTTTTCAGTCCGTCTGAATTTGTTGACCCAATTTATGACAAAAACTCCAAAATCAGTTCTCAAATTTTGCGAGGAAAAACCTAGGTTTTGATGAGAATTCCCCAAGTTCTTTCAACCTAATTTATCAGATTATAATTTCCTAAATTGGACTTCATTTACCAATCTAATCTAAAATTCAATTTCAATTTGTTATGTGTTTGAAAATTGTCTGTTTAGAGTGGTGAAAGAAAGGTTTATATGTTTATGAACTTTCTTATGTTGAAAAGGATACATTTTTTTTAATAAGCTAGAATGACGCATTATGCATCATTCAATATATATTAACCAAAAAAGAAAAGGAAGTACAAATGGAAAAGGGGGGACTAGGCCAAAACCTTTTCAGAAATATACAAACCTAAAGTTAGGTATTCCCATCCTATTCCTAGTGTACTCCCTACTTATGGGCTCCAAAATACTATGCCACCATTCAAAAGTATTAACAGGTAGAGTAAGACCTATATTTGCTAAACCATCTGCACAAAAATTTCCTTCCCTGTAGATTTGAGATACTGTGAATTGGATGTTCCTACAGAAGGAGACACAATTGTACCATCTGTTTCTCAAGGGCCAAGGAACTAAATCATGAGACTTAAAAGCCAAACCAACAAGTTGTGAATCTATTTCAAGCCATAACTTAGTAATACCCCTTTTCTGGGGAATTTCTAGAGCTAGCATTGCAGCCACCAACTTAGCATGAAATGCATTAACATTACCCAAATTATGAGCAAAGCAACCTATACAAATACCTTCTTTGTCTCTGAATATCCAACCAGCAGAAGCATTGGGAGGATTTTTGGTTGAGGCTCTATCTGTGTTAACCTTAGTCCAATTGAAAACCGGTGGGTGCCATATGACTTCTTTGATAATGTTAGCCTTTGGAGGGTGTATGTCAATCTTGAAATGCTTCATGATGATAAACTCTCTGATGTCTTGAGAAGAGGTTTTAGTTGTTTTGTTCCCAAAAAGTGAAACATTTGATACAATTATGTTGGTGATGGACTTCCAATGAATTTTTTTATCATAAAATCTAACCTGGTTTCTTCTAAACCATATGCCACAAATAAGGTTTACAATGCAAGATGTAACCGCCACCTTACATTGAGGTGACCAATTTCTATCACAAATTTTCCACATATCCTCCATGGATGCAAACTGAAGAGTAAAATTAAGGATATTTGCAAACCATCTCCATAATTCAACAACAAAGTCACATTCAAAAAAAAGATGAAAAGAGGATTCTTCCTTTTTGTTACAGTTAGAGCACATAGATGGAAGGGCACATCCTCTAGATGTATGGTTATCATCAGTGGGAATTCTATTATGCATTAATCTCCAACAAAGAAGAGACTTGGAAGGGGGAATGTCTTTGTGCCACACTTTCTTTGCCCAATGAACATTTTGAAAATTAGCTGATTTAAACAAAAAAGCATCTTTTAGAGTTAAGTCACCTGATGAGCTGCTTTTCCAGACCAGTTTGTCTTCTCTAATCTCATTAGGGAGGAGTAACTTGCCGCATAAGAGATGTCAGATTGGGAAATGCCTGTTGAACTATGGCAGGGATTTTCCACTGGCCCCCAGCTATAAAGTCAACTACTTTAGTAGTAAGAAGGGGAAAAACATGAGGAGAAATATTCATAGTGTTGGATAAAGGATCTCCACACCAAGAATCATTCTAGAAGTTAATGCTATCGCCATAACCCACTAACCAAGCTGAAGATTTTGAGGTGTTTTCAAATTCTGCTTTGATGCTACTCCAGATGGAAGAGTATATATGATGAGCAATAGGCCTATTGTTTCTTAGGACTTTACTTTGGAGAAGTAAGGCCAAGGATTGATTGGAATTTCTGAAATCCTAGCACAGTTTCAGATTTGTTGATTCATTCAGTGATACTAGTGATCTCAGACCTAAACCCCCTTGAGATATTGGCTTGCAAATTTTGTTCCAAGAAACAGTTACCAATTTCCTCTTTGTAATATCCCCATTCCAGATAAAATTCCTTATCCATTTCTCCATTTCTTTGAGAAGAGAAATAGGCCAGAAATATATTGACATGCTATGAATCAACATACCTTGGATCACAGATTTAACCAATTGAATTCTTCCAGCAATGGAGAGCATGAATGCTTTCCAAGCTGAGAGTTTCATCTTGATTTTATCCGCTATAGGCCGTAGATAAGCAACTTTGAGTTTCCTTCTAAAAATGTGAACACCTAAGTAGTTAAAAGGACGAGATCCAATGCTGAAGCCAATCATATTAATAATATTTGCTAGCCTATTGGGAAGAATAGACCCTGAATAAATGGTTGACTTATCAGTATTAACTATCTGACTTGAGACCAGTGCATACCTTTCACAGAGATCTTTTAGAGCCTGAATAGATGAGATTTTCTCTTTGCAGAACACCATTATGTAATCAGCATAGAGAGTATGTGATGGCACTTGTACCTTCCTTGAACCACTAATGAGATCCAGCTTTCCTAGCTCCACAAGCTTCCTTATACCTCTGCTCAAGACATCTTCTGCTAAACAAAAAAGAAGAGGGGATAGAGGGTCACCCTGCCTAACACCTCTTTTGCACTTGAAAAAGCCATGTTGTTTGCCATTAATTGCTATAGAAAGATTGGCTGACTCAAGTATAACATGAATCCAGTTGCAAAATTTAGGATTAACCAAAAGTTTTTAGAACTTTGAGCAAGAAACTTCATTCTAATGTATCAAATGCTTTTGATATGTCCACCTTAAAAGTTATATTACCTCCAAAAGATTTGTTATGAAGTAGATTGATGGCCTCTGAAGTGGTACAAATGCAGTCTCTAATATTCCTTCCCTTGATGAATCCTCTTTGTTCTTCTGAGATGATATTTGGCATGATTGCAGCAAGTCTGTCGGCTATAATCTTGCTAATTATTTGGGTTAATAGTGCTTTACACCCCTGTAATATTGGGCAATTCCGGTTTTACCCCTTGTAAAAGTTTTGTTTTGGATTTCGTCCTTGTAACGCCCTATTTTATTATTTATTTATTTTATCGAGTTTAGTGTCTTTTTGTATATTTTATTTGAATAATTGCGATGTGTGACTTTTGTATTAGATGTTGATATTTATTAGTAGTTTATTATGACATTATTAGTGAAAGTATATAATTAAATTAGATTAATGAGTCAGTAAGGGCAATTTTTGAGTAAGGAGAATTTGTTAGGTTGAGAATATGAGATGTGTAATTAGTGAGATGAGTAGTGGTTAATGATTTAAGTAGTAGTAACAAATTCGAGAGGTGCGGGTAGTAACATGAAAAGATTAGTAACAAACTCAATTAAAGTTTATAAATAGAGAAGATAATTAGAGAAGAAGGGTTACCGATAAAGAGAGCAACAAGTGGCAAAAAGAAAATTAGGGTTGTGGAGAAAAGAGACAAGGAGGAATAAAGAGAAGAAGCTAGAGAGAGATTTCACTGTAGGAAATCATCAATTTCGCAAAACCTAGAGGTAAGTGTGGGACTAACCTTCTTTCATAAGCATATAAATTCTGAAAAGGGTTTAATCATGTTGTTGTTTGTTTAATTTCATTGGTGTTATAAAAATTAGGTTTAAATTCAATTAGATTGTTGAAAGTGTAGGTAATTCCATGAATTAATGTAAGGGGGGAGTCTCTGTTCATTCATAAGGGTTGTGTACTCATATATAGGTAGTGAAGGGTATTGTTTTTCATGAGTGTTTTGCTGTTGTGATTTATGTATGTGATTATTTCTAAATTTATGACTTAAAGTGTTAAATTCTTGATTTAACTGAGGTTAAGTTGTGTTCCTTGTGGCTGTTTGTGTTCTTCGTAATTGTTGTGTTCTTTATAGTTTTGATAAAGTAATTATGTGCTCGTGTGAGCTTTATTAATGGCACAGTTTGCTAATAGATGCATCGGCTTTGACCGTTAACAATTAATAATCGCAGTTAATGTTAAAAAGACTCTCTATATCAATAGCAACTTGATTTGTATTTAGTGTGAATAGGATTTGAATTGTAGAATTGGATTTGGTGATAAGAAACTAAGTGGTGGCTGAATCATGGAAAACCAGGAGAGAGAACCAGGGCCGGCCCTAGGCATAGGCCGAGAGTGCGACGGCTTAGGGCCCATGCCGTTAGGGGGCTCTAAAAAAAATTATGGAGCGGGGTGTATTTAGAAATACTGGGTTTCTGAGGGGTTTATATAGTAAAGCTCACTAAAAGGCCTGAAATATTAACAAGATGAAGAGCTGGGCTCAAGTCTGTTAATGTTTTAGGCCATTTTGGTAAGATTTACTATATATACCCTCATATAACACAGATTTCTTTATACACCCTCCCTATAAAAAATGGGTTTTCTTAATAATTTGCCAAAAAATCTATTATCGAAGAAATTATAAATATTTTTTTGGGCCCTTTGTTCCTAATAATGTGTCTCACTAATATTAAAAATATAGGTGATATTTATTATCCAAGAAGTTGAGATAATTTTCATAACAAAACAAATTATATTTTAGTTAAAAATGAGCCTACGGAATTAATCTTAATCTTGACTTTCTAAGGTTCCTAAAAAAAAAAAATTATATCAATATTGTAATGTCAAATTTCTTGAATTGATTGAAAGGATTGCAAAATTGAATTTGATTGTGTAAGAACATGCGAGAGCATTCATGGTCATGAAACTGATTTGAGACGCATACGTTATCATTTTGCAGGAACTATTGTTATCTTCTACGGTATTTTATTTTCTTTTGGTGTCTATAAAGTATTTGATTTATTTTCAGATGTTGCCTAAAAAAACATTATTTGGTAGTGAAAAGCGGGAAAAAAATAAAATGAAGAGTTAATAAAATCACAACAATGAGCTAAAAAAAATTATGACATATTATATAAGGTGCCCTTTTCTCATATTATGCCTAAGGCCCGTAAAACTCTAGGAACGGCCCTGGAGAGAACATATGTTGCAGATGGTCTATTTTAAGATATTTTGGAAACTAGACAAATTAGTGTTAGTGAGATTGAAGGGAATAGTATAAATTGGATGTTTAGAAACACAATTTCGGCTACAAGGAATTTAGCAAACTACTTTTAATTAACTTATGAAAAGAAAAAAAAAAAGAAGGTACAAAGGTAAATTATTATAATGGATAAGGAGCAATTCATGAACTTAGCTTGTAGTTGTATTGATAGGAGATCATAATTATAATGTGCATATGGTGCCTCTAATGTCATTTAAGATTTTGTGGTTCTAGTAAATAAATTTACAAATAAATAAATAATTTACACGCTGACCATAATTGTTGCTACATGTTGCTACTTTATTATTATAAGTTTATGCACTATATCTGTAAATAAGCTATTGACAATTTAAAAACATTTTGACTTGGTTAGTTTTTTTTATTAATGTGTAAATAACTGACAATGTGAAATAGATGTATTATTTAAAGATGTATGATTTAAAGATGTGTTATATAAAGATGTGATATTTGAAGATTGTTGTTTCTTAAGCGAAGGGGGTTGTAGCCTGTCAAGCCGAATTAAGGCATTAGCGAAGGGAGTTGTAGCTCTGTTGCTACCACATGCATAATATGTTGCATTTGTTGAGTAGTTGTTGTTGCATTGTCGAGTTGTTGTCGTCGCATTATTGAATGAAGCTAAATGATGATTGTTGTTGGAATTATGTGAAGTATTGTTGATGATGAATTGTTGTTGTTTTGTATTGATTAATTCTTTACATGAATTGTTGCTTATTATTATTGAATGTGAAATCTCACCCCTTCTGTTTGAATGTTGCCTCTATGTGGGTAACGTGCAGATAACTAGGAATAACCGCTGATGTGAGTTAATTCCTCGTGTCGTCTTAGAAGTCATGCTTTGATACGTAACGGGATGGGGATATTTATATGTTTTGTCTTCCTTGTTACGTATTTTCTTATAAGTTGATGTTGAACGACTTTTGGATTTGAAACTTTATTATGTTGCTGATGTTGAGGCCTTAGTGTCGAGTTTTTATTAAAACATTGAATATTTTCCGCTGCGACATTATTTTGAATTATTGAAACCAGTTGTTTAAATAAATAGTGGATTTTAACTCTATTTATATTTAATGATATTTTGAAGAACAAAATGTGACATCCTGTTTGCGATGAACTCTGATTTATTTTATACCATTTATACGTTGGGAAAACGGGGTGTTCCAGAATTGACCTGTATTACAGGGGGTAAAGCACTATTAACCCTAAATATTTTGAACTTGAAATTTGCAAAGAGTAATGGGTTCGAATTGTCCAACTGTGTCAGCATGATCCATTTTGGGAATAAGCACAATAGTATTGGAATTGTAGTTGGGAAGGAACCAACTATGAGTAAAGAATTCCAAAACAGTTTTGTATACATCCTCTTTGATGATGGACAAGTAAGTTTGATAGAAAATGGCTCCAAAACCATCAGGGCCAGGTGCCCCATCTTTGTTAAGGGCAAAAACTGCATTATAAATTTCCTCTTTTGTGGGTAGCATTGTTAACATGTTGTTGGTGTTGTCTGGGATAAAATTTGGAATTACTTCCTCCACTAAGCTATCAACCTGCAAAACAATGTTAGAAGAAAACAAATTATGAAAATGATTTTGTATATGGTTAGCAATGAGCTCTGGATCCTCAATAATGCCATCACCATCTTTGATAAGGGTTATGGGTTTGGTTTTGGCTTTGATCTTGACTAGTCTATGGAAGTATCTAGTGTTCCTATGTCCTTCAAGGTGCCAATTAACTTTAGCTCTTTCCTTCCAGAAAGCTTCTTCTTTGTTAAGAGCCTTCTCCAATTTGATGTTAGCCAATTTTTGTTGATCCAGTAACGAATCTGACATTCCTGATATTGTTGGTGTAAGCCCTAGAGGCCAATAGTTTATGTTAAATTTATCTTATGTATCATGACTTTTATTATTGAATAATATATGACACTTTATTATAATGATGTTAATAAAGTCCCTAGAATAGATAGTTCATTTAATAATATATTAAGTGTGACTTAATCATGAGATTACATTATCATAAAAAACGCTATTCTTAAACGTATCCGTAGTCAAGCTTTAATATGAATTAGGATAATAATAAAGCGTCGAGACTATTATGTATGTAGACTGATGACCGAATCTCATGGGTCATAGATATGAGATATTAAGTCTATACATAGGTATAAATATTAGGAGTAATATTTATACTGGATTGACCCACTGTGAGAATACTACATAGTATGTTATGAAATTGTCATAAGATATTCTCACAATGATAATAGTGTATATCGCTCTTAGACCTGAAACCACTTCATATCCCTAGATGTGGACTCAAGTACTTTGTTGTCATTCTAACGTTGTCTGTAAAAGGATAACCATAACGTTGGTTGATGGGTACTTGATGAATCATGCTGAGGGACATGAGTGTCCTAGATGGGATTTGTCCCTCCTCATAACAGGAGATATATCTTTAGGCCTCTTGATGAAATATGACTGAAAAATTGCATGGCCATGCCGAACTAAGTCGATATGCGATATTGGACTTATTCGTTATTCAGTATATTTCGGAATCAAGAAATATAAATATTGATCTATACAAGGGTGACAATATCTATGCCTTGAGATCAATATAGATATTAGGACAAAGGAGTAATCGTACACATAAGCATTATCATGGAAAAGGTTTCGTCAGATCACTTGACATTCTTGTCACTTGGGTAGCTATGATGTGTTGCTAGATACTGCTCATTGTTTATAGTATTAAATATTAGATTTAATATTATTGCCAACGTGACTAGAACCTATAGGGTCACACACAAAGAATCGTCGAAAGAGAAATATATAAGTATGACTTATATAAGGGGTGCGTTTAGTAAATAACGCTAATTAGTTAGCAAAATTACTAAACTCGTTATTGAGCTTACTGAAGCCCAATAGTGACTTCTAACTTGCAAAGCACACTAGGAGTTCTATAAATAGAACCCTAGTGCTGAAGTTTTTAGTTGCACGTTTTTGAGAAACCCTAACTCTCTGAAACTTCTGATTCCTTGGCTAGCACCGAGTTTAGGAGGAGCACCATTCATGTGGACTTGCTAGAGGCTTTGCTGCTTGCTGCTTGCTTTGCTGTGATCGTGATTTAAGTTTCCAGTTTTCAGCTTTCAGATTTCACACTTCGAGGTAACAATCGAATCACTGATTCATGTGTAATTCGTAATGATCCAAGGAAAGAAAATCAAAAATTTTATCCGTTGCTTTATTCTGTTTTAATTCGATTTTCCTTCAGATATATCTATCTGGTTTTGTATGGAGGCTAGCTTAGTTTCAGCTTCTTTAACTAGTACGTGAACATTACGAAAAACATTAATATTCCAGTCTTTCAGTATTTGCTTGAGAAGCTTAAGCTTTTGAGAGAGAGTTAGCATATGACAACCTACAAAGTTCCTATTCCAACAATCTGAGACAATATTTTTACAATCATCGTGAAGGGTCCACATTTTGAGGAATCTGAATTGGGTAGCATGTGTCATGTGTGGTGTTGGTATTGGTAAAATCTAAAAGGATGGGGTAGTGGTCAGATTTATGTCTGATCAAGGTTGAAGCATTGAGGGAAGTAAATTTGTCTAACCAGACTTGGTTGCAGATAACTCTATCTAATCGTTCCTCAGTGTGTCTTGATGACATCTTGTCATTACGTAATTTTCTATGTAATTTTGTCACATTTTTTAGTTCAGAAGGCAACTTAAGCAGCAAGAAAAACAGGAAAACTGAAGAAAACACTGAAGAGAAAAATGTGTCACGATTGGTCTAAAACGTGACACGATTTGACAAGGTAAAATGCATTGCTTCGACATTGAGGAAACGTGTCACGATGCCAAAACGTGACACGATTTGGTGAAACCCTAATTCAGTTTCTTGCTACACAAGGTGAAAACGTGTCACGATTTACTTAAAACGTGACACGACTGTGCCTATTTAAGCTGAAGTCTATTCCAAAAACAAGGGTTACGAATCTTGGAGAGAAAAGTGCAATTTTCACATCTAGAGACGGCTAGGAGGGCGATTTCTTCATCTGTTTACCAGTTTATGTATGTTTTAATTCCTATATTGATTATGCTATTCGTAAACCTCATTATGAGTAGCTAAATCTTTTAGAGATTAGGTCTGAGATGATTCTTTGTAACCCTAATTGAAACATGTTGCTATGAAACTCTATTTATTGTGAATGACAATCTAGTTTTTATTTAATTCAATTGTTTTTAATGCTTTTTATATCTTGATCACGTATAAACATGATTTAATGAGAATGAATGACTACTGACCATAGCGTTCAACTTAGATAGAATTGAATTGTTCTAATAAACAGGGTTAGTCTAGGAATGGATAATCGTTTGTTAGTGATATTAGGTTAACATGCTTAAAACCTTCAAAGATTATTAGACCACCTAAGGGATTAGGGGTTGTAGTTTGAGAATAGGGTCTTAAGTCAATTGATTAGGGCTAATTTGTTAACTATCGTGGAACCAGATAACCATTCACAAGAATAGGTGCAGTATACCAATTAGGGGAACATAGATGATTCGAAAGACCTGATCTCATCTCTCTCTTATTCTCAAAACCAATCTTTACTTTCAATCTTTATTTTTATGCAAGCAAACAAATCTACTGCCTAGTGGCAAACAAAATAAATTTTATTCATCTTAAAACTAATAACGCATTTAAATTGTTGAGATTAACATAGTCCTTGTGGTATCGATATTTTATTACTTCGATAATATTTGGTGCACTTGCCAATTATTCATCAAGTTTTTGGCGCCGTTGCCGGGGACTGTTGATTATTTCAACAAGGCAATTTCGTTATTACTTTAAGATTTCTGCAATTTATTTTTCTATCAAAAATTTCTTTTCTTGTTTCAGTATTCCTTACTTATTTTGTATCGTGCAGTGTTACTAAGGTATTTTGTTGTTTATGCAAGGTAGAAGAAGTTCTGATGACTTACAGTATGATCCTGAAATAGAAAGGACTGCAAGAGCCAATCAGAAAGTTGTCCGGTTGTCAAAGTCAGTTCCACCAAGTGCACGAGAGCAGATATCGGTAATTACTGAAGCTGAAACAGTCTCTTCTCCTATGATAAGCACAATGGGAGATCATATTGTACCACCGAGGCCGATGTTGGGAGACTATGGTTTAGCTAATAACCATGGTCGTCTAACCCATACTTTCCAGCCTGCTAATCCTGTTGCTTTTCATATCAAAACCACTGTTCTGAATGGGTTGAGGGACAAACAGTTTGATGGGGCTGAGGGTAGAAACCCTCATGAGCACTTGAGTCATTTTGCTGAAACCTGCGAGTTTTGTGTACCCCCAGCCACTGTGACAGATGACCAAAAGAAACTTAGGTTGTTTGCCTTTACCTTAACCGGTAGACCCGAATATTGGTTGCTATCCTTACCGGCTGGAACCATTCAAACATTTGAGGAGTTAGAGCTGAAATTCCTAGAAAAGTATTTTCCTATGTCCAATTATTGGGAAAAGAAACAAGAGATATCGAACTTTAACCAGGGGGAGAGTGAGTCACTTTATGATGCTTGGGAGCAATTCAATTTGCTTCTCAAGAGATGTCATCACTATGAATCATTTGCTATCCTTACTATAATCCAGGTTTTAACAAGCACCCTAACCGCAGCTACTCAAACAACAACACCTTGAATCCTTTGCTACCTAACCCTCAACAACAACAACAGAGAAAGCCTTCAGCTCTTGAGGAAACTATGATCAACTTCATGAAGATGACTCAAGGGAACTTTGAAGAAATAAAGAAGATCCAGGAAGCTGAAAGAAAGAACAATGAAGCTTCCAGAAAGATGCTTGAGACTCAAATCGGGAAAATGGCTAAGCAATTGGCTGAACAAAGCAAAGGAGGATTATCAGGTAACACCAAAGAGAACCCTAAGAATGAAACTTGTAATGTTATTGAGCTTAGGAGCAAAAAGGTTCTCACACCTTTAGTTCCAAAAGCTAAGAAAATTATTGATGAAGTTGTAGTGGAGGAGGTAGAAAATGGTGTAGTTGAAAAAGAGAATGATCATGGTGTAGTTGAAAATGAAAAAAAGGATAAAAATAGTGAGGGAGAAAAATGTGAGCCTTTGATTGATGCGGATTCTATGTTGAGGAAGTCTAAGAGTCAATTGTTGAAAAAGATGGATCTACCACAAGTGGTTCCATCTTATGTGAAGCTTCCATATCCACATTTGGCTAAGAAAAAGAAGAAGGAGGAAGGTCAATTCAAAAAGTTCATGGAGCTGTTTTCACAACTTCAGGTGAATATTTCTTTTCGAGAAGCTCTCGAGCAAATGCTGGTCTATGCTAAATTCTTGAAAGAACTATTGACCGGAAGAAGGAAACCAAAAAATGATGAGAACATAGCACTTTATGAAAATTGTAGTGCTATTCTTCAAAGGGAGCTTCCTCCTAAAATGAAAGATCCAGGTGCTTTTACTATTCCTTGCACTGCTGGAAAGGTTAATATTGGAAGAGCTCTATGTGATTTAGGGGCAAGTATCAACTTGATGCCTCTCTCTATTATGAATAAGTTAGGGTGTGGGGAACCAAAACCTACACGAATGACCCTCACTCTAGCTGATCTTACCATCTCTTATCCTTATGGAGTGCTTGTGGATGTTCTAGTGCAAGTAAATGTTTTTGTTTTTCCTGCGGATTTGGTTATCATGGATATGGGTGAAGATGAAGAGATACCATTGCTTTTAGGAAGACCTTTTATAGCTACTAGTCGTGCCTTGATTGATGTGGAGAAGGGTGAGTTAATATTGAGATTCCAAGATGAGAAGGTTGTGTTCAATATATTTGAAGCTATGAAACACCGAACTGAAAATCCTCAATGTTACCGAATTGATGTTGTTGATGAGATTGTTGAAGATGATTCCCGTGAACCTCAACCTACACAACCTATGGATAAAATAACTGTGAATTCTATTGAAGGGTGTGATAAAGATGAAGACTTTGAGGTCAAGGAATGCATCAAGCAACTTGAAGCAAGTAAAGAAGAGGCGGAACCTATGAAAGTTGAAGACCTAGTGTGCTCGTGATATTCAGATGTCACACCATTGTTTGGTTGTGAATATTCAATCTTTGAACTCTCTACTTTTATTCGTGGGAAGGGAAAAAGTGAGTAAAAACCCTTATGAGATCAAGGTTCAGGGGTTGGTTTCTGTAACACCCCGTTCTCCCACAACGTAATATTCGAATAAAATAATCAGAGTAAATCAATAAACGGAGTATTACATCGCTCTTCAAAAATTATTAAATAGAAAATAAAAACTATTTAACTTCAACAACTTTAATCTCATAATAATTGCAGCGGAAAATTCTTTTCAACATAATATTATTCTTCAACAAAATCTTGGCACGAAGGCCTCATCAATAAAATACTATCCAACATAAATAAGGTTCAACAACATTATTTCAAAATCGATACATAAAGGAATGAAAGAACAAGACAACGTTTCCCATCCCGTTACGTATCAGAGCCCTAAGACATTGAGCCATACACCAACCTAGCCTTCATTACCTGCAAGTTACCCATACGAAGAGCAACATTTTCAAGCAGAAGGGGTGAGATTCACAAACAACAATAATATATATATATATATATATATATATATATATATATAATTCATCAATTTGAATTAAAACATCAACAACCCAATGAACATCATCATTAGCACATATTTATATCACATGGCATCAACAATTGCAACAAGATTCTACATCAATTCATATTTAAAATGCAACAACATCATCAACTACAACACCATCAACCACTACAACTCCGACGACTCACCAATGACGACTCGACTCCGACAATGCACCAACGACAACAACTAATGCAATAAGCATGTGGTACCATTTTAATGCGTTTGAATGACAAAGCATTCCAGGGCATGAGCCCCCGACAATTTGGATGGTTAAAGCATCCCAGGGCATGAGCCCTCAACAAGGGAATGACTAGCATTCCAGGGCATGAGCCCTCAACGGTTGAATGATTAACATTCCAGGGCATGAGCCCCCAACGATGCATGAGTATGAAAGACTCGTGGTGTATATCAGCATACAACTCAACAACAACAACAACGACAACGACGACAACAACAACAACAACTGTGCCTAAATTATTTATGACACACTCCCCAACTTTGTCTAATGTGACACAACTATTCTCCACGTTCAACATAACATTATATATGTGTATACATTTATTTATATGATTCCACATTCAATCACAACATTTATCTTCATAAACAAGGTAAAATAAATCGATAAAACATTTTAGGAAGCTCAGATTAAAGTCCTAATGCACGAAGCAAAATTCAGAAAATGGTAGCACAGGACCCAGTTCGCTTGAGCGAAGCTCTGCTCGCTTGAGCGAACCAAATGACGAAAGGTCAGGTCTTGTACGCTTAGCGTTCATATATGCATCATAATGCTCAACACAACACAGAAAACATACAATCAATCAACATAATCACAACATTTGGCAATTTTCATAACCTTTTCAACCCTAACTCAAGAACACAATTCCTAATCCAATTTCAGAATTCACATATATACTATTGATTGAAAGTTAACCTCACCCTTACCTGAATTAAGAAGAATCAACAATCTACAGAAAATCAAACCTCCTCTTGGCTCTTCCCCCTTATTCTTGGTTTCTCTCCACTATTCTCAAAAACTCTTGTTTTTCTTACTGGACGTGAAAATGTTTCTCTGACTTTCTTTTCCTATTCTCTCCAAAACATAACCCCCACTAATTCTCTTAATTCACAATAACACCCAAAACACCAATAATTTCTATTTTCTTATTCATTTCTATTAAATAATAAAAATAATCATATAATTAAAATAGCAAACACCAAAAATCACATAAATCATATAAAATATATAAAACATATTAAAGATCAACTAAAAATAATCAAATAAAAACTAGGGCGTTACAGTTTCGATTAGGGAAGGTGTTAAGCACCCTAAACAACTTCGGTACTCCGAAGGAGCCTCTTGCCTAAATTATCTTGTGATAATTACTTGCTTATATATTTGTTAAAATATTGCCTAAAGTTTAAGTGAAAGAATGGAGGGAGAAGAAGTATATTTTTTTTGTTGTTTTTATTGATTTGGAAAGACATAAGTCTTTTGCCTACTTACCCAAGAATTGGGATCAAAATCAAGTAGTTCACTCTTAAAAATTTATTTGGTGGGTTGGGTTGATTTTAAGGTTTTAGAAAAAGGTTTTTAGAAGGGATGAGAGACCTCAAGGTATAGAAGGATAAAATGGAGTGAAATTAGTTGATTTTATTTACAAAAAAAAGCAAGTCTAAGATAAAAGAAAAAAGTTCACTTGGGTTAAAATCCAAGGTTTCTTAAGAAAATATTTTTGGAGTTTTGATTATTTGATTTTTTTTGGAAAAATGATTTTTTAGCTAATAGTAAAAAACTACACGTAACGTAATAAAAAGCGAGAAATTTACAATGGACATTGGATCCTAAGCAAATTCTCAAGTTTGAAATGAACCTAAAATTACTAATAGTTTGATTTTAAGAAAAATTTAGAGTCCAATCATTAACCTAATTTGTCACTAATTCATTTGGTCTTCGATCGCGATTATGATGTAATGCGGTAAAAATAAAGTGTGGTGTCAGTGCATATTCTCATTATTGGATATTTACATGGGACCTAGATACATGCTAATGTCTCAAGCAAAATGTAAATGACAAGAAAAAATAAAATGCAGAAAATTCAATTACATCAAGTCCTAAATACACACTAAAAATAATGACCATTAAAGTAAATGACAAGAATTAAAATATGCATAAGATGATGAAAAATAATAATGTAACAATGCAAATATACTAAAATAATAAAAAACAGTAATTAAACAATTAACACAAAACAAAATGTTCTGTAAACTTAGAGAAAAAATTTTAAGTGAAAAGAGGTGCAGGAAGTAAAAACAGTGATGAAAATAGTAAAACAGTAGTGAAAATAAAAAAAACAATTGGGCTCAGACTGGATAGATCTGACCCGTCTGATGAATCAGAAGGTTCAGATCTGATCATAGTGAAACTCATCACAGCCACGAGATTTAAAATCAAGAGGTAAGAAGCGAGGGAACACAGTAGGACAAAAGAAGGGACATGCACATGAATATCCTCAAGGATCAGCATAGACCGTCAGATCCAAGATCTAACGGTCCAAACCTGAGTGTCCATGGCAATCCAATGAAGGTAAACACACAACATTTGTCAGCAAAGGAAGTAGTATAAATGATTTTCAAAGAAAAAAAAAACTCATAACCCAAACATATCCTCTCTCTAAAAAGTTTGTTCTCACTTCTCTCTAAATATATTTCTGGAAAAATAAAGAATAAGAAGATGAACATTCATCTTCTCCGGTAAGCTTCCGTCGGAGTTCACCGTTTTCAAAAGTAAACACACATTTAGAAATCCTTTTTTGTGTAGAGTTCGAATCCGGCCTGCAAACTTTCAAAACAGTTCACATGTGTTCTAGATCTGAGTTTAAACTTTCGAAACAAAAACAACAAAAGGGAGAAGGAACACACATGGCCTACTACCTTCTTCTTTGATTCGGTTCTAACGCGATTTATAAGCTTTTTTCCTCTTCGATTCAGATCAGTTTTGTTTCTTCTAGTTCCTTTACAGTTTCAGTTCGGAACCGAGCTTGATGTTGCAGTGTTGTTCCGATTCGGAATCTGTTGTTTAAAAGCTAGGCCGGATATGAGATTCGAAGTCGTTGCTGTAAGGATTTCAAATTTTTTGTTATGTATGATCAGATCCAAAAATTTGAGATTGTTGATGATTGAGAGGTATTGTCGAATTTCGAATTTGTGATGGATTTGTATATGATATCTGTTGCTGAAAAATTATGGATGAACTTTTGTTCTTGTGTTCTTGAGAGATTTTGAGAGTTTTTGGTGATTTGATCTGAAAAAGTGGAAAGAGAAAAAGGGAAAGTGTTTGTGTGAGGTGATTGGTGAAAATTCTGACTCTGATGGAATGTGTCAGCCCCCTTCTATAGTGCAATAAATGCCCTCTATTTATAGTGACCAAAATTAGGGTTTAAGTGAAAGACTGTGGACAAAAATGCCCCTAACTTGGGCTCCAATTAAGGACAGTTGGACAATGAACCAAATAACTAAAGCAAAAAGGACAAAAATAAAATAAAAAACAGAATATTAATTAATTAATAATAATAAAAAATCGAAAATTATTTAAAAATAGAAGAAAAAGAACTAAGATAATACTGAAAAATATTAAAATAAAAGAAATAATAATAAAAACAAATAAAACTTCAAACTTTCCCTTTCGGTAACAAAAATGAGGTATTTTAAAATACCTCTCTACCGAAATTTTGTCTGAGACGACGAAAACTTCTTAACTTTTATAAAAAGATTAAAACTAATAAAACGAGAATTAAAATGCGAATGAAAATGAATTTTAAAATATGAACAAAATGAGAGACAAAATGCAGATAAAATGGGAATAAAATACGAAATTAAAATATGCATAAAATGAGCAAAAAGCAGCGACCTTGGTCAAAATTTGGGGTATGACAGATGCCCCTATTTAAGTTTCTCCGTCACGGGAATTTAAAAAGATGAAATTTTTAAATCAACGGGTCGGAGAGACTTAAATATGAAGTACACCAATTTTGACCAGTTGAAATGCTGAGAATGCAATGCCTATTAATATAATGATATGAATGTCTGCGATGCAAGTATGAATGCAAAGACTGCCTATTACCTTTAAAATGGTAAAGACAACTATGCAAGAAGATAAACCTGTCTATTACCTTTAAAATGGTAAAGACGACTATGCTTGTTACCTTTAAAATGGTAAAAACGACTATGCGAGAAAATAAACCTGTCTATTACCTTTAAAATGGTGAAGACGACCATGCTTATTACCTTTAAAATGGTAAAAGCGACTATGCAAGAAAATAAACTTGTCTATTACCTTTAAAATGGTAAAGACGACCATGCTTATTACCTTTAAAGTGGTAAAAGCGACAACGCAAGAAAATAAACTTGTCTATTACCTTTAAAATGGTAAAGACGATCATGCTTATTACCTTTAAAGTGGTAAAAGCGACAACGCAAGAAAATAAACCTGTCTCTTACCTTTAAAATGGTAAAGACGACCATGTTTATTACCTTTAAAATGGTAAAAGCGACTATGCTGAAGATAAACTTGTTTATTACCTTTAAAATGGTAAATACGGCTATGCTTATTACCTTTAAAATGGTAAAAGCGACAATGCAAGAAAATAAACTTGTCTATTACCTTTAAAATGGTAAAGACGACCATGCTTATTACCTTTAAAATGGTAAAAGCGACAATGCAAGGAAATAAACTTGTCTATTACCTTTAAAATGGTAAAGACGACCATGCTTATTACCTTTAAAATGGTAAAAGCAACAATGCAAGAAAATAAACTTGTCTATTACCTTTAAAATGGTAAAGACGACCATGCTTATTACCTTTAAAATGGTAAAAGCGACTATGCAAGGAAATAAACTTGTCTATTACCTTTAAAATGGTAAAGACGACATTACAAGAAAAAGACTTGTCAATTACCTTTAAAATGGTAAAGACGACATAGGATAGATTTTAACAAATGACCTTTTGAACGGTCATTGGGGAAATTGAAAAGACATTGGTAAAATGATTGTTTGGTGGAACCTGCCACTTGAAATAAACTTGATTTGTAACAAACCTGAATCAAACACATTAGGGATGACACTTTTATGAGATACAATTGAAATAAGACATAGGGTAATAATGCAAGCATTTATGAATGATATTAGTATGCATGCTATGTATGCATGAATGAATGTATGAATATATATGAGACTTATATGACAATATATTTTTAAGACTGATGAGGTAAGATTGGGCAGGTAAAGTAGGAAGTGGCTCAGCGTCGTAACACAAACACTCGGCAGTCATCAATGGGGATGACATTACTGGAAATGATTCAAAATACTGATCGGGATAAAACCCTTCAAACAAACCACTGATTGGGGTAAAGCTCAATAATCAAACCACTGATGGGGGGAAGCCCCATAATCATACCACTTGAAGAGTCAAAACTTGTTAATCCAACCACTAAAGAGGTAAAAGCCTATTGATCAAACCACAGAAAGGGGAAAAACTCACTAATCGAGCCACGGAAGGGGCAAAGCTCACTAGTCAAGCCACTGAAGGGGCAAAGCTCACTATTCAAGACACTAAAGGGGAAAATCTTACTAATCTGGCCACTAAAGGGGCAAAGTTCAACGATCATACCACTGAAGGGGCAAAGCTGACTAATCAAGCCACTGAAGGGGCAACTCTTACTAATATGGCCACTGAAGGGGCCAAGCTCAACGATCATACCACTGAAGGGGCAAAGTTCACTAATCAGGCCACTGAAGGGGCACA
This sequence comes from Medicago lupulina, assembly GCA_958299785.1. Classification (NCBI taxonomy): domain Eukaryota; kingdom Viridiplantae; phylum Streptophyta; class Magnoliopsida; order Fabales; family Fabaceae; genus Medicago; species Medicago lupulina. Next base: position 42,191,488 of record OY283146.1, on the reverse strand, counting down.
ACCCACTAAAGAGGTAACAACCCATTGAAGAGGTAACAATCCAATGACTAAGACACTGAAGAGGTAACAACCCATTACAAAGTCTCGGCTGATTGTGAAGTAAACATTCCTTGGGGATGAAGCCCACCCATTAGAATTCCGGCATAGGTTACCATTTCTCAGGATAAAACCCATCAATCAACCATTCAGGCAGAAGCCGCCATCAATCAAACCATTGGCAAAAGTCGCCATCAATCTAAACATAGTTTGAAATCGCCATTTCTTGGGATAAAACCCATCAATCAACCATTTTGGCAGAAGCCGCCATCAATCAAACCATTGGCAGAAGTTGCCATCTATCTAAACACAAGCAGAAGTCGCGATTTCTCGGGATAAAACCCATCAATCAACCACAAGCAGAAGTCGTCCTCAAACAAACCACTGGCAGAAGTTGCCCTCAATCAAGCCATAGGCAGAAGTCGCCATTTCCAACCACAGACAGAAGTCGACATTTGTAAACCAGCATAAAGTGTGTAACACCCCGTTTCCCAAAATGATATAATAATATCCAAACATCAGAGTTTAATCGACAAACAACGGAGCATTACACACACAATTCAAAAATTATTTATTTAAATAGAAACATAAAACTATTTAAATAATCCTCCAAAACAACCTCTTTATAAAATGGTCTGCAGCGGAATAATTGTCATAAAATCATCTCAAAAATTCTTATACATCAACATGTCTGGCACAAAGGCCTCACCATAACAAAAATGTTCTCCAACATATAACAAATATTTATTCAACAAATCTCCAACATAAATGATACATAAAGGAATGAAATTATAAAACATAATATCCCATCCCGTTACGTATCAGAGCCTACGACACAATGAGCCAACTCCTATCTATCCATCGCTACCTGCACTTGCCCACGAGGCGGCAATTCCAGCAGAAGGGGTGAGTTCACAAAACAAAAGCAATATATATATATATATATATATATATATATATATACAATTCATAAAGTTGTATTGAAAACAACAACAACAAGAACATTCATCATCACCATATTCATCAGCAATCTTCATTAACAATTCAACAAATAATATTTAGATTCACCTTAATTAACAACACCGACAACAACACCGCTTGTGGTGACACCTCACCAACAACAAATCACACCTTAACTTCTAATGCAAGACTCCATTAACGACCAATGCATTATGCAAATGTGGTACCAACTACGCGCGTTGAGTGCTAAACACTCCGGGGCATAAGCCCCCACCAAATGGATGGTTAAAGCATCCCAGGGCATAAGCCCTCACCAAGGTGAATGACTAGCATTCCAGGGCATAAGCCCTCACCAGTTGAATGTATAAACATTCCGGGGCATGAGCCCCCACCAATGCAAATGAGTTATGAGACTCAAGGAGTATATCTACATACAACCCTACAACAGAATAGTGGTGCATTTTCACCATGCAACCAACGACAACACCAACTAGGACACCTCCCCAACTAGACTCAATCACACCACAACACCATGAACAATTTCAACTTAGCATAGTATAGTTCATTTCATTTCATATAAGATTCATTCGTAAATGCATCATAAACATCTCCATTCTATATTATTATCACTCCAAAAATTCTCTAAAAATCCAATAATCAACCTAGGAAGCTTAGGTTTAGGTTTAGAACACCTTAGAAAAAATCACATTTTGGGTCGCACAGGACCCAGCTCGCTTAAGCGAGCAGCATCTCGCTTGAGCGAGTCAAATGACGAAGGTTAGAGTTTTGCTCGCTTGAGGCTTGCTCCTGGTTCGCTTAAGCGAACAGACTATTTTCCAAATTCTGGGCAAAATTCGCGTTGCTCGCTTAAGCGACGGGCAGCTCGCTTAAGCGACCAAAAAGACGTAGCTTCAGGTTTTGCACGCTTGGAGTTCGCTTGGCGCACGCTTGAGCGAACGGTTGCGACACAGTTCTGGGCAAGGGAAAATGCCGCTCGCTTGAGCGACGGCTAGCTCGCTTAAGCGAGTAATCATCTGGGCAGAATTTAAACCTACGATTTCTAACTCCATTTCCATCCAAAAATCCCATTTTAATCCCCCAATCACCCAAAATGATTTAGAAACAACGTTTATAGGTCCATGGCACAACACAACAACAGAAACAAATCATACAAGCATCATCATCATCATATAATTCACAAATCATGGCATTTTCATCACTTTAACCCTAATCCAACAAAACCACCATTTTTCAATTCAATTCATGAAAACATACATATATATATCAGCAATCGAATCATAAACCCACCCTTACCTCAAATAAGCAAAATCTACAGCAATTCCTAGCAATTCCCTTGGCTCTTGGCTCTTCTCACTTTCTCCCAAAAGTCTACTTTTTTTTTCTTTTACTGATACGTGCTATTGTTTTGTCTGACTCTTTCTAACAAAGCATAACCCCCCCCCTTTTCTCTTTACTCCCTCACTTAATTTCCTTTTAATTCCTCATTAACCCTCCTTAAATCTAATAATTCTAAATAACTATTATTCTCCTTAATTCAAAAATAATATTATTTCTATTAAATCCCTTAACTCAACTATAAAAATATTACTTCTCCTATTTTCATAAAATACTACAAATAAATATAACAAATAATAACACGCCAAATATCTCATATATCATTTATGAATTCAAGTAAAATACACCAAGCTCACCAAAATCAATTTAAAATCACCACAATCATAAAATAGAATTTAGAGCGTTACAACTCTCCCCAACTTAGAAAATTTCGTCCTCGAAATATTACCTTAAGCAACAAACAACTCAGGATAGGACTCTTGCATCTTGCTCTCCAACTCCCAAGTCAAACTCTCACCGGTTACACCGCCCCAAACAACTCTAACCAGAGGTATCTCCTTGCCTCTCAACTGCTTCACCTTGCGATCATCAATCCTCAAAGGCAAAGTCTCAACAGTAAGATTATCTCTAACTTGCACATCATCTCTAGGAATAACATGCGAAGGATCTGCTACATATTTCCTCAACTGCGACACATGAAACACATCATGCAAGTTCGATAGATGGGGTGGCAATCCAATCCGATACGCCACGGTTCCAATTCTCTCGGAAATCTGATAAGGACCAATGAACTTTGGAGTCAACTTCTTCGACTTCAATGCACGTCCTACACCCGTCATCGGAGTAACCCTCAAAAACACATGCTCACCCTCCTGAAACTCAAGGGCTTTTCTCCTTTTGTCATGATAACTCTTCTGACGATCTTGAGATGCTTTCATCTTTTCTCTTATCATCTTGACCTTTTCTGTAGTCTGCTGCACCAATTCAGGTCCTAACACAATGCTTTCACCCGACTCAAACCAACATAGAGGAGTTCTACACCTTCGACCATACAAAGCTTCGAACGGTGCCATACCAATACTCGAATGGTAACTATTATTATAGGTGAATTCTATCAACGGTAAGTGGCTGTCCCAAGCTCCACCCTGCTCGAGAACACACACCCTCAACAAATCTTCTAAGGATTGGATAGTCCTCTCCGACTGACCATCTGTCTACGGATGATAAGCCGAACTCAGCCTCAATTTCGAACCCAATGCATCTTGCAAGCTCTTCCAAAACCTTGAAGTAAACCTCGGATCTCTATCCGACACAATACTAGATGGAACACCATGCAACTTCACAATATCACGGATATAAATCTCCGCCAACTGAGCTACCGGATAAGTAATATTAATTGGGATAAAGTGCGCCGACTTAGTCAATCTATCAACAACAACCCAAATGGCATCATGCCCTCTTGGAGTATTCGGCAAACTCGTCACAAAATCCATCGAAATGCTATCCCACTTCCACTCAGGCACATCTAACGGGGTCAACAGCCCTGCAGGCTTCTGGTGCTCCACCTTAGACTTCTGGCAAGTCAAACACGCATACACAAACTGAGCGACATCTCTCTTCAAACCGGACCACCAAAATAACTTCTTCAAGTCATGATACATTTTAGTAGCTCCAGGATGAATACTTAAACTACTCTTATGACTTTCTTCTAAGATCAACTTCTTCAAACCCTCATCATCCGGAATACAAATCCTTTCTCTAAACCTCAACACACCTTGGTCATCGACCTTGAAGTCACCATCTACATTCTGATCACTAGCAGTCATCAAATCAACAAACTTAACATCAAGCTTCTGCGCCTCCTTGATACTATTCAAGAAATCACTATTAATCTTTAACATTCCCAACCGTACACTTTGAGGCGATCTTTCACAAACAAGGCTCAAATCTCTGAACTGTTCAAGTAACTCGAACTCTTTCACCATCAAAGCAGACATATGCAACGTCTTTCTACTCAACGCATCAGCAACAACATTAGCTTTACCAGGATGGTAATTCAAGCCAAAATCGTAATCCTTAAGTAACTCAAGCCACCTCCTCTGCCTCATGTTCAACTCCTTCTGATCAAACAGGTACTTTAAACTTTTATGATCACTAAACACCTCGAATCTGGAACCATACAAATAGTGCCTCCAAATCTTCAACACAAATACCACGGCCGCCAACTCTAGATCATGCGTAGGATAATTCTTCTCATGTACTCTCAGCTGTCTAGAAGCATACGCCACCACCTTGCCATCTTGCATCAAAACACCACCTAAACCCAACTTAGATGCATCACAATAAACAACAAAAGGTTCTTCTGGCTTCGGTAAAATTAAAATAGGAGCAGTCGTCAATCTTTGCTTCAACTCATTGAAACTACTCTCACATTGAGCATCCCACACAAATGCTTTACCTTTACAAGTCAGCTGCGTCAAAGGAAGTGCCAACTTCGAAAATCCTTCAATAAATCTGCGGTAATAACCAGCCAATCCAAGAAAACTTCTTACCTCAGTAACTGACTTTGGTGTCTCCCACTGCGACACAGCATCAACCTTCGAAGGATCTACAGCAATACCATTACCAGAAATAATGTGGCCAAGAAAACTTACTTCATTCAGCCAGAACTCGCACTTGGATAACTTGGCATACAATTTCTTCTCTTTCAGCACTTGCAATACAATCTTCAAATGCTCTGCATGCTCAGCTTCAGTCTTAGAATAAATCAATATATCATCAATAAAAACCACAACAAATTGATCTAGATATTCATGAAAAATTCTGTTCATGTATTCCATAAACACACCAGGTGCATTCGTCACACCGAAAGGCATCACCTTATATTCATAATGACCATACCGCGTCCTAAACGCCGTCTTTTGCATATCCTCATCCTTCACCTTTATCTGATGATAACCTGACCTCAAATCAATTTTGCTGAACACACGGGCACCCACTAGTTGATCCATCAAGTCATCAATCCTCGGTAGTGGATACCTATTCTTAATCGTCACTTTATTCAACTGACGGTAATCAATGCACAACCGCATGCTACCATCCTTCTTCTTTACTAGCAACACCGGCGCTCCCCATGGTGAAACACTCGGTCTCACAAACTTCTTGTCAAGCAAGTCTTCTAATTGTTTCTTTAACTCAGCTAACTCCGAAGCTGACATACGGTAAGGAGCCATCGACACAGGCTTCGTACCCGGCACCAGGTCAATCAAAAATTCAACCTCCCTCTCTGGTGGCACATCTGGAATCTCATCAGGGAAAACTTCAAGAAATTCCTTCACAACAGGCAGCCCATCAATTACAGCTTGGTTCTCCACCGACAAAAATGCCAACAAAGAAAACATCAACACACCATCTTGTTCTAATCGCTTCATCTCTTTAGTGGATAAGAATTCTGTTCCACTCTCTTCTTCAGCAGAAGAAAACCGCACCGTCTTCGTAAAACAATTGATCAGGACATGATTGTACTCTAACCAATTCATCCCCAATATTACATCCATTCCCACTAACGGCAAACAAACAAGATCCACCTCAAAATCTCTACCAAAAACAGACAACGGACAACTCAAACAGACAAGGGAAGTGGTCACTGAACCCTTAGCTGGAGTTTCAACAACCATTTTCCCATTCATATCAGACATATGCAGACCCAATCTTTTAGCACAATCAATAGCAATGAAACAATGCGTTGCACCAGTATCTATAATAGCAATTAAAGGAGTACTATTAAAGAAACAAGTACCTCTGATAAGTCGATCCTCCTGATCAGTCTGGGTACCAGTCAATGCAAACACCCTTCCACTGGCCTGCGCCTTCTTAGGTTTGGTACACTGAGTGCTAAGGTGACCCTCCTCGTCACAATTATAACAAACAATATCTCCACGCTTGCATTCAGCAACAGTGTGGCCTTTCTTACCACATCGGAAGCATTTTTTCTCATCACGGTTGCAGGCATTACTCTTGTGGCCCTTAACACCACACTTATAACAAACCACCTCAGCAGGAGCATCTCTACGTGCTGGCCTCCTCTCATCATGCATCCTCTGCTTGCCCTTATCAGCTGGGGCACTATAAGGCTTTGGGCGACTCTGCTGCCCCTTTCCCTTACGGTCATTCATTACTTTATAATGAGCTTTAGTATCTTCTTCGTAAATACGGCAGCTGCTCACCAACTCAGAGAAGTCTCTGATCTTCTGATACCCAATGGCCCGCTTGATATCAGCTCGCAGACCATTCTCAAATTTGATACACTTGGAGAACTCAGCAGTCTCCGCAGCATAGTGGGGATAAAACTTTGCAAGCTCCACGAACTTAGCAGCATACTCCGTAACGGACATGTCCCCTTGCTTCAGCTCAAGGAATTCTATCTCTTTTCTACCACGGACATCCTCCGGGAAATACCTCCTCAAGAACTCCCGCCTAAACACGGCCCATGTAATCACAGCACCTTCATTCTGCAAAATAGGTTGAGTGCTTACCCACCAGTCGTCAGCCTCTTCAGCCAACATATGAGTGCCAAACCGCACCATCTGAGCATCCGTACACTGCATCACCCGGAATATTCTTTCAACCTCCTTCAGCCAGGTCTGTGCTCCATCAGGATTATACCTTCCCTTGAAGGTTGGTGGATGATTCCTCAAGAAAGTCTCAAGCATCCTTACACCTTCACCAGCTCCACCAGCACCTTGTTGTTGTCCAACAACTTGAGCCATTGCTTGCAAAGCAGCAGCAAGAGTAGCATCATTTCTCCCGGCCATCTCGATAATTCTACATAACAACAAGATTTAGAACAACAAAGACAGTTTAAAACCTGTCACACTACACTATTGGCTCGACACGACTCTCCTAATGGCCGGACGGACCGACTTGCTCTGATACCAACTGTAACACCCCGTTTCCCAAAATGATATAATAATATCCAAACATCAGAGTTTAATCGACAAACAACGGAGCATTACACACACAATTCAAAAATTATTTATTTAAATAGAAACATAAAACTATTTAAATAATCCTCCAAAACAACCTCTTTATAAAATGGTCTGCAGCGGAATAATTGTCATAAAATCATCTCAAAAATTCTTATACATCAACATGTCTGGCACAAAGGCCTCACCATAACAAAAATGTTCTCCAACATATAACAAATATTTATTCAACAAATCTCCAACATAAATGATACATAAAGGAATGAAATTATAAAACATAATATCCCATCCCGTTACGTATCAGAGCCTACGACACAATGAGCCAACTCCTATCTATCCATCGCAACCTGCACTTGCCCACGAGGCGGCAATTCCAGCAGAAGGGGTGAGTTCACAAAACAAAAGCAATATATATATATATATATATATATATATATATATATATATATATATACAATTCATAAAGTTGTATTGAAAACAACTACAACAAGAACATTCATCATCACCATATTCATCAGCAATCTTCATTAACAATTCAACAAATAATATTTAGATTCACCTTAATTAACAACACCGACAACAACACCGCTTGTGGTGACACCTCACCAACAACAAATCACACCTTAACTTCTAATGCAAGACTCCATTAACGACCAATGCATTATGCAAATGTGGTACCAACTACGCGCGTTGAGTGCTAAACACTCCGGGGCATAAGCCCCCACCAAATGGATGGTTAAAGCATCCCAGGGCATAAGCCCTCACCAAGGTGAATGACTAGCATTCCAGGGCATAAGCCCTCACCAGTTGAATGTATAAACATTCCGGGGCATGAGCCCCCACCAATGCAAATGAGTTATGAGACTCAAGGAGTATATCTACATACAACCCTACAACAGAATAGTGGTGCATTTTCACCATGCAACCAACGACAACACCAACTAGGACACCTCCCCAACTAGACTCAATCACACCACAACACCATGAACAATTTCAACTTAGCATAGTATAGTTCATTTCATTTCATATAAGATTCATTCGTAAATGCATCATAAACATCTCCATTCTATATTATTATCACTCCAAAAATTCTCTAAAAATCCAATAATCAACCTAGGAAGCTTAGGTTTGGGTTTAGAACACCTTAGAAAAAATCACATTTTGGGTCGCACAGGACCCAGCTCGCTTAAGCGAGCAGCATCTCGCTTGAGCGAGTCAAATGACGAAGGTTAGAGTTTTGCTCGCTTGAGGCTCGCTCCTGGTTCGCTTAAGCGAACAGACTATTTTCCAAATTCTGGGCAAAATTCGCGTTGCTCGCTTAAGCGACGGGCAGCTCGCTTAAGCGACCAAAAAGACGTAGCTTCAGGTTTTGCACACTTGGAGTTCGCTTGGCGCACGCTTGAGCGAACGGTTGCGACACAGTTCTGGGCAAGGGAAAATGCCGCTCGCTTGAGCGACGGCTAGCTCGCTTAAGCGAGTAATCATCTGGGCAGAATTTAAACCTACGATTTCTAACTCCATTTCCATCCAAAAATCCCATTTTAATCCCCCAATCACCCAAAATGATTTAGAAACAACGTTTATAGGTCCATGGCACAACACAACAACAGAAACAAATCATACAAGCATCATCATCATCATATAATTCACAAATCATGGCATTTTCATCACTTTAACCCTAATCCAACAAAACCACCATTTTTCAATTCAATTCATGAAAACATACATATATATATCAGCAATCGAATCATAAACCCACCCTTACCTCAAATAAGCAAAATCTACAGCAATTCCTAGCAATTCCCTTGGCTCTTGGCTCTTCTCACTTTCTCCCAAAAGTCTACTTTTTTTTTCTTTTACTGATACGTGCTATTGTTTTGTCTGACTCTTTCTAACAAAGCATAACCCCCCCCCCCTTTTCTCTTTACTCCCTCACTTAATTTCCTTTTAATTCCTCATTAACCCTCCTTAAATCTAATAATTCTAAATAACTATTATTCTCCTTAATTCAAAAATAATATTATTTCTATTAAATCCCTTAACTCAACTATAAAAATATTACTTCTCCTATTTTCATAAAATACTACAAATAAATATAACAAATAATAACACGCCAAATATCTCATATATCATTTATGAATTCAAGTAAAATACACCAAGCTCACCAAAATCAATTTAAAATCACCACAATCATAAAATAGAATTTAGAGCGTTACAAAATGCATTCTTCCATTTGGCCCACTTGAATTGTGATGCCTTTGTCTTTTTTTTTTTTTTGAATCCCTAATTTTTGCCTGGACCGCCCTTTCGGGTTTTCAATCCACCGGGAATATATTCTTTCTTTTTGTATGCCCCTAATTTTTGCCTGGACCGCGCTTTCGGGTTTTCAGTTCACCGGGACGCTCATTTTTGGCTTAAGCCGCCCTTTCGGGTTTTCGACTTAGCGAGCTTGTCTTTTTTTTGTTTTTGACATAGGCCACCTCACGGCTTTTGGTCATACTTCTCCTGCAGAGTTTAACTGTCCTTGAGACAGATGTTGATGTATACTTCTCCTACTCATGAGTTCAAAGAAGATATACCTGTTATTTATGCACTTCAAAAGACATGAAAAAGTTTTAATTTTTTTTGAATTTTTTTGCTTTAAGTATTAACATCAAAAATAGAAGAGAATAATGCAGACAGAATAAATGAGAATTTCAAATAAATGGGTACAAGCTCAAATTAAATGTAAAAGGGTGGTGGTCTACCAAAGGCATGACTCCACGAATTTTAAAAGTTTGGAAAATGGTAATTATATGGGAAAGGTACATTGAACACAATAACCTCTATTCTCCCTAACAACTTTGAATTTCACTGTTCTGATTCTTTAATTTGCAGATGCTTCAGATCGGAAGTCTCTTAACAGCTAAGATGCCCCAAATGAAACATATCTGATTTGATGCAGTTACCTTTCCATAAGTTGGAGGACTTTTTCTGGCTGAAATGCCCCAAGTGAGTCATGTCCGACCAGATGCAGTTACTTTGTCATAATCCTTAACTTTTGCATAGACTGCCCTTGCAGGTTTCAACCTATCAGGACAAACATTTTCATAATTTTTTTGTTTTTTTTTTTTATTATTATTGTTTACATGTCTCTAACTTTTGCATGGACCGCCCTTTCGGGTTTTCAGTCCATCGAGACGCTCTTTTTTGCCTAAGCCACCTTTTCAGGTTTGCAACTTATCAAGCTTTTTCATATGTCTCTAATTTTTTCATGGGCCGCCCTTTCGGGTTTTCAGTCCATCGAGACGCTCATTTTTGCCTAAGCCACTTTTCAGGTTTGCGACTTATCGAGTTTTTTTCATTTTAACAAAGTATTTCTTGACTGCACTGATATTCACAGGACGTACAAGCTCGTCACCCTTCTTTGTAATTTTGCCCCTGAAACCTGATTAAATCAGAAGATATATATTTGAGCACAAGGCAATTTTCTTGGAATTTACGGGGACGAACCTTCTTTTGTGATTAGGCATTCTTCTGCCCCTGGAGCTTAGTGGATCATGTAATACATATTTTGGGCACAAAGCCTCCTTTTTGCAATTCATGGGGACGAGCCTCCTTTTGTCGAAAGCTAGTTTTATCCTTTTGATGTAGCTGTCCATAACATACGACAATAATGCTTTTAAGTTCAATTAACCTTAGCCTTCCTCGGAACTTCCGTTGACAGGACTTCGACCTCCATGTGAGGCACTTGCTGTAACACCATATTTTTATTAGAGCGATAAATCACGCAATTATAATAAATAATTAAGAAATAGACGTCGCGTCTTCGAATATTTCACCAACTAGACATGCATAGAATATCTCGACATAAAACATCACCGCGAAATATAGCATACACCTCAAAATATAGCCATGTCATCAACTCAGGAAATACAACCAAAATCATAAACAAATCCCAATGTAAGGTACATCTCAACAACAGATAAAAATCCAAATATAAAATATATGTCGTCCTAGATCAGAGCCTCTCTAAGACACGACAAAGCAAAATAAACTGAGGAAGCTTCCGCTATTCTCAAGCAACTCACCGATCAATGCAAATCAACTAATCCTGCACACCGTCTACCTATTCATACAAATAGGTAGGCGGTCCACCACAGACCACTAGGGGTTAACTTCACATCAATCATAAACAGAAAATATAAACAGGATTGAACATGCATTAATAATTCATCGTTCATAAATGAGCATTATCATCAACAATATTTGCACAAGTATAAGATTCACCAATTACAACTAATCACCAAGTACACAAATGCACCAACACATAATTCACATCGAGCACATAAACCACTATCAATCATGTTATTCTTATACAATGCGCCTAGACACGACCTATATGCATGTGGTACCAAATCACCTCCGAGGCCGTCGCCCCTATTGCAAACTGAACATCATAATCACCCCGAATAATTGAATACAAAAGTATTCACATAACCTCAACAATCAACACTGACATATTTTAATACATGCTTACACCAACAATTCAACACCAATAGCATGTAAGAAAATTCACCAACAACATATATGCAAATAACGCATATAAGCATCACCAACCTTTCCATAGTAATTCAACAACTTCACATAATTCTCACTTTTTCAATTAACGGAGAAAATACACCATATTATGACAATCATCGTATTCAATCACCAAACCATCATTCATACAACCTTATATATTCATATCAAACCATTCATGAAAGAATTTCAAAGTAAACGGGTTCAATGAATATTTTCGACCAAGTTCGTATAATATAATTCACAACTTTAAACAATTGGGGTCAATGAACCAAAACAAAGCAAAACAGTTCAATTACCTCAACTATGCATGCACACTAATCACTTATGAGTGTAGGTGTACATACATGTGCGTTTCATCGGCCAACTACCAAGAAATCTCATAATTCACAAAGTTCGTTTCATAATGCCACTTTTCCAAATAGAATCCGTTTTCAAAGCAAAACATTTTAACTCTCAATGAAATAAATCAATACCACTTTTAGTAACCACATAAACAACATACATACTTAACCCTACATCATTCACTTGAGAAAAACAAGTTTCGAAAAAATCGGCGTTCTTGGACATTTTCTAAACATTATGACCGATTCATAAAAACCAAATCCAATTTAATTCAAATGATGTTCCAGTAGGATTAGATGTATAAAGAGTGATTAACTAAGTCAAAAGAAACATTCTCGGAAGTTCAAATTGGTCCCCAAGTGCATGAAGCGAAAATTCAAAAGTTGTCGAACAGGGTGCTGCTCGCTTAAGCGAAGGGTTGCTCGCTTAAGCGATCGACTTCTAGTAGCTTCTGGGCTCGCTCGCTTGGGGCTTGCTCAAGCGAACTCTGTCCAGAATCCAGTAGTTACGTTAGCTTGGAGCTCGCTTACAGCTCGCTCAAGCGAACTGTGTCCAGAATCAACTGGGCACGCTCGCTTAGAGCTCGCTGATGGCTCGCTTAAGTGAACGCTCATCAGTTTGGAAAAAAAAATTCGGGTTTCAAACCCTTTTCCTCCAAAAGTCCCAATTTTGATCTTTCCCAACCCAAAACTCATTCCAAATAATGTTTAAAGGTCATATACATGAAAATACACTCAATCATGCATAAAACTTGAGATTAAAACATCATTTCATCAAACTTCAACAATTCACCAAACTTTCACAATTTTTCAACAACAACAACAATTCTCATCACCAATTCACAAATAGGGATACCCATTATATCAATTCGTCAACAACATATTCCAAAACAACATCAACAACAAATAATCATGAATTCACTCATAATTCACAACCACAACTTCATTCTTCATCAATTTTACACAAAATCATAACATACCCACATATATAACTTTTGGCATGTAAATTCATCATCAACAACATAATTATCATTCAATTCACATACATGAACATACCATCAAAACCTAAGCACGAATTTCTACAATTAAAACTCAAATAATCACTTATCAAATAAGCACTTATGAGAAATGGGTAGAAAAAGATTATGCTTGAAAACTAGCCCGTTTACCTCTAACTCCAAAAATCCAAGTCTAGGCTTCACTTTAGCTCCAAGATTCTTCACCCTCTTCAAGCCTCTTCAAGCCTCTCTTCCCTTTTCTCTAGCCTTTCTCTCTCTACCTCTATCTTGTGTTATGAAATGAATTGTTCTAACCCTAGTTTCCTCATAAAAGTTGGGTTACATAGTCACACTATAATGGGCCTAAATCACTAAATGTTATATGGGCTCAAACTCTACTTAATCCAATCCTCTAGTTTCTATATCACTAATAGCAAAATAACGAGTAACCAACGACTCTAACTTAATTACCACAACATACTAACAACTTAATAAACGAATGGTCCTCACTTAAAAACGCTACAAATAATCCTCAACCAAAATTACTAATTTACCCTTACTCACCAAAAGACCAAAATGCCCTTCTAACACGAAACCCAAGAATTAACACGTAAAGATAAATAATCACATACAAGCATAAATAAACACACATAAAATAATCAAAAATAAAATAACGAAAAATCGGGCTGTTACAACTCTCCCCTCCTAAAAAGAATTTTCTTCCTCGAAAATTACCTGAAGGAAACAACTCCGGATACGAATCCTTCATCATACTCTCCGATTCCTAAGTAGCACTCTCGCCAATTGGTCCAACCCAAATCACTTTCACCAAAACGATCTCCTTGCCCCTCAAACGCTTCACCTCGCGATTTTCAATTCTAACTGGCCAAGTCTCAACTGTCAAATTATCTCTTACTTCCAACTCGTCCATTTGAATCACATGAGATTCGTCATACACATACTTCCGCAACTGGGACACATGAAACACATCATGAAGATTCGACAACGACGGCGGCAACGCAATCCGATATGCTACAACTTCAACTTTCTCTACAATCTCAAACGGTCCAACAAAACGCGGTGTAAACTTCCGACACTTCAAAGCACGGCCAACACCGGTTACAGGATTCACCCTTAAGAACACATGATCACGAACCTGAAACTCAATATCCTTCCTTCTCTTATCATGATAAATCTTCTGCCTACTCTGAGACGCTTTCATCTTCTCTTGAATCATCTTGACCTTCTCGGTCGTCTCTTGCACAACATCTGGTCCTAACAAAGCACTTTCACCTGACTCATACCAACACAACGGCGTCCTACACCTCCGTCCATACAAAGCCTCAAACGGTGTCATCCCGATACTAGAATGAAAACTGTTGTTATAAGTAAACTCAATCAACAGTAAACATTCGACCCAACTGACACCTTGCTCCAAAACACAAGCTCTCAACAAGTCTTCCAAACTTTGAATTGTCCTCTCCGTCTGACCATCGGTCTGAGGATGATAAGCAGAACTCAACCTTAACTTAGTTCCCAAAGCAGCTTGCAAACTCTCCCAAAACTTAGAAGTAAACCTCGGATCTCGGTCTGACATAATGCTAGAAGGAATACCATGCAACCTCACAACCTGCTCAATGTAGATCTCAGTTAACCTCGCCACAGACATACCGGTCTTGATAGGAATAAAATGTGCTGACTTCGTCAACCGATCAACAATCACCCAAATCGAATCAAAACCCTTCATAGTCTTCGGCAAAGCTCAAACAAAGTCCATAGAGATAATATCCCACTTCCACTTTGGCACAAACAACGGTTGCATCAAACCCGACGACTTCTGATGTTCAATCTTCGACTTCTGACAAACCAAACAAGCATACACAAACTCTGCTATATCCTTCTTCATTCCAGGCCACCAAAACAATTTCTTCAAATCCTGCTACATCTTCGTCGCTTCTGGATGAATACTTAAACTACTCCGATGACCTTCATCAAAAATACGCTTCTTAAGTTCAGGCACATCCGACACACACACTCGATCACAGAACATCAAGACACCATGCTCATCCAATCTAAAGTCCACACCTTTACCTTGGTTAATCAACACCACACGATCTACAAGTTCCAAATCCTCTTTCTGACCAACCTTGATCTCTTCCAAAATGTTACTTGTCAACTTCAACATTCCCAACTTCACACTTCCAAGCGTCAACTCACAAACCAAACTCATATCTCGAAACTGCTCGATCAACTCCAATTCTTTAACCATCAAAGCAGACATATGCAAAGACTTCCTACCCAAAGCATCTGCCACCACATTCGCCTTTCCTGGATGATAGCTCAACTGAAAATCATAATCCTTAAGAAATTCCTATCATCGTCTCTGCCTCATATTCAACTCCTTATGGTCAAACAAATACTTCAAACTCTTGTGATCACTGAACACTTCAAATCTAGAACCATACAAGTAGTGCCTCCAAATCTTCAACACAAACACAACTGCCGCCAATTCCAAATCATGAGTCAGATAATTCTTCTCATGCACTTTCAACTGCCTCGATGCATAAGGCACAACCTGACGATTCTGCATTAACACACCACCAAGACCCATCTTCGAAGCATCACAATACACAACAAACGATTCCTTCGGATTCGGCAAAATCAACACAGGCGCTGAAGTTAACCTCTTCTTCAACTCAAGAAAACTATTCTTACACTTAGAATCCCAAACATAAGCTTGCCCTTTCCAAGTAAACTGCGTCAATGGCAATGCTAACTTAGAGAATCCCTCAATGAACCCCCGATAGTAACCTGTCAATCCAAGAAAACTTCTAACCTCAAAAACAGACTTCGTGATTCCCACTGCATCACCGCATCAACCTTCGACGGATCTACTGCAATGCCACCTTTTGAAATCACATGACCAAGAAAACTAACTTCCCGCAACCAAAACTCACATTTCGACAACTTAGCGAACAACTACTTCTCCTTCAAGACTTGCAACATAATCCTCAAATGCTCGGCATGCTCCTCCTCCGACTTCAAATACACCAAAATATCATCTATAAACACCACCACAAACTAATCCAAATAAGGATGGAAAATCCTATTCATGTACTCCATGAAAACACCTGGCGCATTAGTCACACCAAATGGCATCATAGAATACTCATAGTGACCATACCTCGTCCTGAACGCAGTTTTAGATATGTCTTCCGCCTTTACACTTATCTAATGATATCCTGACCTCAAGTCAATCTTACTGAACACTTCCGCACCAACCAACTGATCCATGAAATCATCAATCCTTGGAAGCGGATATCGATTCTTGATAGTCACCTTGTTCAACTGCCGATAATCCACACACAACCTCATATTACCATCCTTCTTCTTCACCAACAACACAAGAGCACCCCACAGAGAAACACTCGGCCTAATGAACTACTTCTCGAGCAACTCTTCCAACTGCTTCTTCAACTCTCCCAACTCTGATGCAGACATCCGATACGGCGCAATCGAAATAGGACTCGTTCCTGGCACCAAATCAATTGCAAACTCAACTTCCCTCTCCGGCGGTAAGTCGGTAATGTCGTATGGAACCACTTCTGGAAACTCTTGCACTACCGGCAAATCGACAACACCTTTCTCACCACTTTCCTTTAAAGAAGCAAACATCATGAACACACTAGCTTCACCATCCAAGGACTTCTTCACTTGCTCCACGGTCAAGAACTTCCCACCTACTTCCTCCACCGGCTTAGAGAATGTTACACTCCTGGTTAAACAATTGGTGTTAACACCAAAAGTCAACATCCAATCCATTTTAAAAATCACGTCCATATGCTTCAACGGTAAGCAAACCAAATCCAACTCAATGTGAACACAACCAAAACTAACGGGACACTTAGCACATACCAAGGAAGTAGTCACCAAACCATTGGTCGGGGTATCGATGACCATTCCTCGCAACGACGGAGTTACAACCAAGCCCAAACGCTCAACACAACCACTCGCGATAAAAGAATGCGTAGCACCAGTATCAATAATTGCAACCAAGGGAGTACTATTGATAAAATACATACCACGAATGAGATTATCCGTCTGCTCCACTTCCTCCGCATTCAAACCAAACACCTTGCCCGCCGCCTTCTTCGGTTTGGTACACTTAGAACTCAAATGACCCGCTTCACCACAATTGTAACAAGTAATGTCCCTCTTGCATTCATAAGCCTTGTGACCCTTCTGACCACACTTGTAGCAACTTTCCCCTTTCTTACAATCATTAGCAAAATGACCAATAACACCACACTTAAAGCACTTGACTTCCGATACATTCACCTTGGAACCTCCACCAACATCTTTCTTCTTCCCCTTATCCTTGTTGTACGGCTTCCCAAATCCATGGCCTTTTCTTTTCTTGTGATTCACAGCTTTGTAATAACTCATCCTAGCCTTTCCGGCGTCATCAAACATACGACACTTATGCACCAAAGTGTCAAAGTCTCTAATCTAATGGAAACAGATGTACTGATAGATCTCCGGCCTCAAGCCATTCTCAAACTTCACACACTTAGAAACCCTAGCATCTTCCGCATTGATGTAAGGACAAAACCTCGAAAGCTCCTCATACTTGGCAGACACCACAACCACAACCAACTGAACTTCTCCCTCCAAAAGATACCTCTACAACACCTAGAGAATGATGCCTTTCCTCCACTCAGCTCAGACCCGCCTAAAAGAACAGAACACCAAAACAAGTACCGACAGTACTTCCGTACATGTCGCATACAACGAGAACAACAACCAACATAACAGCACAACAAGTATCGGAGGTAACTCAATGTACCATTCGAATACAACAGGAAATTCCCCGGGTTTTGGTCCGGACAAGACCGACATGGCTCTGATACCAACTTGTAACGCCCTATTTCTATTAAAGCGATAAATCACGCAATTATAATAAATAATTAAGAAATAGACGTCACGTCTTCGAATATTTCACCAACTAGACATGCATAGAATATCTCGACATAAAACATCACAGCGGAATATAGCATACACCTCAAAATATAGCCATGTCATCAACTCAGGAAATACAACCAAAATCATAAACAAATCCCAATGTAAGGTACATCTCAACAACAGATAAAAATCCAAATATAAAATAAATGTCGTCCTAGATCAAAGCCTCTCTAAGACACGACAAAGCGAAATAAAGAGAGGAAGCTTTCGCTATTCTCAAGCAACTCACCGAGCAATGCAAATCAACTAATCCTGCACGCCGTCTACCCATTCATACTAATAGGTAGGCGGTCCACCACAGACCACTGGGGGTTAGCTTCACATCAATCATAATCAGAAAATATAAACAGGATTGAACATGCATTAATAATTCATCGTTCATAAATGAGCATTATCATCAACAATATTTGCACATGTATAAGATTCACCAATTGCAACTAATCACCAAGTACACAAATGCACCAACACGTAATTCACATCGAGCACATAAACCACTATCAATCCTGTTATTCTTATGCAATGCGCCTAGACACGACCTATATGCATGTGGTACCAAATCACCTCCGAGGCCGTCGCCCCTGATGCCAACTGAACATCATAATCACCTCGAATAATCACCCCGAATAATTGAATACAAAAGTGTTCGTCACCAACACGTTATGATGCATGAACATATGACACAATGGACAACAATGCATATATTCACATAACCTCAACAATCAACACCGACATATTTCAATACATGCTTACACAAACAATTCAACATCAATAGCATGTAAGAAAATTCACCAACAACATATATGCATAACACACATAAGCACCAACAACCTTTCCATAGTAATTCAACAACTTCACATACTTCTCACATTTTCAATTAACGGAGAAAATACACCATATTATGACAATCATCGTATTCAATCACCAAACCATCATTCATACAACCTTATATATTCATATCAAACCATTCATGAAAGAATTTCAAAGTAAACGGGTTCAATGAATATTTTTGACCAAGTTCGTATAATATAATTCACAACTTTAAACAATTGGGGTCAATGAACCAAAACAAAGCAAAACAGTTCAATTACCTGCACTATGCATGCACACTAATCACTTATGAGTGTAGGTGTAGATACATGTGTGTTTCATCGGCCAACTACCAAGAAATCTCATAATTCACAAAGTTCGTCTCATAATGCCACTTTTCCAAATAAAATCCGTTTTCAAAGCAAAACATTTTAA
Organism: Medicago lupulina; assembly: GCA_958299785.1. Lineage (NCBI taxonomy): Eukaryota > Viridiplantae > Streptophyta > Magnoliopsida > Fabales > Fabaceae > Medicago > Medicago lupulina. The sequence continues at coordinate 42,171,985 of OY283146.1, read as the reverse complement.
CTCTCAATGAAATAAATCAATACCACTTTTAGTAACCACATAAACAGCATACATACTTAACCCTACATCATTCACTTGAGAAAAACAAGTTTCGAAAAAATCGGCGTTCTTGGACATTTTCTAAACATTATGACCGATTCATAAAAACCAAGTCCAATTTGATTCAAATGATGTTCCAGTAGGATTAGATGTATAAACAGTGATTAACTAAGTCAAAAGAAATATTCTAGGAAGTTCGGATTGTTCCCTAAGTGCACGAAGCGAAAATTCAAAAGTTGTTGAACAGGGTGCTGCTCGCTTAAGCGACCAGCTTCTAGTAGCTTCTGGGCTCGCTCGCTTGAAGCTCGCTTGGGGCTCGCTCAAGCGAACTCTGTCCAGAACCCACTAGTCACGTTCGCTTGGAGCTCGCTTATAGCTCGCTCAAGCGAACTGTGTCCAGAATCAACTGGGCACGCTCTCTTAGAGCTCGCTGATGGCTCGCTTAAGCGAACGCTCATCAGTTCTGGAAAAAAAACTTTGGGTTTTAAACCCTTTTCCTCCAAAAGTCCCAATTTTGATCTTTTCTAACCCAAAACTCGTTCCAAATAATGTTTACAGGTCATATACATGAAAATACACTCAATGATGCATAAAACTTGAGATTAAAACATCATTTCATCAAAATTCGACAATTCACCAAACTTTCACAATTTTTCAACAACAACAATTCTCATCACCAATTCACAAATAGGGATACCCATTATATCAATTTTTCAACAACATGTTCCAAAACAACATCAACAACAAATAATCATGGATTCACTCATAATTCACAACCACAACTTCATTCTTCATCAATTTTACACAAAAACATAACATATCCACATATATAACTTTTGGCATGTAAATTCATCATCAACAACACAATTATCATTCAATTCACATACATGAACATACCATCAAAACCTAAGTACGAATTTCTACAATTAAAACTCAAATAATCACTTAACCAAATAATCACTTATCAAATAAGCACTTATGAGAAATGGGTAGAAAAAGATTATGCTTGAAAACTAGCCCCTTTACCTCTAACTCCAAAAATCCAAGCCTAGGCTTCACTTTAGCTCCAAGATTCTTCACCCTCTTCAAGCCTCTTCAAGCCTCTCTTCCCTTTTCTCTAGCCTTTCTCTCTCTACCTCTATCTTGTGTTATGAAATGAATTGTTCTAACCCTAGTTTCCTCAAAAAAGTTGGGTTATATAGTCACACTATAATGGGCCTAACTCTCTAAATGTTATATGGGCTCAAACTCTACTTAATCCAATCCTCTAGTTTCTATCTCACTAATAGCAAAATAACGAGTAACCACCGGCTCTAATTTAATTACCACAACATACTAACAACTTAATAAACGAATGGTCCTCACTTAAAAACGCTACAAATAATCCTCAACCAAAATTACTAATTTACCCTTGCTCACCAAAAGACCAAAATGCCCTTCTAACACGAAACCCAAGAATTAACACGTAAAGATAAATAATCACATACAAGCATAATTAAACACACACATAAAATAATCGAAAATAAAATAACGAAAAATCGGGCTGTTACATTGGCTTTCCGTTGTATACTGAGGGATGGTGGGGGGGTTGCCCCTGTTGAAGCGTGTACTGAAGTACAATATCCCATGCCAGTCTTTGTAATTGAACGCCATTTTCTGGACGATCTTTCTGATATTATGTTTGCAGCTTTGACGGCCAAGATGCCCTAGTAGGCGAGAGATCTCTTTGGGAAACTTTTCATCATCCTCTTCTTCAGGGTTAAAGTGTTCAGCGGGTTTATTAATGCATGATTTGATTATTGATTTTGACAAGTAAATGAAAGTTATGATTATGCAGATATGATTAAATAAAAAGAAATTTTTGGTTTTTTGTATTACCATTTTTCCAGAAAAAGCACAATATAAAACAAAGTCGGGATCAAAGCGACTTTTTAATTAATGATGAAAATACGTAAGGCAAATAGCCCTAAACAAGTTCACTACCATCTCGGGTGGGATGAAAGGAGTTTTTTTATAAAAACATAAAGCAACAAACAAAAATAAAATTGAACAAATGAGTAGTAGAAAGAAACATCATCAAACGACCCAATTGTAGCTAAACATTCCACGTGTCAACATTAGGTTCCAAGATCCGATAGCGGATTAACTTGCATACTCAGCTTCAGAATCTTCGAAAGGTATGAGTTTTTTCGGACCAACTTCTGAACTATCTTATTCAAAGCAAAATAGTCTTCAAAATCCTGACCTGGTGCGCCTTGATGAAAGGTGCAAAAGAGATCGGGCTTGTACCCAACTGACAATTTCTTAGGCACCTGAGGAGGTGGTCTAGTCTGGAAAAGGTTTCTCCTAAGCAAGTCTGGAATCAGCTCTGCAAATTTCATGGAAATCAGATCAATTGTGGTTGTCCCGAAGTATGTTGTCGAGGTTGTTGTTGATACTGTTGAAACTAGGGTTGACAACCCAAATTTTGAACAACATTCATTATAGGCATAACAGCGTCAACAAAGTGAGAAGTCAGATACTGTTGTTGACTTAGCATTCTTAAATCCGGGTCTTCGAAGGACCAGGCGTTAATTTCAATCAACTTCTAAACTTCTTCCTTGGAAGGATACCACTGCTCAGTGTCATGACCTGGTGCCCCTTGATGGAAGGCATAATTGCGGTCAGGGCGATACCAAACAGGCAGCACATCCGGCACCTGAGGAGGTGGCCTTGTTTGAACAAGATTCTTCTTAAGCAAGATGGGAAGCAAATCCGCATATTTCATAGGTATTGGGTCACATTGTGATGCCTGATTATGAGGAATAAACTGCTGAGAAACCTAATTTTGAGGGATAACTTGCCGAGGAACCTAATTCTGAGGGATAACTTGTCGAGGAACCTGATTCCCGAGGAGCCCGTTGTCAATGCCATTTTGGGCACAAAGGCTGATCTTGCATAACCGTCAACAAGGATACCAAGCTAGTTAACTTTTCTACCTCGGCCCGAAGTGTTGTAACACCCCGTTTTCCCAACTTTTAAATAACATATATTAATCAGAGTTTTTCAACTTAAAAACAGAGTGTCACATTCAACTTACGAAATTTTCCACAAATATAAATGGAGTAAAAATGCTATTTATTAAAACATCAGCCTTAATATAAATTCAACAAAATGCAGCGGAATTATTTTCAACATCTTAAATAGTACTTGGCACTAAAAGGCCACAACATCAACATTATCTTAAATCCTCATAAAAATAGTTCATCATTGTTTAATAAAAGAGATATGTAACAAGAAATGCAATCAAACATAGCAAACTCCCATCTCGTTACGTATCAGAGCACCTATAGACACAACGAGAGATAGCCACTCACGACAGCAATCAACAGCTACTTATTCTCAATTACCTGCAAGTTACTCATACGAAGAGCAACATTTCCAAGCAGAAGGGGTGAGATACATATTCAAAAATAGTAAGCATATAATTCATCAATGGAATTCAACAACATAAGCTACAATGTTTAACAATATTATTACTTCACATAATTCTTCATTAGTATCTCATTAATAATAACCAACTTGACAACAACAACGAACACGACACAACGACACCGACTTGACTATGCAACAACGTCAACTTAGCAACTTGACAAATGCATTATGCATGTGGTACCAATCAGGGCATAAGCCCTAAACTTTAATTGAGCATAAGCTCCAAGGCATAAGCCCTCAACTTTAATTGAGCATAAGCTCCAGGGCATAAGCCCTCAACTTTAATGAGCATAAGCTCCAGGGCATAAGCCCTCAACTATAATGAGCACAAGCTCCAGGGCAAAAGCCCTCAACTTTAATGAGCATAAGCTCCAGGGCATAAGCCCTCAACTTTGTATGCATGAACTCAACGACCAACAACTTAGACAACCAACAACTTGGACAACCAATAACTTTAACAACCAACAACTTAGACAACCAACAACTTAACAACCAACAACTTAGACAACCAACAACTTAAATGGCATAAGCAACATGACATTATACAACATACAATAATAACATAATATATTCCAACCTATCAACAACAATAGCAACATATACATTAATCAATTACTTACATATCAAACCAAGTTAGATTCATCACAACATAGATTAAATACTTATAAACACCTTAATTAAACTCATAGTACTTAAGCTCTGAAGTTCAGAGACAATCTATAAGTTTTGGGTTAGTTTTCATAAAATTTCACTAAGACCTCCTTAGAGTATTTTCATCATATCTTAAGATCTAAAAATCATTTTCAAGCCAAACCAAAGCCATTAGAAAGATAACTCAATTATCTACAACTTTCATGTTTAAACCAAAAGCCAGTTCGGAACAGAAATGGGTGAAAAAGACGCAAGAACACGAAACAGGGGATGTTGTCAAATCGGAGTACGATTTGGAAAATTACTGGGTCAAAAATTGCATTTTCATTCGTAAATAATCGGAGTACGATTTGACAAAATCGGAGTACGATTTGGCACAGGCTGTTACGATTTTTACACCATTTTTCACCCCAAAAACCCAATTTTCAATCACCCAAACCCCAAATTTGATAGGGAACATTGCCTATGATCATTCTAAGACTTGAACATCAATTCAAAAACTTAATTTCTCAAACAAAAAAGCTATGAATAACAACATAAGATTAACCCTAATCCCCAAAACTCACAACCTACAACTTTTGTCAAACCCAATTTCAGAAAAACATACTTAAGATTAGAGAATATGAATCCCACCCTTACCTTAGATTGTTCTTCTGAAATCAACAGCACCGTTCTTCTTTCCTAGGGTTCTCTCTGAGTTCTCCTCTTTTTCTCTAAAAATTGTACGTGTTCTGATTTTCTAATCTCTCCTTACCGACTCTTAACCTAATACACCTTTTTACTCTTATCACCACAAAATTACTCTTCCCCTTTATCTTATTATTTCTAATAATTATATTCCTCCCCCACTTAGAATATTAACACACCAAATAATGCACATAATAATATATTTCATCAAAATATATATATTATCAATCAAATAATAACACACTAAAAATACAATAAATTAATAAAATAATAAATAAGAAATTTGGGCGTTACAAGTGTTGTTACCTCTCCACGAATCTTGTGGACCTCTTGCTCAAGCTGGTCCATCTTTTGTGTTTGCACGAGTGTTTGCATGTGCGAGCCAAGTTTGAATGATGACATCGGACAACTTTACTGATGGAAATACCTCTTATTGAGAAGACACAATGTGAGCCATGTTTTTCGAAGGACTTTATCAAAGTTAAGTGTAAACATTGTAGAGGAACATGGTTTTATTTGAAAACTGTAAAGATATTTGCAATAGGGTCCTTTTTCAAAAGGTAAGAACAAAACCAAGGAAGAGGTTCTTAACAAAAGGAAAAGCTTAGTTAAGATTTTTGAAATTGTATTTCTTGGTGTTTATTCTCACAAGGTCCATTCCTTTGATGTTTACAAAAACTTGACTAAGTCCTTTGATATTTTAATGAGAAAAAGATTTTTCATGAATGGATGCATGTATGCTTGATTGTGCTAAAGAACATAGAAAACATGGGGGGAGGTTAAGTCCAACATGATGGAACCAAGGGTAACGACGCCATTTGGTAAGGACTATGGTTTTAATTTGCACTTGTAACAAGGGTTCTACCAAGTTCCCAAAGTTTTCAACCACTTCCGAATATTTATCGGGTGACGGGAGTACTTCCATTCCAACAATATTCGTAGGATAGTCTCGTTTGGGTGTATTATCGCATATCAACCAATTCAAGAGTACTCTCGATTAGCCACCGCACTACATCCTAAAAGGCCAAGATGGATTAAAGGTGACTAAAGGTTCTATTAAAGCGATAAATCACGCGAATATAATAAATATTTAAGAAATAGACGTCACATCTTCGAATAATTCACAATTTACATGCATTAAAATTTCAACAATAAAACCATCACAACGGAAATATAGCATACACCTCAAGTAGCCATGTCATCATCTCATAAATACATACACATAAAATAATATCCAAATCCCTACACATGGGTAAAGTCTCAACAACATAAAAGACACGTCCTAGATCAGAGCTTATCTAAGACTCTAACAACTAAAAGAAAACGGAGGAAGCTCCCGCTATCCTCAAACAACTCACCAAGCAAGCAAATCAAACTAATCCTGCATGTCGTCTACCCATTCATACAAATAGGTAGGCGGTCCACCACAGACCACTGGGGGTTAGCTTCACATCAATCATAATCAAAATATAAACAGGAATAATTAATCATCATAATATTTCATAGTTTATAATAAACACCAACATACACGCATCTACACATATTCACCAAATTATCAACGACCAAATTTCAACAAGTATATGACTAATCACAATTATTCACTTCATGCAATGCGCCTAGACACGACACCTATATGCATGTGGCACCAAATCACCTCTGAGGTCGTCACCCCATGATGCCAACTGCACATCATTGTCAACGACTATAATTTCAACGGCTATATGGATACAAGTATCCGGTCAACGGCAATATGGATGTAAACATACGACTCAACATATGATGCACGAACATATGACTTAATCAACTATGCATATGTTCACCACAATTCAACTACTATATTCAACGACAATTTCAACGGCTATAAATGTACATGCATTCACCAACAATTTCATCAACACTTGCATGTAAGAAAATTCACCATAACATATATGCACACATACATATATAATTCACCAACATCATCATCATAATAATTCAACAACTTCATAAAATTCTCACAATTCAAGTAAAAGGGAAAATACACCTCATTATGATAAACATCATATTCAACACCCATCAATCATTCATACATCTTCATTTATTCATAAAGAACTATTCATAAAAAGATTTTCAAGGTAATCGGACTCAAGGATTATATTCAATCAAGTTCGTCTCATATTTCACAACTTTAAAACAACTAAGACGATTGAACCAAAACTAAGAAAATAAACTCAATTGCCTCAACTATGTATACACATTAATCACATATGAGTGTAGTTGTGCATACATGTGCGTTTCACCGGCCAAATACGACGAAATCATATGAATCACAAAGTTCATCTCACTTTATCATTTTTCAAAGAATTCAAGTTTCCAAACCAAAACCAAGTTAAATACCACGATTCCCATCCAAAACATTTTTACAAATCATAACTAAAGTAAACAAACTTAGTCCCATACCAACACTTTGAGAAAAAGAGTTTTCGGAAAAGAGCATGTTCTTGAATATTCTTGAACAATTTACAACAAGCTTGATTAAATCCAAGAAGCCAAGTTCAACTCAATTCATTTGATGTTTCCAAAGGTTTAGGAGACATAGGAAATAGTGAAAAGCATCATAGGAATTGGTTTTGGAAGTCCGGAATTGGCCCCGAAGCACCCAACAAAAACACAGCAAATCAGTCACCCATGAGGGGCTGCCTTGCTGCGCCCAGGCGTGGGTAGGCAGCAGCCAGTGTCCTGTGTTGCGGCTCTGTGCAGTCCCAGTTTTCCGGTTTCGCCATTTCGTTCGTAAAATCTCGACCGTTAACCCTAATTCAATTTTGTTTTCGCCTACGCGTTCTACTCAATTAATCCTATCATATTTTTTCTGGAAAACCATATTTTCACATTCTCAAAACAGCTTATCCCAGAATCACTTATTTCCAAAAAACACTTAAAATTACTTTTACACAAAATCCCAATTTTCTCCCAAACGATTTCTAAATACCAATCAATAACCAAAAACAGAAAATCATTACACCTTAACTCATCATAATCAACTTGTTTCATTCATTGAAAATCATCAACAACATAATTCAACTTAATTCACCATTTTCACCAAAACTCAACAACATCCAACAACAACACACCAACATGAATAAACTCATGTAATCTCTAACACCCATGGCATAATTTATCATTACTATCATATCACAACATCATTCAAGTCATAATTCTACAATTTCATCAACAAGTGACAACAACATAGCACAATTCATCAATTTGAGCACAATTCACAATATACCCATTTATACATATCATGAACATGCAATTCCATCAACAACAATTCAATTAACATCAAATTCATATACCCAAACATATCATCATAATAAAAGCACGAATTTCTACAAGTAAGCTCAAAATAATCACTTATTCAAATAAGCACTTTTGAACATGGGTAGAAAAGAGATGAAAATTAAAAGATTATGGTTGAACATTATCCCCCTTACCTCAATCTCCAAGAATCCTAGCCTTAGCTTCACTTTAGCTCCTAGAATCCCCAATCCCTTCTTGATCTTCAAGCTTTTTTTCTCTTCTAACCCTTTTCTCCTCTTTCACTAGCTTTTCTCTCTCTACCTCTTTCTAAGATTGTGAAATGAATGCTCTAACCCTAGTTTTCTCTTAAGAGATGGGTTATAAAGACTCACCACTAATGGGCCTAACTCTCAAAATGTTTTATGGGTTCAAAGCTCTAATTAAACCAATCCACAAGCTTCTACTCGCTTACGGTAAAAATAACGAATAAACACCGACTCTAAATTAGTTACCATAACCCACTAACAACTTAATAAAAATGAATGGTTCCCACTTGAAACACTCAAAATAATCTACACTATGGAATTACTAAATTACCCTCTCTCACCAAAAGACCAAAATACCCCTCTAACACGAAAACCCAAGAAATTACACCCAAGGATAAATAATCACACACAAACACATATAAACACATATTAAACACATAAAAATAAAATTAACGAAAAATCGGGCGGTTACATTCTCAACTTCGGCGGTCACTTGAAAATAACATTCCAAACTTGAGTACTCACGTTGACAAAGTATACTTCCAAGATCCATCCATTGAGTGGGGTTATCACATGTGCCAAAACTGAAGAGTACTCTTGGCCTGAGACTATGATTATACCACCGTCCTATCTTATGTTTCCCTCAAGTTCGGGTGTAAGACTTATCGCACCACTCACGTTTAAAAGTAAATAAGTAGGCACGTATTCACAAGGTGTATAAGCAATAATAAAGCACAAGTAAAGAAAGGTAAGATAGGCTTAACCCGCTTAGGAAATTTAATCTTCAGTGAAGTCGCCATTTCTGTGCTCGTGATTTTCAGATGTCACACCATTGTTTGGTTATGAATCTTCAATCTTTGAACTCTCTACTTTTATTCGTGGGAAGGGGAAAAGTGAGAAAAAACCCTTATGAGATCAAGGTTCGGGGGTTGGTTTCGATTAGGGAAGATGTTAAGCATTGTCTCGTCATTTTTCGGAGATCAAGGCTATTTAGCTTTTGACTCACTAAATTATTTCACGACTTTTGAAAAAAATTATTTAATTTAAAAGGGGTTCGGGGGTTGGTTATATTTAGGGAAGGTATTAGCACCCTAAATATTTGTAGTACTCTACGAGAACCTTTCGACTTTATTTTACTTTTTGTGCTATAACTTGCTTTTTTTTGTTTAAAAGAAGGAATTTTGAAAATAGAGGTTAAAAGAAAAAGAAAGAAGCCTATTATCTACATTTTTTATTGATTCGGAAGGACTAGGTCCTTTGCTTACGTACCCGTGAAGGATCAGAACCTCGTAGTTCGGGGTAAACATTTCGTTTGATTTGTTTTGTATTTTTTATTTGTTTTTGAAAAAGGTTTTAAAGTAAAAAAGCCAATTGGCAAAATGAGATTGGTTTGTATTTTTTTATATTGAAGAAAAAGAAACTCAAAGTAAAATTAAAGTTGATTGAATTTGATTAAGAAAATAAAATAGAAAAAGGAATCGCTCGATTTGTGGATCGAGGTTTGTTTATGAAAATATTTTTGTGATTTTTCTTATTTGCATGTTTTTGTTGTTTTTGAATATTGACTAAACTAGAATTGAAACTAACGGAGCAAGAAAATAAAACGTAGGTATCTTGTAGTGACGGCGGATCACCACAGGAACCATTAACCTAAAGTAGGAGTGTAAGAATAAAGCATACACTCACACATGCACACATGCATGATTTACGTTAAGCCTAACATACATTCTAAAGTCGGCGGAAAATAAATGATGAAAATAAATAACTTACATTTAAACCTAATTTACATTCTAAGTTCCCGCAATAGACTCCAAGCTAAATAAAAATGCGAAATACTAAAATTAAACTAAAAAGCATGAATTATTTACATTCAAGCCTAATATACAATCTAATAATTTAAAAAATGCTTAACAATAAATAAAAATGCAAAAGAACAAACTAAAATAATATATGATGCAATGAAATAGACTGTAATAGAAATAGAAACGCATGAAAAAAGGGAAAGAAAATAAATCATGATGGAAAAATTGAAAATAGGAAAAATGAATGTAGGGGGGTGCAAGAATTAGAATGGGGTGCAGAGAACAAAAAGAAAGCAAACTGGGCTTGAAACACACAGAGGGCGCATGGGCCGTCAGGATTTAATCAGGGCCACCTGATTAAAATCAAGTGGCCTTGATCTGATCAAGAGCAGAGGCATCAGGGGCCTCTGGATCAATCAAATGGCTCTAATTAAAAGGGTTAAAAAACAAACTGAACCGGTCTGATTCAAGTGAACCGGACCGGTTCAGCACTGGATATATATAGGAGTTCCCCGGTTTTTTCCCTCATTTTCTTTCCCCCACTTTCTCTCTAACTTATTTCTATAGAGAGAAGCTCTCTCCTCTCTCCTCCTATGTTCTTCTTTCTGGGTTTGGGGTATGAAGATTCCGGTGGAACTTCGTCTTCTCCGGCGAAGGTAAGTGGGGTTCCGGCGGTGGTTGGCCGGCCGGTACGGCAGCGCCACTGCGCCGGAACCCTAATCTTAATTTTTTGTTGTTTTTTTGTTCTATTCTCTTCTCCTACTCTCTTTTCCTGAAAAAAAAAAACAACAAAAGCACAATATATACTAAGATTCGAAACGCGCGGACTACCTTGTTGTAGATCCGGTCGTGTTTGGATCGTTTGTGTCTGATTGTTTTGATCTTGTTGTTCTCGGGTGGCCGTACGATTTGCCTTGGATTTACTGATGGTTGAAACTGGTTTTGAGTTTTGATTAGGATTTGCGTTGGGTTGTACTGTTGCTGGACGAAATCAGACTTGAATGGTTCGTGGATTGTCAATCGTGATGTTGGGTTTGTTTTAGCGGTTCAGACTTTGTGGTTCGATTTGAATTTATTGATGTTGTTGTTATGCGATACCGGTTCTGGTTTGTGGTTTTGTTGTTTTGGATTGATGTTCTTTGCAGGTTTATGTGTTGTGAAACTTTCGTGTTACTGTGTTCTTGTGTTTGTGCCGCTGGTTGTTTTTCCAGGTTTTTCTTTTGTGATTTTCGGCCTCCCAATTGTGTATGTTGGGTTTTTGTTTTAGGTTTTGGGATCTTAGGGTTTGTTCAAAGAAGTAGAAAAACTTGTGTCTTTTGGAGTGGGAGGTGGAGAAAGACGTATCTGTTCCTGGAAATGTGTTTGCAAATGAGGCTTGGACAGCTTGCAATTTTTTGACCTGGATATGGACACTATCGGACTTTTTGGACTAAAAATAAAAAATAAGTAAAATGAATAATCAAAAAAGATAAAAGGAGATAATGACTAAATAAAAGAAAAAGAAATTAAAATAAAAATTAGAATTAAGAAAAAATTAAAATTTGAAGTTTAAATAAAAGATGGAAATTTAAAGCTAAATTAAAAAATGAGAGAAGAGGGTCCGAATCGGAACAAAAAATGAGGTATTTTAAAATACCTCTCTGCCGAAATTTCGTTTGAATAGGTATCAGGCCAAATGACACGCGTTAGTGTCATCTTGGGTCAAAAAATGGGGTATGACAAGCATCCTAAACGACTTCGATACTCCGAAGGAGCCTCTTGCCTAAATTATCTTGTGCTGATTACTTGCTTATTTATTTGTTAAAATATTGTCTAAAGTCTAAGTGAAAGAATGGAGGGAGAAGAAGTATGTTTTTTTTGTTGTTTTTATTGATTTGGAAAGACATAAGTCTTTTGCCTACTTACCCAAGAATTGGTGTCATACCCCAAATTTTGACCACTTTTCTCTGTTTTTACACATTTTGTTTGTACTTTTAAAGCCGGAAATGTTCGTCATTTCAGACGAAATTTCAGCAGCGAGGTTACTTTGAAGTACCTCATTTGGTTTCCGAAAGGGACAATTTTAAATTTTTTGTTTTTTTATTTTGTTCCATTTTATTATTTTTGTTTTATTACTATTAGTTTATTATTTATTTAGTTTTTATATGTCACGTAAGTGACATTGTTTTTCCTTTATAAACTTTCTTTTTTTTATTTATTTCATTATTTTTATTTGTTAAGTCTTAGTCTTTTGTCTTGGTCCATGTGTCCTCTAACTAGTGGTCCTTGCAGTCTTTTTCTCCAAGTTTCAGTCAGGGGTATATTGGTCATTGCAGTGTATCAGAGAAACCCTAGTTTTTGCAGGCTATTTAAGGCCTGTCATTATTGCAGTAAAAAGAAGGCACAATTTTTCACACAAACAAATTCCATTTTCGGCTGCCTCACAAAAGAGATCAAACCACTCTTTTCAAAAAAAAATTCCACATGAACACATAAGAACAAATTTCCAGCAACAAAAAATCTCAACATAAATTCTTCTAAAATCATCACAAAAAACACTGTCAAACAGGTTTCAATTTCGGCCCACACAAAATAAAGATCAAAATCAATTTTCCTCAAAACTTCCTCAAGAACATTCATCAACATTCCCTCAACATCAAAAACACAAACAATCGTACGACAACGATAAATCACACAGGCCAAATCAAACAAAACATAAGAATCAAGTTGTTTCCAAGCTCGCGCAAGCACAAATCAAAACCAGATCGAGTGAAGAGAAGAAAATCGGAGCTGAACCGGAAGTGACCCGAACTCAAGCAACAAACCGGTCCCAGACATAAATCTGAATCGAAACAGAAAAGAGGTAGTAAACCGTGTCTGTTCTTTCTTTCTTTTTGACAAAAATTTTGAAGCTCAAACTCTAGATCTAGGCTAAGTCTTTAAGTTTTTGAAAAATCCAAGTTCGGATCCGAGAAGAGAAGAGAAGAGGGAGGCGGTTATGTTGATGTAAAAAAAAATTAAAAAAAATTAAAAAAAAATTCCGGCGCAGCGGCTCTCCAGCCGACCACCGCGTCAGAAGTGCTCCGAGCCCCCTTGCTTCTTCTCCGGCGACTGAACTTATGAGAGAGAGAGAGAGAGAGAAGAGAGCTTCTCTCTCTCTTCCTCTTTGTTTTGTTTGTTTTTAGAGAGAGAAGGAAGAGAGTGAAATGAGTAAAAAAACCGGAGGTACATATATATACTCTCCTCCCTTAAACAGGTTTTCTTTTGAACCGGTTCACTCTTTAAACCGGGCCCTGCTTCTCTTTTAACCATTTGATTTTGATCTTGTGGCTATGATGTGATTTACCTGAGATCAGATCTGAGCTTTCTGATTGATCAGATGGTTCAGATCTGATCTGCCTGAGCCCTTTTTTCCTTTGTTCTTTTTCTCTACTGTTTTACTATTTTTACCACTTTTTTTTACTTTCTGCACCTCTTTTACTTAAAATCTTCCTCTAAAAAACTTACCAAAATATTGTGATTTTGTTTAATTGTTATTTACTGTTTTTTTTATTGTTTTCATTTTACATTTGCATTTTATTGCTTTTCATCATCTCATGCGTATTTTAATTCTTATCATTTACTTTAATCGTCATTATTTTTAGTATGTATTTAGGACTTGATGTAATTTAATTTTCCGCACTTTATTTTTTTTTCTTGTCATTTACATTTTGCTTGAGACATTAGCATGTATCTAGGTCCCATGTAAATATCCAATAATGAGAATATGCACCGACACCACACTTTATTTTTTACCGCATTACGTCGTAATCGCGATCGAAGACTAAATTAAGTTAGGGACAAACTAGGACTAAAAACTTGACTAATATGAGTGCCTTAAAATCAACTAATTAGTAATTTTAGGTTGAGATTTTAGTTTTGGATCCAATATCCCTGGTGTTATCGCGATTTTCGGGTGTCAAATCATTGATTAGATTTGAACCTTTCAATCATTGATATCTCTATTTTTTTTGGGGAAAGGTAAAATCGAGAGAAAACCTTAGAAATTCTGAGCTCGGGGCTGATTTCACTACGGGAAGGTGTTAGGCACCCGCAATGACTATAGTATCCTATAGGAACCGTTTTACTAGTCTTATGTTATACGCTTTGCTTTTATCGCTATTTGTAAAAAAGGGATTGATTTTAAGAATGAGAGAAAGAAGATTTGAGTATTGTTTTTATTGGACTTGGAGAGATTTTGAGTCTCTTGCCTACATACCCTTTTAAGGGATCAAAATTCCATGTAGTTCTCTTCCAAAATATTTTTTGTGGGTTGGTTCAATTTTAGTTTTGAAAAAAGTTTTGAAGAAAAGGATGAGAGGCCGTAAAGGCATGAGATTTGGAAACAAGTGAGGTTAGTCCAATTTATTTACAAAAATGGTTAAAGTTGAGAATTAGTGTTCATTTGATTTTTTGCTTAAGAAAATAAAGGAAAAATGGGTGAAGTTTTGACTTCACTTTGTTGCAAAAATCTTTGAGTGATGTGTTAGTTTTTTGAGAAAGAAAGAATGGGTTTTTTCTAAGTATCACGCTTCCTAAACATACATCTAGCGGTAAACATGCAACGTGTGTGCGTGTCGGTGCTTGTGTCGGTGTGCATCATCATAGTCCATAGTCTTTTACATCGGGTCCTAGTTTACATTCTATGGTCTTGCAAGGATTTAAAGGAAAGTAAACTAACCTAAAATATTACATGAATTAATGGAAATTTACATGTAGTAAAAAAATGCGAAAAGAAATGAGAATGATGCGATGCTTGCAACTTGAATGAGGCATGAAACAAATGGTTAGTAATAAAGTGAGAAATGATAGTATGAATAGTGATGCATAGTAGGTGAAATGATCATAACAAAGAGTATTAAGCAAATTGCAAAAGAAACAAGCGCCAAAAATAGTGCAAATGACACAAAACAAAAGCCCAAAACTTAAACTGAATCCATGACCTATAATCCCCATCAAAACAGCACTTTTTCAAAGGAAATATTTCAAGAATTATGAGGAAATCACAAGCCACGCATTCATATTTGGCACACATACATTTTATGCATATTTCACACCTTATTTCCAAACAAAAATTCACATTATTTGCAAAACAAGAAACTAACTATTGAACTTGTAAAACAAGGAATTACTTCTAAATTTGCAAGAAATTGGAAACCTAACGGTTAAGCTTGTAAGATAAGTAACTACCACTAAATTTGCAAAGATTTGGAAATTAACAACTAAATTTGCAAAAATACAAGAAATTAATACTAAATTTGCAAAAAAGAATTTGGAAACAATCAATAAAGCTTATGGAAAGCAAGAATCAGCAACAAACTCAGAACCAAACACATCACAAAATCATGTATCAAATATCCACATCATGTGGCAAGAATTGGATCTAAAACTATGCAAGAAACCCTCACAAACACACCTAGTATTCAAAACCATAGAAGAAATTAGTGCATACATTTTTATCAGCTTTACATGTGTGGAAATATCACCAAAACACTAAAAAAATACATCAAGAACACACTATAATTTTCCAGGAATTTTGCAAGAAATTTTAGCATGCATAGGGGCTCAAATAACAAGAATAAAGGTGCATATAGCAAGAAAAATTCAAGAAATTGAAGGAAAAGCCAAAGTCCGCGGGTAAAAAGCCCAAACCCAAACACACAGATGGATCCGGATCTCCAGAACGCCTCTGGGGCGTTGGATTGATCCGGATCCGTTAGGATCAAGATCCAACGGTCTACAACACGCAAGGATGGGTCGGGTGTGAACCGACCCGGTTTGCAGACCTACATAAAAAGGCAAGGGATCCGTTTCTCTCATTTTTTGGAGCACTTCTCTCTCTTGTTCTTCTCTTCCTCGCCGTTCTCTGAAACCCTAACCCTAATTTCTTGAATCCTACCCAGAATTTGTTCATCTATGGCTTAATCAACTCGTGCTTTCATCCTAAGCATGAATCGGTCAAAAGAAATCGTTTTCAACCGTGGAATCAAGACGAATCTTGAGTTTCAATCCGGAGGTTCGAACTGTTTGGCTTTTCGTGTTTTTCTGAATGAAATTTTCGTAAAACCCAAGGGTTCACCCCGATCCACACTCGTTGTGGATCTTGAAGTGTTTTCTTGTTTTTTCTTTAAATTGTTTTGTGTTAAGGTTAGGGTTTTGAGCCGAACAGTTCCGATCTTTCACGGATTCGCATCATTCTGAATTCGTGATGATTTCCAACGGGATGAAATAGGGCTTAGATGTTACCTGAGTTTTGATCGGAGATTCGAACCGTTCCTTCGCCGTTCCTTTGGATTTGGCTTCTGATTTTGAATTCTTGGCTTCGAACTTCGTGAATGAACCGGTATCGTTTCTTCTCCTCTTCTCTGGTTCGAATCCGGTGAAATTCTTCACCTCTTCTTCTTCTTCTCTGATTCAGGCTCTGCGATCACGCTTGCAGCGCGCTACCTTCGGTGGCGTGCTCGCGTTTGAATTGCAGGCGCAACGGTTCAGTGATGAAAATTCACCATGAATTCTCTGAGAACTGCTTGAAGTTGCATCGAATTCATTCGCATTTTGCTTCTGTTTGTTGCTGGGAATTGGATTCGATGGTGAATTCGAAGAATCTGTACCAACTGATGCTGAATTGGTTTTGAACTGAGCTAGGGTTTCATGACTGTTCTTGAGGTTTTTGGTGAATTTGTGAGCTTTGATCTGTAACTGCCAAGAGAGAGAAAAAAATCTGTTCGTGTGATGTGGCGTGAGTTCTGTGGATTCTGACTCTGACTTGTACAGTGGTGACCTTTTATAGGCTGCCACATGTGCCTCTGAGCCAATGGAAATGAGACACCTGGACCTGGACAGCTTGCGTGGCACCTGTGGACTGAACTGAAAAAAAGGACTAAAAATGCAATTTTGTAAAATTGAAGGACTGAAATGCAATTTTATTAAAGATTGGACCGTTTTAAAAGAATTAAAAGGAAAGGACTGCTTAAAACTGGAATTGAGACTCTTTGCAATAAAATGTAAAATTTGGACTGAATTGCAATTTTTGAAAGTATTGGGACTAAAATGCAATAATAATAAAATTGGTTAAAAAATATAATCTGAATGCAACGTAAAGTGAAACAGTTAAAATTGGCAAAATGGACTAAAACGAACAAACTGCCAAAATGAGGTATTCTAAAATACCTCTCTGCCCAAAATTTATTTGATGTGAAAAGACCAAAATGCCCCTGGGGACTAAAACGACTCAAACTGACTCAGATGCAAAACTAAGATGATTTTTGTACAAAATTTGATTAATGATTCATGCAGACAAATTGAAAAGATTCAGGGACAAATTGTAGGGACTAAAATGGGTTCCTTTGTAGGAAATGACCAAAATACCCTTTTGTATGATTTTATGCAAAAATTGGAATAAAATGTAGGAAAACATACAATGGTCGTGGAGACCCTTTTGAATGGCTTGTAATGCAAGAAAACACTTTGAACGGCTTTGATTGTAATAAAATTGGAGATAATAACAGTAAGACGTGTGTTTGTGGCACAATAAAAGTTGTAAAATAAACATCGTGAATTTGAAATGATTGGAAACAAAAAGAAGTTTGAACAAGTATTTTTAGGTCCAAAATGAGGGTATGACACCCGGTATCTATTTTTACGCTTTTCTGTTACGTTTTACGTATGGTTTTTTTTATCGTTAGTTAAAATGTCTTTTTTCCAAAAATATCAAATAATCAAAACACCAAAAATATTTTCTTAAGAAACCTTGGTTCTTAACCCAAGTGAATTTTTTCCTTTATTTTCTTAATCAAACTTATAATCAATTTTAATTATTTAGACTTTCTTTTCTTTAATTAAAATCAAACAACCTCGCCATTTTATTCTTCTATACCTTGAGGTCTCGCAACCCTTCTAAAAAACTTTTTTCTAAACTTTAAAATCAATCCAACTCACCAAATTAATTTTTGTGGTGAACTACATGATTTTGATCCCATTTTGGGTATGTAGGCAAAAGGCTCATGTCTTTCCAAATCAATAAAAACAACAAAAAAAAAAAACATTCTTCTCCTCCCTCCATTCTTTCACTTAGACTTTAGCCAATGTTTTACAAATAAATAAGCACGTAATTAGCACAAGATAATTTAGGTAAGAGGCTCCTTCGGAGTACCGAAGTTGTTTAGGGTGCTTAACACCTTCCCTATTCGAAACCAACCCCTGAACCTTGATCTCATAAGGGTTTTTACTCACTTTTTCCCTTCCCACGAATAAAATTTGAGAGTTCAAAGTTTGAAGGTTCAAAACCAATTAATGGATTGATACCCGAAAATCGCGAGCACAAAAATGGCGACTTCACTGGGACATATATTTCCTAAGTGGGTTAAGCCCATCTTACCTTTCTTTACTTGTGCTTTATTTTTGCTTATACACCATGTACATACATGCCTACTTGTTTACTTTTAATGTGAGTGGTGAGATAAGTCATACACTTGGGCTTGAATGAAATATAAGATAGGACGGGATACGATCATAGTGCTATACCAGGAGTGGTCATGTGCTATGTGTGCATGTGATGTAATCCCACTCAAAGAAGGACTCTCAAAGTAATATGACGTCGTCATGAGCAGTCGTGATTGGCTCTATTATTTTCGAAGTCTGTCGAACATTGAGAACCTTTAGATCACCCTTAACCCATCTTGGCCTTTATAGGACGTAGTGTGATGGCTAAACCAAGAGCAGTCTTGAATTTAGTTCATACGTAATACTACACTCAAACTAGACCTCTTTGTGAAGAAGTATTTGACTAAGACAGTCCTGAGCACCGATACATTCACAAGGGTGGTTGTAATTTGGGAACCTTGGTAGAACCCTGTCATCGCGATTTTCGGGTGTCAAATCATTAATTGGATTTGAACCTTTCAATCATTGATGTCTCTATTTTTTGGGGAAAGGTAAAATCGAGAAAAACCTTAGAAATTCTAAGTTCGGGGCTGATTTCATTACGGGAAGGTGTTAGGCACCCGCAATGACTATAGTATCCTATAGGAACCGTTCTACTATGCTTTACGTTTATGCGTTGCTTTTATCACTATTTTGTAAAAAGATTGGTTTTAAGAATGAGAGGAAGAAAATTGAATTTTATTTTATTGGACTTGGAGAGATTTTGAGTCTCTTGCCTACATACCCTTTTAAGGGATCAAAATTCCATGTAGTTCTCTTCCAAAGTATTTTTGTGGGTTGGTTCAATTTTAGTTTTGAAAATGGTTTTGAAGAAAGAGATAAGAGGCCGTGTAGGCATTAGAATTGAAAACAAGTGAGGTTAGTCCAATTTATTTACAAAAAATAGTTAAAGTTGGAAATTAATTGTATTTTGATTTGATTAAGAAAGTAAAGGGAAAATCCTTTGGAGTTTTGACTCCAAGGTTTATTTGGAAAATATTTGAAGTGATAGAAGTTGTTTGCTTTTTGAAAAGATTAGTTTTCTCTAAGTATCGCGCATCCTAAACATACACCTAAACGATAAACATACAACGTGTGTGCGTGTGTCGGTGCATGTGTCAGTGTACATCATTATAGTCCATAGTCCTTTACATCGGGTCCTATTTTACATTCTATAGTCTTGCATGAAATTAAAGAAAAGGTAAACTAAACATTGCGTGAGAATTAATTGAACGCTCCATGAAAGGGTTAGAGGAGGAAATAGGAATGGGATGAGGTGCTTAGTATGCATGAAACATAGAGTAAAGTGGTTAGTAAAACAAGATGAAATAGTAATGAAATACTAATCCTAAACGAAATGGTAAACTATCACGAAATTGACATAAAATCACACCACACAAAATTGCAAAATGTCACAAAGTAGGCATCCAAACTCTAACTAAACAAGATTTGCAAAATAGCACAAAATTGGCATCAAGAACCAAACTACACATAGTGGTAAAATATCACGAAACCGTCATTAAGAGTCAATTTTAACAAAAAAAATGGAATTATCACAAAATTGTAATCAAGGAGCAAATTTAGTAAACAATGGGAATATCACAAAATAGTAATCAAGAATCAAATTTAACCAAAAAACGGAGATATCACAAAATGGTAATCAAGAATCAAATTTAACAAAAAAAACGGAGGTATCTCGAAAACAAGAGAAAATTAAAATTGCCAAGATTAATTGGCTTTATCAAGAAAACAGAAGTAATCATCATAGGATCAAGTACCAAGCACTAGAATTATATGACAAAAATTGGATGAAGGAAACATGCAAGAAAGTTCACCAAGAACACACAAAATACATCAATCAAAATGGAAATTTACACTGATCATTTTTATCAATGAAGCTCTTGCAAAAATGCCACAAAAACGTTCATAAACACGCTAAAATCACATAGTAATTTTTGGATTTTTTGTAAAAAAAATAGGATGAACAGGGGGCTCCAATAGCAAGCATCAAGGTGCAAATAGCAAGAAGACTCAAGGAAACTGAAAGAAAGACCAAACCCGCGGGTAAAAAGGCCCAAACCCAACACACAGATGGATCTGGATCTCCAGAACGCCTCTGGGGCGTTGGATTGATCCGGATCCATTAAACCTAGATCAAACGGCCTGGAGCACGCAAGGGTGGGTCGGGTTTGAACCGACCCGGTTTACTAGCCTATAAAAAAAGAAAGGATCCGTTTCCCTCATTTCTTGAGTGTTTCTCTCTCTTGTTCTTCACTTCTCCGCCGTTTCTCTCTAAACCCTAACCCTAGCTTCACAAATTTCACTCATAAACGATCCCAACATGCATCAATTCGTTCCTAATCCCTAATCTAAACATGAATCCGTTGCAAGAAAGAGGATTAAACGGTTGAATCATGGTGAATCCGCGAATCCGTTCCGGTAGGTTTTGAACCGTTCGATTTTTACATTTTTTGGTTATAATCTTTATGCAACTGTGAGAATCTTGCTTCAATTCATCTTTGTTCGTGAATCTTGCAACGATTCTCTGATTTTTGGAAAAAGGATTCGGTTAGGGTTAGGGTTTGAAAGCAAACGGTTCAAATTTCTTACGGATTCACATTGATTCTTTTTCAAAGAGGTAAGATGAGGTTTCAGTGTTACCTGTGTTTTGGTTTGGAGATTGAACCGTTTCTCTTGATCCTTGGCTGCGTATTTCCACTGGTGAGCAGGTTTTCGCTTCTTTCCTCCTTCTTCTGGATCCGGATCCTATGAGATTTCTTTCCTTCTTCTTCTCAACCCTCTTGCTTCTGTGATCGTGCTGAGTTTGTTACCAATGGTGACGAACTTGGTGCTCGAATTGCAGAGGAAGCGATTCGATGATGAAGATTCAGTGACGAATCTCTGAGAATTGCTACAATTTTCGCTGGATTTGGATTGGATTCTGATTCTGGAAACCTAGGGTTCATGCATTTGTTCTTGAGCTTTTATGAACTTGATGATTTTGATCTGTAATTGCCAAGAGAGAGAAAGTGAAATTTGTTTGTTGAAGTGGCGCGTGAATGTGAAAGTTCTGACACCTAGAGCCTTATATAGGCTGACATGTGGACTGTGGGCCAACTGGAATGTGCCACGTGGACCTGGAACTGCTTGCGTGGCCTTGGATTGAATCTGAAAAAAGGACTAAAATGCAAATTTGTAAAATTTGGAACTTTTTGTAATTAAAAAAAAAAATGGACTGTTTTTAAAAGAATAAAAAATTTGACTGTTTTTTAAAAGAAATGGGACTAATTTGCAAAAAACACATGACATTTGGACTAAATTGCAATTTCTAAAAATGTTTGGACTAAAATGTAAAAATAATAAAATTGATTAAAAAATGTAATTTGAAAACAACGTAAAGTGAAACAGTTAAAAATTGACCAAACGGACTAAAACGAACAAATTACCACAAATGAGGTATTTTAAAATACCTCTCTGCCCAAAATTTATTTGATGTGAAAAGACTAAAATGCCCCTGGGGCAAAAACGACTCAGACTGACTCAGATGCAAAACTAGATGATTTTTCGTACAAAATTTGATTAATGGTTTATGCAAACAAACAGAAAAGACTCAGGGACAAACTGCAGGGACTGAAAATGGGTTCCTTTGTGGGAAATGACCAAAATACCCTTTTGTATGATTTTATGCAAAAATTCAAAAGACTGAAGCAGTGACATATGCAACTGAAGCATAATAGAAAACGTGGTGAATTTGAAAGTATTAGAAAATAGCAGAGGAATTTGAATGAGTATTTTTTAGGTCCAAAATGAGGGTATGACAGCTGCCCCTATTTAAGTTTCTTTGTCTGGAGAGTCAAGAGACGGAGTCTTTGGCTTGATGTGACGAAGATACTTAAATATCGACATTTGCACTGATTTTGGGCGTAAAAATACGTTTGTAAATGCTACGTATGCCATGCAACATTTGTGTTATGAATGCAAGACAAACTGAGAATTGAATTTAACAAAATATGTCGTATCCATTGCGGGATTGGTAGACATTAACAGAATAACAAAAAGAAGTATGTCGTATCCATTGCGGGACTGATTGACATTAACAGAATAGCAGATAACAAGACTCACTGGGGAGACTCGAAAGCAAATTTGACGGGTGCAAGCTGTTCTTGGATGCGAACTGGCCGCTTGACCAGGAATATTGACAACAAAGGGCGCAAGCTGCTCTTGTGTTTGAGCTGGTTACTTGGCTGAGAGAAATCATAGAAAGCACAAGCTGTTCTTGGACACGAACTGGTTACTTGGCTGAAAGGAAAACGTAGGAAGCACAAGCTGTTCTTGGACACGAACTGGTTACTTGGCTGACAGAAAACGAAATAGAAAGCACGAGCTGTTCTTGGATCTGAACTGGTTACTCGGCGGATATCAAAGGATAGGTACAAGCTGTTCTTGGATGTGAACTTGCTACTTGACCGAAGACAGAAACAAATCGATAGGCACAAGTTGTTCTTGGGTGCGAACTAGCCACTCGGCCGTTAACAGAAACAAATTGTATTTGAAAAAAGACTTGAATTTGATTGACATAACTGCAGGAGCTTGAATTTGACAGGAAGGCTGACAAGACTGTTGGACTTTGAAATTGACATGACAGTAGACATTTGTTGTTAACAGAGGAAGTTTGAAGTTGACACGATTGATTTTGATTGAGATTAACATAGGAATTGAGAATGCATATGCACATGGATAGCATGACAACTTTGTCAAATGCACGAGCATATAAGATGCATGATTATGCATGTATGAATGCTTTGAAATGCATGATGATTGGCAATTGGTAGGCACAATTTCACGGTGACGAACAAAACATTGGAATATTGGGCACGTAATGGCTCGCGCTCGGACATATACTTGCAAAAGTTTCCCTTCTGGGGATGCAGTCGTTCGACGATACATCGAGACCATCGGAAGGCAAGAAGCTGTAAAATCGCAGAGAAAAACAGTCTGAATGGTATTGCTGCTTGTCGGAACAGTCACGTGAGTGCTTTGGACATCGCATCTGTGGTCAATGCTTTTTGCACGTTTGTTCTTTATTATTTTTTTGTTTTCATCGTCCCATTTTTGCCTGGATCGCCCTTTCGGGTTTTCGACCCACCGGGGAATGGTTTTTTCAAATGCCCCTGTTTTTGCCTGAATTGCCTTTTGAAGGTTGTCAATCCATCGGGGTGCTCATTTTTGCCTAAGCCGCCCTTTCGGGTTTTCGTCTTAGCGAGCATATTTATTTTTTCCATGCTTTTCATTCTGTTTTTTCATTCTTGCCATTGACCACAGACCGTCACTGGGGGAGAAGGCCTGCTAGTAACCTGAACTGGAACTGATATCAATGTAGATTTGTTCATGCATGTTCATTTGAATGCACCTAGCTGTTCAGGCTTGTTTTCAAAATACTCAAAAAATTTCAATTTTCATAATGTTTATTCCAAACATGCATCATTATTAACATAGAAAGAATCTTTTTGTATAAAGCTTTGAAAATAGAATAGAAAAAGAGTGCCAAACAAAAGCATAGGCTCAAATCGATGTATAAGGGTGGTAGTCAGCCAAAAGCGCGACCCCACAGATTTACAAGGCTTGGAAAATGGTAATTTTATTGGTTGGTGGTACATTGAACACAGTAACTGCTATGGTATCTGAAACCCTTGAATCCATAGGCGCCGGGACCTCGGACGAGAACAGCCAATCATCAGTTGCAAAGATCCCAAGGGGAATTATAACTTGCCAAATATAGTCAATTGTCTTTTATTTCAATCTCATTTTTGCATGAACCGCCCTTTCGGGTTTTCGGCTCATCGAGACGCTCATTTTTGCCTGAGTTACATGTAATCTCAGCGAGCTTTTACATTTTTGTTTCCTGTCCCTTATTTTGCCTGGACCGCCCTTTCGGGTTTTCGATCCACCGGGAAGCGCATTTTTGCCTAGGCCGCCCTTTCGGGTTTTCGACCTACCACGCTGTTCTTTTCATTACTAGACAAAGTATTTCTTGACTATATCGGCATTCACAGGATTTGGAAGTTCTACACCATCCATGTGCGTGAGAATCAAAGCACCGCCAGAGAAAGTCTTCTTGACAACATAAGGCCCTTCATAGTTAGGCGTCCATTTGCCCCTTGGATCGGGTTGCTGACTCATTCTTCTCTTCAACACGAGTTCACCCTCCTTGAATTCCCGAGGACGAACTTTCTTGTCAAAAGCATTTTTCATCCTTGTTTGATACATATGACCGTGAGCCAAAGCATCAAGGTGTCTTTCTTCAATCAAATTCAACTGGTCGTACCGACTCTGGCACCATTCAGCCTCAGACAACTTTGCTTCCATAATCACACGGCGAGACGGAATCTCCACTTCCAATGGGAGGACTGCTTCCATGCCGTACACAAGAGAAAAAGGCGTTGCCCCGGTTGAACTACGGACTGTAGTGCGGTAGCCGTGTAAAGCATAAGGCAACATCTCGTGCCAGTCTTTGTATGTTGTTACCATCTTTTGCACAATCTTCTTGATGTTCTTATTGGCGGCCTCAACTGCACCATTCATCTGAGGTCGGTAAGGAGAAGAATTGTGATGTTCAATCTTGAATTTCTCACATAAGGCTTGCACCATGTCGTTGTTCAGGTTGGTACCATTGTCAGTGATAATCTTGCTGGGGACACCATACCGACAGATGATATTGTTCTTGATGAATTTGACTACCACTTGCTTAGTCACATCGGCATATGATGCAGCTTCGACCCATTTGGTGAAATAGTCGATTGCTACCAGAATAAAACGATGACCATTTGAAGCTTTTGGTTCAATTCTTCCGATCATATCAATGCCCCACATAGAGAAAGGCCATGGAGAAGACATAACATTGAGAGCGTGCGGAGGCACGTGGATCTTATCAACATATATTTGGCATTTGTGGCACTTTCTGGCGTATTGATAGCAATCGCGCTCCATGGTCATCCAGTAGTAACCAGCTCTCAACAGCTTTCTAGACATAGCATGCCCCGATGCGTGGGTCCCAAAGGTGCCATCGTGCACATCGTGCATTAGTTGTTCTGCCTCACATTCATCAACGCATCTTAACAACACCATATCGAAATTCCTTTTGTACAGAACCTCACCATCCAGCAGGAACTTGCTAGCGAGCCTGCGTAGCGCCTTCTTGTCTTTGTTGGAAGCATTCTGCGGGTACTCACGGCTTTGCAAAAATTGTTTGATATCACAGTACCAGGGCCTGTTGTCGACTCCGCCTGAACCCGTTTGTACAATTGCATCACTGACAGTAAACACATGAGCGGGCCGGTCTAAGCGTTGTACTTTGATCATCGGCACGTGATTCCAATGGTTCACTTGCAACATGGAAGACAAGGTAGCAAGAGCATCGGCCATTTGGTTCTCCTCTCGGGGGATATGGTGCAACTCGACCTTTGTAAAATACGTCAACAGACGCCTTGCATAATCACGGTAAGGGATCAGATTGGCATGATGGGTCTCCCATTCTCCCTTTATCTGATTGATGACTAGTGCAGAGTCTCCATAGATGTCCAGATGCTTGATTCTCATATTAATGGCTTCTTCAATTCCCAGGATACATGCCTCGTACTCGACCACATTGTTGGTGCACTCAAACACAATCCGGGCTGTGAAAGGGATGTGATGCCCCTGCGGAGCCACAATTACTGCGCCAATTCCTCGGCCATAAGCATTAACAGCACCATCAAAGACCAATCCCCACTTGCTATCAGGGTCTGGACCTTCACCGATCAGTGGTTCTTCACAGTCTCTTGACTTTAAAAACATGACCTCTTCGTCGGGGAAATCGAACTTCAACGGTTGATAATCATCGAGCGGTTGGCAAGCGAGATGATTAGCCAGGATACTCCCTCTAATGGCCTTCTGGGCTTTAAACACAATATCATACTCTGACAGTAACATTTGCCAACGTGCAATTTTTCCAGTGACAGCCGGTTTCTCAAAGATGTATTTGATTGGATCCATCCGGGATATCAACCAAGTTGTATGATTTATCAAGTAATGACGCAGGCGTTTGGCAGCCCAGGCTAGTGCACAACAGGTTTTCTCGAGCATTGTATACCGCATCTCACAATCGGTGAATTTCTTGCTCAAATAATAGATTGCATGCTCTTTCTTTCCAGTTTCATCTTGCTGACCGAGCACGCATCCCATGGATTCATCCAACACTGACAGATACATGATCAATGGCCTTCCTTCCACATGCGGAACAAGGATAGGAGGCTCTAGCAAATAGCTCTTGATATTGTCGAAAGCTTCTTGGCATTCATCATTCCATACCACAGGTTGATTCTTCCTGAGTAACTTGAAGATCGGCCCGCAGGTTGCAGTCATGTGGGATATAAATCTGGAAATGTAGTTCAAACGCCCGAGGAATCCTCTGACCTGCTTCTCGGTTTGCGGGGCCGGCATCTCGCGGATAGCTCGGACTTTGTCGGGATCTACTTCAATGCCCTTCTGGCTGACAATGAAGCCTAGCAATTTCCCAGACCTAACACCGAACGTACACTTGTTTGGGTTCAACCGAAGCTTATACTTCCTCAACCTTTCAAACATTTTAGCCAAGTATTCGACGTGTTGTTCTTCATC
The DNA here is from genome assembly GCA_958299785.1 of Medicago lupulina. NCBI lineage: Eukaryota > Viridiplantae > Streptophyta > Magnoliopsida > Fabales > Fabaceae > Medicago > Medicago lupulina. Next base: position 42,144,696 of record OY283146.1, on the reverse strand, counting down.
GCTTGACTTGACAATCATGTCATCTACATATACTTCAACCTCTTTGTGAATCATGTCATGGAACAAAGTGGTCATCCCCCTTTGGTAGGTAGCACCAGCATTTATGAGACCGAACGGCATTGCTTTACAACAGAAAGTTCCCCACGGAGTGATGAACGATGTCTTCTCCCTGTCCTTGGGTGACATTTTGATTTGGTTATAGCCAGAAAAACCGTCCATGAAGGAGAACACCTTGCACTGGGCAGTATTGTCAACAAGCACATCGATGTGAGGCAGTGGGAAATTGTCCTTCAAGCTTGCTCTATTCAAATCTCTGTAGTCAACACACATTCGAACCTTACCATCTTTCTTCGGCACTGGCACGATGTTAGCAACCCACTTGGGATACTCAACTGTCATGAGAAAACCCGCATCGATCTGTTTCTGCACTTCCGCTTTGATCTTCAGGGCCATGTCCGGCCGAGTCCGTCTCAGCTTTTGTCTGACGGGAGGGCAATCTGGTTTGGTCGGTATCCGATGTTCCACAATCTGGGGATCCAAACCCGGCATGTCTTCGTACGACCACGCAAAAATGTCCGAGTATTCACGGAGAAGCTGGAAGATCCTTTTCTTGACCCCTTCCTCCAACGCAGCACCGACTTTGATCTCTCTTTTGTTATCCTCGGTACCCAAGTTGATTAGCTCGATTTCCTCTTGATGAGGCCGAATGGTTTTCTCTTCTTGCTCAAGCAACCGGGCAATCTCATCGGGTATATCATCACTATCCTCGTCTTCGGCCTCAAACACCGGGGATTCAACAGTTTGGAGAGTCATAGAGCCACTGTGTTCAACGGGTTCATTTTGGTTCGATCTGCGTGACATGATTGGATGATTTTTTAGAAAATAGTTTTCATGCAGATCTTTGAAATTAATAAGAAAATGCAGATGTTTTGGTTTTTTCTGGCATTACCATTATTTCCAAGAGAAAAGCATTAAAAAAAAAAAAAAAGAGAGAAAAAAAAAAGTCGTGAAAGAAACGACATTTTTTATTGATAATGGTGATGTCGGAACAAACATGCCCTTTACAAAGGAGTCACTTCCGCTTTGGGCAGGGCGGAAGGATTGTTATTTTGAAAATAAAGCCTAAACAGCAAGACATATTACTTAGAATCATGCACAAACACATGGAGATTGATAACGTTCCAGTTCTTTGCAATGCCTCCTGGTATCACAAATGTGGGCCTAGCCCTTCTTTCATCACCACCATCAAGAATTGCATTGGCAAATCCAGCACTACGGAACGTTCCAGTTGACATGCCTGACGTCGGAGAGAAACCGAGACCCTCTTTGTGTTTGTTGTCTTGCAGCTGTATCAATTGGCCCCAACCAGCGGCCTGACCCTCTTGAACGGCTCTCTGCGCATCTTTCAACGAAGCCATGGCAGCACTAGTTCTCTTGGGCTCCGCACCCTCGATAGTCAAACCCTGGAATGCAGTTCCTTCGGCCGACTTAGCTTCGATACAAGAGAAGGATGATAACTGACTGACCAGATAAGCTTCTTCTCCATGCACTGTCACAAGTTTACCATTCCTTACGAACTTTAGCTTCTGATGGAGGGTAGAAGTGACCACCCCAGCCTCGTGTATCCACGGTCTCCCGAGAAGGCAACTGTAAGAGGCATCTATGTCCATAACCTGGAAAGTAATCATGAATGTTTCAGGACCAATAGTCATGGGGAGATCTACTTCTCCAAGCACAGTTTTACGGGATCCATCGAAAGCCTTGACTAGAAAAGTACTCCTCCTCAAAGGAACTCCTCGGCAACTCAACTGATCCAAAGTCGACTTAGGCATCACATTCAACGACGACCCAGTGTCTACCAACACGTTGGACAGCATATCTGTTTTGCAGTTCATGGAAATGTGCAGGGCCAAGTTGTGGTGTTTTCCTGCCTCTGGAAGTTCATCTTCACCAAACCAAAGGTTACTGCAAGCAGTGATGTTAGCCACAATTCCACCAAATTGATCCTCCGTGACTTCGTGGTCAACATAGGCTTGTTCCAACACTTTCAATAACACATTCCTGTGAGCTTCCGAACTGAGGAGTAGGGCCAGAATGGATATCTTCGAAGGAGTTTGTAGCAGCTGATCAATGATCTTATAATCGCTCTTCTTGATTATCCTCAAAATCTCATCCAGATTGGAATCTTCAATGGATTGGCCTGGACGGCCGGTACTTTCAACAACAGGAGGGATCGTTAATGGGGTAGTCTTATCAGCAGGAATCGTAACTGGCACATCATCTTTCTTCTGGAATAAAAGAGGTCGGACCTTGCCGCTCCTCAAAGCCGTCACCTCAGCGATACTGCCTACTGTGCTCGAGGACACCAAAGGCACTTCTTTCCCGTTTTCCAACATAGTCGCACTGTACTTGTACGGGATGGCTTTCGCAGAGGTATATGGCACTGGACCAGGCAACCGTATGACCAATGGTTCAACGTCCTTCCTGACGGGCGTGCTTTTGACTGGAGTATCGTGGAAGATCGGCACTATCATGCAAACATCACTGGTGGTCAAGTAGTTGTCATTCATCAATCTTTGGATATCAGTTTGAACTATGCTGCAACCCATAGGGTCCTGAAGGCATTCACAGCAAGCTGCGTGGTCGTGGCTGAACAGAGCAGCTTGGCACAGTTTGATATGTAGCGGCACTAGGGGTGTAGCAACATTACGGACACTGAGATGGGGGATTTCTTCACATACTTCGATCATATTCACAGCGGCATGGTTGGGGAGTGGATTGTCGAGCACATGTGGGAGATTGTTTTCAAAGGACAGCTTTCCCTGGTCGATCAACTTCTTTACAATGTATTTCAGAGCGTAGCAACCTTCTACGTCATGACCTAGGGCGCCTTGGTGGAAATCACATCTGAGATCGGAGCGGAACCTGGGAGGCAACGGGTTTGGCGGAGGCTTGCCAGGCCTAGTGGTGCAATACCCCTTATGTAACAGAGTTGGGAGTAGTTCAGCATACGCCATTGGTATCGGCGGGAAAGGTGGTCTAGATTGAGGGCCTTGTTGTTGTTGTTGCGGTTGTTGTTGAGCTAGTGGTTGTGGTTGCATTTGTTGGGCGATGGCATTAACAGGGACCTGGGGTTGGCCCGGTAGTGGGGGGTACTGATGGTAGAACGGCGGGTAGAACGGATGCTGGGCATACTGTAGGTACTGATACGGTTGAGGCAGTTGTGTAGCATTGCCAGGAGCGGCAGTGGCAGATTGATTGGTCCCGGCGGACACCATTCCAACTTCTGATTCCTTTTTCTTATGGTGACCGTTGCCGTACTTCTTCGGTGCACTCGAAGATTCACCTTTCTCAAACACGATGATCCCCTCTCGGACGACTTCTTCCAAGCGGGTCCCCATAGTGACCATCTCAGAGAAGTTGCTTGGGGCAGCAATAATCATTCTCTCAACATAATCTTTCTTCAGGGTTTTCAAGAATGTTTGAGTCATTTCTTCCTCGTCCAAGGCGGGGGTGATACGGGCAGCTGCCCCTCTCCACCTCTGCGCGTATTCGCGAAAGCTTTCGTCCTTTTTCTGAGACAGGGATCGGAGGAACTCTCTATTCGGCTTGAGCCTGGTGTTGAACCCGTAGTGGCTCTTGAAAGCAGTAGCCAGATCATCAAAAGTACGGATATCATCCTTGCTCAAGCCGGTATACCACTCCGCGGCATCTTCCATTAGGCTGTCCTGGAAGCAATGGATCATAAGGGAATCATTATCTGCATGGTTAGCCATCTTCCGGACGTATTTGATGATGTGGTTCTGAGGGCAAGTCAGCCCGTTGTAGCGGTCAAATTCCGGGACCTTGAATTTCTTGGGAACATCCACCCTCGGCACTAAACAAAGATCATGGGTTCTGACGAGGTCACTGCTCCCACGGTTGGCCTTGATCTCGCGACGGAGTTCTCTGGCAAGTTCTTCCATTTTTTCTTCCATAGTTCCCAATACAGGAGTCTTCCCACGGTGATCATTAGTATTGGCGCCCTGAGGCGTAGAGTGCACAATCGGATCTGTGAAGACCGTTGACTGAGGAAAAGTAGTGTGAAGAGAGGCCTGCCCTGAGACGGGGATTTGGTTATTGTTGGCAGCACTGGAAGCAACTGTTGTGGGATCCGGAGCAAAGAAAAGTGGGAGCCCGTACGGGTATCCTCTTGGCATGGCAAAGCGGCTGTCGAGAGACGATGTCGGAATTGCTTCGGTGGTCTCTGGAGCAGACGAGGTTGGTTGCTCTTGAGCGGCTACCAGAGCAGTCATGGCGTCGAGAGCTTTGGCTAACTCTTCCCTCACAGAAGCTAGTTCAGTGCGAAGATGTGCGTTCTCTTCTTCCATAGCTACTTGATTCCTCCTTCTGTACTGTCTAGTCTGATGTACTCTGGTAGGTGGATCAGTCCTTCGAGCACGAGCCACTTTTCACACTGCGGCAGAAGAACCAGGAGGCAATGAGTACTCGGAAGTTTTTTGTGACCGACGAATGATGCATATGATGCATGATATGCAAATGCGGATGCAAAAATGACTCTTTTTATTACCAAAGGGTTTTTTAGACAAATTAGAATTCTTTGCAAACATTATTGGACTAACAAATTATTCAAAGCAAATTGTTTTGATACACTGGGCCAAGGGAGTAGGCTTCTGAAACATAAACTGAGCAAACAACATAACAAATAGCAATCCTATCATCCAGAACTAAGGAGTGACTAGGTAGTATTCGGAATCCGAGTCTGAAGCTGAACCACAATGACTGGCGAAGAAATCTCGACGACCTCTGACTCTCCTGGAGTCTCTCCTCAATAGATCATCCTTCTCCTCAAGCTCCTTCCTAACTCTGGCTAGTTCCTTCTTCAGCATTCGGTTCTCATGATCTTTCTGCTCGTCTCTGCCATCCAAAGTCATGATCAAGTTCTCAGCCTCACTGTAGCGGGCTTTCCATGCTCGCTTCTCCTCACTCTCCATAGCTAGATGCTCCTGATACATCTCCTGAGTCACGGGAAGCAGTGGTAATGGTCTAGACGGAGTAGATGCGGATACATGCCTCATAGCAGGGTAAGGCATGCCAATCTCTTCGGCTCGATCTATCACCCACTGCGTATAGGCCTCATGAGCAATACCAGATCTCACACCCAAATGCTTCACATCCTTCCTACGAACCTTAGACCAAGCATCTGTAAAAGCTTTCCTTTGCCCGGTGGGAGCATTGGAGTAGTAAAAGAACTCTTGAGATGTAGCAAGGTTGATGGGTTTAGCTCTCATAGGAAAACCAAACTGCCTCATGGCTAACTCGGGATTGTAGTTGATTCCTCCCCGGGTACCGAGAAGAGGTACGTTGAGGAAATCCCCACAACCAGTAATAATCTCCTTGACTCGAGCTGCTGGAGTGATCCAAACCACCTCATCGGGAGTAAGAGCCATAATCCGCTGCGAATAAGACCAATTCTCCGTGTTGGCATGGAAAGAACTCGGGAGGTGAGAAATAAACCACCTATAAAGAAGAGGTACGCAGCAAAGGATATATCCACGGCCCTTGAGAGTCCGATCATGGATGGCGTGGTATGTGTCAGCTAACAAAGTAGGAACCGGATTCCTGGAATGGAAGATCTCAATAGCATTCATGTCCACAAAGTTGTCGAGATTCGGAAAAAGAACGAGCCCATAGATGAGTAGTGCAAGAATAGCCTCAAGGGTGTCCTGACAAGTAGATTCATGATTAGCCCGCTCAAGTAAGTACTTCGAAGTGAAACCCTGGATATGAGCCTTGGTAATGAGATTCTTAGACACATCGGAAGTCTTGAGATAAAGATCCTTAGCAATGACCAGAGGAGTAAGAGAAGATCCTGGGCCTGTGAAAGGTGTCTCCTCAGCTATAGGTAAACCCAATAAACGAGAATAAGCCTCAAGTGTAGGAACCAACTGAAAATCCGGGAAAGTGAAGCAACGGAAAACCGGGTCATAGAATTGCACCAGAGTGTGCACCAGCTTCTCTTCTACATTAGTCCGGAGAATACCAAGCAAACCACCGTATCGGAGACGAAACCCAGTCGGATTCTTAACTTTGAGTGCCAACTCCCTTAGGCTAGCCAAATCAACTTCTTTGAACTTGTAAGACTTAGTCCTCTTCATGCCTAGTTATATTTGCAAAGAATTTTAGTTTGTTTTTACCCTTTGATAAATGCATGTAAAAATTTTATGCATGAATGCATGCATGCATGGTTTTAACAAGGAAAGCACGGTGGGCTAAGGTAACAAGTGGACACGGTGTCCGGTGAAACTAAGGCTTTGATAGTAGTAACCAAGGTTCTACAAAGTTCTCAAACTGCAACCTCTCTTACATATATCATGGTAGCACAAGGCGACGCCCGTTCCATGATGATTCGTAAGAAGGTCTAGTTTGAGTGTAGTATCGCGTGACGACTAAATTTCGAGACAACGCTCGGTTTAGCCACCGCACTACGTCCTAAGAAAAGGCCAAAGATGGGTTTGGTAACTACGGTCCATAGCCTTCATCGGTCAATTGGAAGTAAAGTGCCTAAGCATGACAACACACGCCGGCAACATCACCTCCAAAATGCCTCAGCTATGTGAGATTGATCGCGTAATCCAATGCACGAGGCAACCCCCGGAATGGATTGTCGATTATATCTCTCCCTAATCTTAGGTTCACTCAGCCCGGGTATAGGGCTTTTGATATTCTCACCCCACACGTAGACAAGAAAATTTTACATGTAACAATAAAGTAAAGCATAAACATAAAGCGTGTAAAACTAGGCGTAGCCCTAAGTTGATTCCCCAGTGAAGTCGCCATTTCTGTCATCGCGATTTTTGGGTGTCAAATCATTAATTGGATTTGAACCTTTCAATCATTGATGTCTCTATTTTTTGGGGAAAGGTAAAATCGAGAAAAACCTTAGAAATTCTAAGTTCGGGGCTGATTTCATTACGGGAAGGTGTTAGGCACCCGCAATGACTATAGTATCCTATAGGAACCGTTCTACTATGCTTTACGTTTATGCGTTGCTTTTATCACTATTTTGTAAAAAGATTGGTTTTAAGAATGAGAGGAAGAAAATTGAATTTTATTTTATTGGACTTGGAGAGATTTTGAGTCTCTTGCCTACATACCCTTTTAAGGGATCAAAATTCCATGTAGTTCTCTTCCAAAGTATTTTTGTGGGTTGGTTCAATTTTAGTTTTGAAAATGGTTTTGAAGAAAGAGATAAGAGGCCGTGTAGGCATTAGAATTGAAAACAAGTGAGGTTAGTCCAATATATTTACAAAAAATAGTTAAAGTTGGAAATTAATTGTATTTTGATTTGATTAAGAAAGTAAAGGGAAAATCCTTTGGAGTTTTGACTCCAAGGTTTATTTGGAAAATATTTGAAGTGATAGAAGTTGTTTGCTTTTTGAAAAGATTAGTTTTCTCTAAGTATCGCGCATCCTAAACATACACCTAAACGATAAACATACAACGTGTGTGCGTGTGTCGGTGCATGTGTCAGTGTACATCATTATAGTCCATAGTCCTTTACATCGGGTCCTATTTTACATTCTATAGTCTTGCATGAAATTAAAGAAAAGGTAAACTAAACATTGCGTGAGAATTAATTGAACGCTCCATGAAAGGGTTAGAGGAGGAAATAGGAATGGGATGAGGTGCTTAGTATGCATGAAACATAGAGTAAAGTGGTTAGTAAAACAAGATGAAATAGTAATGAAATACTAATCCTAAACGAAATGGTAAACTATCACGAAATTGACATAAAATCACACCACACAAAATTGCAAAATGTCACAAAGTAGGCATCCAAACTCTAACTAAACAAGATTTGCAAAATAGCACAAAATTGGCATCAAGAACCAAACTACACATAGTGGTAAAATATCACGAAACCGTCATTAAGAGTCAATTTTAACAAAAAAAATGGAATTATCACAAAATTGTAATCAAGGAGCAAATTTAGTAAACAATGGGAATATCACAAAATAGTAATCAAGAATCAAATTTAACCAAAAAACGGAGATATCACAAAATGGTAATCAAGAATCAAATTTAACAAAAAAAACGGAGGTATCTCGAAAACAAGAGAAAATTAAAATTGCCAAGATTAATTGGCTTTATCAAGAAAACAGAAGTAATCATCATAGGATCAAGTACCAAGCACTAGAATTATATGACAAAAATTGGATGAAGGAAACATGCAAGAAAGTTCACCAAGAACACACAAAATACATCAATCAAAATGGAAATTTACACTGATCATTTTTATCAATGAAGCTCTTGCAAAAATGCCACAAAAACGTTCATAAACACGCTAAAATCACATAGTAATTTTTGGATTTTTTGTAAAAAAAATAGGATGAACAGGGGGCTCCAATAGCAAGCATCAAGGTGCAAATAGCAAGAAGACTCAAGGAAACTGAAAGAAAGACCAAACCCGCGGGTAAAAAGGCCCAAACCCAACACACAGATGGATCTGGATCTCCAGAACGCCTCTGGGGCGTTGGATTGATCCGGATCCATTAAACCTAGATCAAACGGCCTGGAGCACGCAAGGGTGGGTCGGGTTTGAACCGACCCGGTTTACTAGCCTATAAAAAAAGAAAGGATCCGTTTCCCTCACTTCTTGAGTGTTTCTCTCTCTTGTTCTTCACTTCTCCGCCGTTTCTCTCTAAACCCTAACCCTAGCTTCACAAATTTCACTCATAAACGATCCCAACATGCATCAATTCGTTCCTAATCCCTAATCTAAACATGAATCCGTTGCAAGAAAGAGGATTAAACGGTTGAATCATGGTGAATCCGCGAATCCGTTCCGGTAGGTTTTGAACCGTTCGATTTTTACATTTTTTGGTTATAATCTTTATGCAACTGTGAGAATCTTGCTTCAATTCATCTTTGTTCGTGAATCTTGCACCGATTCTCTGATTTTTGGAAAAAGGATTCGGTTAGGGTTAGGGTTTGAAAGCGAACGGTTCAAATTTCTTACGGATTTACATTGATTCTTTTTCAAAGAGGTAAGATGAGGTTTCAGTGTTACCTGTGTTTTGGTTTGGAGATTGAACCGTTTCTCTTGATCCTTGGCTGCGTATTTCCACTGGTGAGCAGGTTTTCGCTTCTTTCCTCCTTCTTCTGGATCCGGATCCTATGAGATTTCTTTCCTTCTTCTTCTCAACCCTCTTGCTTCTGTGATCGTGCTGAGTTTGTTACCAATGGTGACGAACTTGGTGCTCGAATTGCAGAGGAAGCGATTCGATGATGAAGATTCAGTGACGAATCTCTGAGAATTGCTACAATTTTCGCTGGATTTGGATTGGATTCTGATTCTGGAAACCTAGGGTTCATGCATTTGTTCTTGAGCTTTTATGAACTTGATGATTTTGATCTGTAACTGCCAAGAGAGAGAAAGTGAAATTTGTTTGTTGAAGTGGCGCGTGAATGTGAAAGTTCTGACACCTAGAGCCTTATATAGGCTGACATGTGGACTGTGGGCCAACTGGAATGTGCCACGTGGACCTGGAACTGCTTGCGTGGCCTTGGATTGAATTTGAAAAAAGGACTAAAATGCAAATTTGTAAAATTTGGGACTTTTTGTAATTAAAAAAAAAATGGACTGTTTTTAAAAGAATAAAAAATTTGACTGTTTTTTAAAAGAAATGGGACTAATTTGCAAAAAACACATGACATTTGGACTAAATTGCAATTTCTAAAAATGTTTGGACTAAAATGTAAAAATAATAAAATTGATTAAAAAATGTAATTTGAAAACAACGTAAAGTGAAACAGTTAAAAATTGACCAAACGGACTAAAACGAACAAATTACCACAAATGAGGTATTTTAAAATACCTCTCTGCCCAAAATTTATTTGATGTGAAAAGACTAAAATGCCCCTGGGGCAAAAACGACTCAGACTGACTCAGATGCAAAACTAGATGATTTTTCGTACAAAATTTGATTAATGGTTTATGCAAACAAACAGAAAAGACTCAGGGACAAACTGCAGGGACTGAAAATGGGTTCCTTTGTGGGAAATGACCAAAATACCCTTTTGTATGATTTTATGCAAAAATTCAAAAGACTGAAGCAGTGACATATGCAACTGAAGCATAATAGAAAACGTGGTGAATTTGAAAGTATTAGAAAATAGCAGAGGAATTTGAATGAGTATTTTTTAGGTCCAAAATGAGGGTATGACAAACCCGTGTTACAAGTGCAAATGAAACCATAGTCCTTACCAAATGGTGTTGTTACCCTTGACTCCAACATGTGGACTTAACCTCACCATGTATTCTATGTACTTTAGCATAGCCATGCATACATGCATCCATTCATAAATACTTTTTTCCATCAAAAATCGAAGGACTTAGCCAAGTTTTTTCTAAACATCAAAGGAATGGGCCTTGTGAGAATGAACATCAAGAAATACAACTTCAAAAATCTTAATTAAGCTTTTGCTTTTGCTAAGAACTTCTTCCTTGGTTTCATTCTTACCTTTTGAAAAAGGACTTTATTGCAATATATTTACAATTTTCAAATGAAACCATTTTCCTCTACAATGTTTACAATAAACTTTGATAAGTCCTTCAAAATAAAAATATTTGTTTTGCATAAGCATATCATGCATCATTTGCATTCATAGTTTCTAGTTCGTGTCTCATATTGTGTCTTCTCCATAAAAGGTCAATCCCTCAGTCAACTCGCATCTACAACACTCGGGCAAATCAGAATGGATCATCTTGAACAAGAGAACCACCAGCTTCGCGAAGAGGTGACGAACCTCCAGGCCGAAAATGAGATTTTGAGGAATTTAGTATCTTTGATGACGGTTGCACAGGGTTAGTCATTATCTCTTCCTTTTGTCAGCACTCAAGCTCAGACGATTGCCTCCACTACTCCGATTTCAACAGTGTTTGCTAGTACTCCTCAACATGCTATGTTGTAAGGTTATCTCTAGAGCACACCATTAAGTTCTGGTGAAGTACTCTGTCCTGGTGTCTCTAAGGTTCAAGCTCCTTTTGTGCAACAAACAACGCCTATCCCTCAACCGGGCCCTTTGTTCCCTCAAGCTGCTATCACCTTTGATTCACACTACTCAGCAAGACCATGGACACGTCTATCACTCGAAAGGTGTGGTTGCATATGACTGGATATATGAACTGGAAGAAAAACTTGATAAAATACAGCTGGATTTGACAGCTCTCCATGGGAACGACTTGTTTGGGAAAAGTGCTTATGATCTTTTCTTGGTTCCCAATGTTGTGATACCGCCCAAGTTCAAGGTCCCCGACTTTGAAAAATACAAAGGGAACACTTGCCCTGAGACTCATCTAGCGATGTACGTGAGAAAGATGTCTTCTCAGGTAGGTAATGATGAGCTTCTCATCCATTGTTTCCAAGATAGTTTGATGGGTGCCGCACTGATATGGTACGTGGGTCTGAACAAGGTTGATATCAAAAATTTCAAGGATTTGTGCGAGGCTTTCGTTCAGCGATACAACTATACCTTGCATTTGGCCCCAAATAGAAGGGAACTGCAGATCATGACCCAGAATGATAATGAATCTTTCAAAACTTATGCCCAACGTTGGAGAGATTTCGTCGCACAAGTCCGTCCACCTCTAGAGGAGAAAGATTTACCGAGATTTTCCTGGAGACTCTGGATCAGTCCTATTATGAGCATATGCTTGCAAGTGCATCTGGCAGCTTCGCAAAGATGATGACAGTGGGCATGCGTATTGAAGAATGGGTCCGAAAGAGACGTTTGGGCAAAGAAAGTGTTCCCGCTGATGATTTCGAGTACGAAGATCAGGAAATGAGTGGGGTGCAGTGTCAGCCTCAACAACAGTATCTGGCTTATCACCCTGTCGCCACTGTTATGCCTGTCACAAATATTGTTCAAAGTTCGGGTTATCAACCCCAGTTTCAGCAATATCAACAACAACCTTGACACCAGGCTCCAAGAACTCAGATTCATCCTATTTCTATGAGTTATGCAGATTTGTTTCCAAGGTTGCTTGAAAGGAATCTGACCCACACCAAGGCACCTCTTTCAGTACCGGCAATATTGCCAGCAGGATATAGGGCTGACCTCTTTTGTGTCTTCCATCAAGGGTCACCAGGTCACGATATTGAAGAATGTTTTGCATTACAGAAGATATTTCAAAAATTGATTCGTAAAAACCTCATACCTTTCGAGGAGTTTTGAATGTGCAAGTTAATCCGCTACCAGATCTTGGAATCTAACGGTGACACATGGAATGTTTAGCTGCAATTGGGTCGTTATTGATGTTTCCTTCTACTACTTATTTGTTCATTTAAAATGTTTGTTTATTGTTTTATGTTTTTCAAAAAAAATCCTTTCGTCCCACCCGAGACGAGAGTGAATCTATTTAGGGCTTTTTGCTTTATGTATTTTCATCATTAATTAAAAAGTCGCTTTGATCCCGACTTTGTTTTTATTTTGTGCTTTTTCTGGAAAAATGGTAATACAAAAAACCAAAAAATCTTTTCCTTTAATAATTTCCACATATCTGCATAATCATAATGTTTATATCAATAATCAAATTATGCATTAATAAACCCGTTGAACACTTTAACCTTGTACTCTCTCTTGACTTTGAGTTCCCTGTGTCCGAGGCTGAAGAAGAGGAGGATGAAAGTTTCCCAATGAGATATATTGATTACTGGGGCATTTCGGTCATCAAAGTTGCAAATACAAATATCAAGAAAGATTGTCCATAAGATGACATTCATTTACAAAGACTGGCATGAGATGCTACCATTTGTCTTGCAGGAATATTGTACTTCAAGTGCACACTTTAACAGGGGCAACCCCCCCACCATCCCTCAGTATACAACATAAAGGCAGTGCCTCACATGGAGGTCAAAGTCCCGTCAATGGAAGTTCCAATGAAAGCTGAGCGTGATTGAATTTAAAGGCGTTATTGTTGTATGGCGTGGACAGTTATATCAAAAGAATGAAGCAAGTTTTCGACCAAGAAGGCTCGTCCCCATGAATGTCAAGAAACTGGCATTGTGCTCAAAGTTATACTATCTGATTTAACCAGGTTCCAGGGGCAATGAATGCCTAATTATAAAGGATAGTGACAAGCTTGTATGTCCGGTGAATACCAATGCAGTCAAGAAATACTTTGTTAAAATGAAAAGGCTCGATAAGTCGCAAACCTGAAAAGGCGACTTAGGCAAAAAAGAGTGTCTCGATGGACTGAAAACCCGAAAGGGCGGTCCATGCAAAAGTTAGAGACATAAAAAAAATGAATGAAAAAAATGAAAAAATGATTATCCTGATAGGTTGAAACCCACAAGGGCGACCTATGCAAAAGTTAAGGATTATGACAAAGTAACTGCATCTGGTCGGACATGACTCACTTGGGGCATTTCAGCCGTCAAAAGACCTCCGACTCATGGCAAGGTAACTGCATCAAATCGGATATGATTCATCTGGGGCATCTTAGCTGTTAAAGGGTTTTCGATCTGAAGTGTCTGCAAATCAAAGACTCGGAACTGTGGAATTCAAAGTTGTCAGAGAGAATAGCGGTTATTGTGTTCAATGTACCTTTCCCATATAATTACCATTTTCCAAACTTTTAAAATTCGTGGAGTCATGCCTTTGGCGGGCCACCACTCCATTTACTTTAACTTGAGCATGTGCCCATTTATTTGAAACTCTCATTTTTATTCTGTGTGCATTATCCTCTTTTATTTTTGATGTTAATACCTAAAGCAAAAAAAAAATTATAAAAAAAAAACTTTTTTATGTCTTCTAAAAAGCATAAACAACATGTACATTGTAACACCCCGTTTTCCCAACATAAATAGTTATAAAGAATATCAGAGTTTTTCATCAAAAACGGAGCATTACATTCAACTTACAAAAATTCCACTATATAAATAGAATAAAAAATACTATTTATTAAAACAATCTGTCTTTATAAAAATCCAATAATCATGCAGCGGAAAAGTTTTTAACATCTTATAACAATCTTTGGCTCTTAGAGGCCACAACATCAGTATCTTAAATAGTTCTCATGAAAATAGTTCAACATCATTAAAAAGGAAATACGTAACAAGGAAAACATGCAATAGACAATCCCCATCCCGTTACGCATCAGAGCATCCTAGACGACACAGCGGAGATTACTCACAACTGCACTATTCTTCGTTACCTGCAAGTTACTCATACGAAGAGCAACATTTTCAAGCAGAAGGGGTGAGATTTCACATTCATTAATAGCAAGCAACAATTCATAAAAGATAATCAACAACCATATATCCAACATAGAATAAACATCACATAACGTCATTTAATAAAGGTAAAACAACAACAACAACATCATCAACAACAGCAACAACATCATAATCAACAACAACAACAACAACTTCTCAAATGATCAACAATTATATTATGCAATGAGGACTCTACAATGCAACGACAACAACAACTCATCTTAACATCACATCGACTCGACAATGCAATATGCATGTGGTACCATCAGGGCATAAGCCCCCATCGCTAAAGGTCAAATAGGACCTGTCAGGCATTGAGCCCCCACCGCTAAAGGTCATAAAAGGACCTGCCAGGCATTAAGCCCCCATCGCTGACTATGCTATGCAACAACACGACTTAATGTAACGACACGACTCAAATGCAACGACACCATCTTAATACAGCAACATCAACTTCATAATTTCAATATTAAATCAATTACTTACATATCAAACCAAGTTAGATTCATTAAAACATAGGTTAAATAATCATAAACACCTTAATTGAACTCATAGTACACGGGCTTTAATGTTAGAGACAATCCATAAGTTTTGGTTTAATTTTCATAAAATTCCACTAAGACCTCCCTGGAGTATTTTCATCATATCTCAAAAACTAAGAATTATTTTCAAGTCAAACCAAAGCCACTGGAAAGATAACTCAATTATCTACAACTTTCATATTTACCCCAAAATCCAGTTCAAAACAGAAACGGGTGAAAAGGATGCAAGAACGCGAAATAGAGGATAGTTTTCCCAAAACACACTTGGAGTGTTTTTATCATAACTCAAGATTCACAAAACATTTTCGAGTCACTCCAAAGCCATTAGAAAGATAACTCAATTATCTACAACTTTCATGTTTACCCCAAAAGCCAGTTCAAAACAGAAACGGGTGAACAGGACGCAAGAACGCGAAACAGAGGATGTTGTAACTGTGCAGCTCGCGAGGCGAGTAACGTACTCGTTGTGGCGAGTTGCGACAGACAACCCTACGGGAATGGACCAGTTTTCACCCAAAAACCCCAATTTCATCAACCCTAACCCCAAATTTGATAGGAAACATTACCTATGATCATACTAAGACCTGAACATCAATTAACACAACAAGGCAATTCATATACTTTCTACAATATTTATAGAATTAAACCTAATTCCCAAAACTCACAACCTACAACTTTTGTCAAACCCAATTTCAGAAAAACTACAACAACGATTAATTTCTATGAATTACAACTTGATATTAATGAGAGTTAGTCCCACCCTTACCTTAGATTGTTTTCTGAAATCAAAAGCAGCGTTCTTCGTCCTTAGGTTTCTCTCTCTGAGTTCTCCTCTTTTCTCCTCTTTTCTCCAAAAATTGCACGTATTATGTCTAAACTCTTACTGACTCTTAACCTAATTTATTTACTCTTCTCACCAAAAACTACTCTCTTCCCTATTATCTTATTATTTCCAATAATATCTCTCCCCCACTTAGAATATTAAAACACATAATATCACATAATATAATATTTCATCAAATATATATATTATAAAACAAATTATATTTTCTAATTCTAACTCTCCCTTTTTATATAAATCCTTAACCTATTTATTTTCTCTTAATTTCAATTCTGCCCCAAAGCCTCATTATTCTAAATAATTATATTTCTCCACAAAATATATTCTCCCACTAAATAACAAATATATTTCTATAACAAATATAATTGTACACCAAATAACAAATATATTTCTATAACAGATAACATATTATTTCCACACCAAATAACATATATATTTTTACACCAAATAACATAATATTTCTACACCAAATAACATATATATTATAATATAATATGCTACTAAAACACCAACATATAACACAAAAATAACACACATCACCATAAATCAAATAAATTATTTAAAAAGACTCTAAACTCAATCAAATAAATAAATAAATAAATAAAATAGGGCGTTACATACATATTCTTTGAACTTATGATGTAGGTGAAACATACATCAACATCCGTCTCCAGAATAGTTAAACTCTGCAAGATAAGCATGACCAAAGGTTGTGAGATGACCTCTGTCAAATACAAAAAAGAAAAAAAAATATACAAAAAAAGCTCGCTGGGTCGAAAACCCGAAAGGGCGGCTTAAGCAAAAAAAAATGAGCATCCAGATGGACTGAAAACCCAAAAAAGGTGGTCCAGGCAAAAATTAGGGGCATACAAAAAATAAATTCTCGATGGATTGAAAACCTGAAAGGGCGGTCCAGGCAAAAGTTAGGGATTTGTAAAAAAAAAAAAAAAAAAAAAAAAGACAGAGGCATCACAATTCAAGTGGGCCAAACAGAATAATACACCTTGTGCTTGTTTACAAATGGCGACTTCTGCCAGTTTGATTGATTGATGGGTTTTATCCCGAGAAATGACGACTGCTGCCTGTGGCAACTTCTGCCTGTGGTTTGATTAATGGTGTCTTCTGCCTGTGGTTTGATTAATGGTGTCTCCTGCCTGTGGTTTGATTTATGGCGACTTCTACCAGTTTGATTGATCGATGGGTTTTATCCCGAGAAATGGCGACTTCTACCAGTTTGATTGATTGATGGGTTTTATCCCGAGAAATGGCGACTGCTGCCTGTGGTTTGATTAATGGTGTCTCCTGCCAGTGGTTTGATTTATGGTGACTTCTGTCTATGGTTTGATTAATGGCGTCTCTTGCATGTGGTTTGAGTGATGACAATTTCTACCAGGCTTTTGATGAATGGGCTTTACCCCTTCAGTGTTTTGATTATTGAGCTTCCTCTCATCAGTGGTTTGATATCGGGCTTTACCCCTTAAGTGTTTTGATTATTGAGCTTCCTCTCATCAGTGGTTTGATATCGGGTTTTACCCCGACGGTGATTTGATTCATCTCCAATAATATCATCCCACAATAAAGATTGTCGAGCGTTTGTACTGCGATGTTAGCCCGCCTCCCATCTTACTTGTCCAGTCTTGTCAGCTTCACTTGTTATATAGAGTCGTCTAAATCATACAGTCATATATTCATGTACTCATACATTCATTCATACATATATTCATGCATATAAACATTCTTGCACATATAACTTGCATACAATCATCATTTATACATGAATGCATTGACCACCTGTTGTCTTATTTCAATTATATCTCACAAAAGCGTCATCCCCCAATGTGTATGGTCCAGAGATGTCACCTATAGTCTTGTTTGGTCGTATCCCTTCAGTTCGGTCTTCACTTACCTTTTGGACCAGGTTAATCCCCTTCCAATACCTTTTATACTTTTTGGACCAAGTTAATGCCCTGCCAATGCCTTTTATACCTTTTGGACCAGGTTAATCCCCTGCCAATACCTTTTATACCTTTTGGACCAGGTTAATCCCCTGCCAATACCTTTGAATCAGATTCATTTCCTGAATGACGTCTTTACCAATTCTAAAGGTAATAGTCATGTGTTTATCTTTCTTGTAATCTCGTCTTTACCAATTTAAAGGTAATAGGCATGTCCCTCCTCGCATATTTATTTTCATGCATATTCGTCAGTTACCTTTTCAAAGGTAATCGACAAGATTTATTTTCTGCACATTCATCGATTACTATTTCAAAAGTAATCGGCAGGATTCATTTTCAAGTACATTCGTTGATTACTATTTCAAAAGTAATTGGCATGATTTATTTTCTGCACATTCATCGATTACTATTTCAAAAGTAATCGGCAGGATTCATTTTCAAGTACATTCCTCGATTACTATTTCAAAAGTAATTGGCATGATTTATTTTCTGCACATTCGTCGGTTACTATTTCAAAAGTAATCGGCGGGATTCATTTTCAAGTACATTCGTCGATTACTATTTCAAAAGTAATTTGCATGATCTATTTTCTGCACATTCGTCGATTATTATTTCAAAAGTAATCGGCAGGATTCATTTTCAAGTGCATTTGTCGATTACTATTTCAATAGTAATTGGCATGATTTATTTTCTGCACATTCGTCGATTACTATTTCAAAGGTAATCGGCAGGATTTATTTTCTACACATTCGTCTTTACCAATTTGAAGGTAACAGGCAATCTTTCCTCCCCAGTGATACTTATCAATTTGTTCCCTACTCATCATTTCAACTGGTCAAAATTGGTGTACTTGATATTTAAGCCTCTTCGACTCGTCGATTTAAAAATTTCATCTTTTTAAATCCCCGTGACGGAGAAACTTAAATAGGGGCATCTATCATACCCCAAATTTTGACCACTTTTCTCTGTTTTTACACATTTTATTTGTACTTTTAAAGCCGGAAATGTTCGTCGTTTCAGACGAAATTTCGGCAGCGAGGTTACTTTGAAGTACCTCATTTGGTTTCCGAAAGGGACAATTTTAAATTTTTTGTTATTTTATTTTGTTCCATTTTATTATTTTTGTTTTATTATTATTAGTTTATTATATATTTAGTTTTTATATGTCACGTGAGTGACATTGTTTTTCCTTTATAAACTTTCTTTTTTAATTTATTTCATTATTTTTATTTGTCAAGTCTTAGTCTTTTGTCTTGGTCCATGTGTCCTCTAATCATTGGTCCTTGCAATCTTTTTCTCCAAGTTTCAGTCAGGGGTATTTTGGTCATTGTAGTGTATCAGAGAAACCCTAGTTTTTGCAGGCTATTTAAGGCCTGTCATTATTGCAGTAAAAAGAAGGCACAATTTTCCACACAAACAGGTTCCATTTTCGGCTGCCTCACAAAAGAGATCTGTAATGCCCACTTTGTTTATTTAATTATTTTATAGAGTATAAAATATATTTATATGATTTACGTGATTTTTGTGATTTTAGAGATATTATGAGGTGTTGAGACTTATTTTATTGTTTAATAAAATAAGGTTTGAAAATAAAATAAATATTGAGATGTGGGGTTGTTTTTAGATTTTAAAGAGTTTTGGGGGAAAAAGAGTAATAAGATAGAATAAATAAAGGAGTTATAAATAGGGAAAATTAGGTTAAGAGTTGTCAGTACGTACAATTAGTTTTGGAAAAGATGAGAGAAGCCAAGAGAAGAGAAGAGGACCAAGAGAGGCTGCCTAATCGATTTCTTAAGGTAAGGGTGAGCCTAGCATACAATTCTATTAAGTCTATAATTCATATGATCATATTTAACAAGAGTAGAAATAGTTTTTAAGAATTTGGAAATTAGGTTAAAAGTGATGAATTGATGATTAGATTATGAGAAACCGTGGAATTAGTGTAGAAACTGTTTACAGATCATAGATTAACCTTAGTGCAAATGTTTCAGTCGAATTTGGGGTTTAACATGGTGAAAATTGGGGTTTTTGATGAAACTGATCGTAACCCCGTACTTTGTTCTGTCATCGCTCGCGAGGCGAGCATCATAACTCGCCGCAGCGAGTACTACTTCATCGCTCGCGAGGCGAGCAACCCAGCTCGCCATAGCGAGTAACCTTGAGCATTCGCGAGGCGAGTAAACCTACTCGCCATAGCGAGTTGACCTGTGTGAAATCTTGATTTTTAAAATGTTGTTTAAGTCGCGTTTTAGATGGTTTTGAGTGTCTTATTGTATATAAGAATGATTAGGTAAGTTTTTGGGATCAAATTGGACTTATGAAACTTAAAAATGGAGATCTGGGGTGAAAAATGTCAAAAAGGCCGAGAGCACCCAGTTTTGCTCGCCTATGACTCGCCCCTAACTCGCCAAAGGCGAGTAACCCTTGCCTGAGCTCGCGAGGCGAGCAACATGATTCGCCATAGCGAGCAATGCAGTGGCAGAATGCCACATTCCTTGTTTTTGCGATCTGTTTCACACGTGTTGTCGTGAGTTGACCCTTGGGTAGAAATGTAAGATAATTATATTATTAATGACGTCTGTAAAGCTGTTATATGATGATTGAATGTTGTTGCTAATGATTTGTAAATCGTATATGCATTATGTGAAATCTATGTGAAATATATGTGATGTTTTGAGATGATGATTTCATTTGACGTTGTGATTATTGATTGCTGCCATGTTGCTGTTTATATTTAATTAAAGCTGCATGAGTCAGTCTATGATGTGCGATGTTGATCCAAATTGTTGGAGTCATATAAGATGTTCAAAATGTCTAAGTTGTAAGAAGTTGAGTCCATGCATACTCATTTAAAGATGAGGGCTCATGCCCTGGAGCTTTTGCTCAACAAAGATGAGGGCTCATGCCCTGGAGCTTTTGCTCAATAGCGACGAGGGCTTATGCCCTAGGAGTATATTTATGCTCAAAGAGACGAGGGCTTATGCCCTGGATTGGTACCACATGCATGATTAAGATGATAGAGTTGCATAGTCGAGTTAGAGTGCATTGTCATGCTGTTAAGTCGATTCATGAAGTTGATTATGATACTATATGTTTATTATTATGATATGATGATGATGTTATGTTGTTAAATATAATTATTAAATTATATGCCTAATATTATTGTTTTGTGAATCTCGCCCCTTCTGCTTGAAAATGTTGCTCTTCGTATGAGTAACTTGCAGGTCATAAAGACTAAGTAGTTGTTGTCTTGCTGTTGTGAGAGGCCATTCCCTCACTGTGTCCTTAGGTGCTCTGAAACGTAACAATTTTGATATTGTTTTCTATTCCTTACGTACATTAATGATTTTACCTGACTTTATCTGAGACTGAATTACTTGAGATGATTGATGAGGCATGCGTGCCAAGATTATTTATAATGTTGAACTTATTCCGCTGCAAAGTTTTTAATAATTATGATGAATACCCTATGAAGGATAAATTGTTATTTATCTCATTTATGATTTTTAAGAAATGTGGCATTCCGTTTATGTGAAAACTCTGATTATTATTTACGAAATTTTTATGTTGGGAAAACGGGGTGTTACAAGATCAAACCCCTCTTTTTAATAGATTTTTCCACATGAACACATAAGAACAAATTTCCAGCAACAAAAAATCTCAACATAAATTCTTCCAAAATCATCACAAAAAAAACTGTCAAACAGGTTCCAATTTCGGCCCACACAAAATAAAGATCAAAATCAATTTTCCTCAAAACTTCCTCAAGAACATTCATAAACATTCCCTCAACATCAACAACACAAACAATCGTACGACAACGATAAATCACACAGGCCGAATCAAACAAAACATAAGAATCAAGCTATTTCCAAGCTCGCGCAAGCACATATCAAAACTAGATCGAGTGAAGAGAAGAAAATCGGAGCCGAACCGGAAGTGACCCGAACTCAAGCAACAAACCGGTCCCAGACATAAATCTGAACCGAAACAGAAAAGAGGTAGTAAACCGTGTCTGTTCTTTCTTTCTTTTTGACAAAAATTTTGAAGCTCAAACTCTAGATCTAGGCTAAGTCTTTAAGTTTTTGGAGGTGAACTACATGATTTTGATCCCATTTCGGGTATGTAGGCAAAAGGCTTATGTCTTTCCAAATCAATAAAAAAAAAAAAAAAAAAACATACTTCTCCTCCCTCCATTCTTTCACTTAGACTTTAGGCAATGTTTTACAAATAAATAAGCAAGTAATTAGCACAAGATAATTTAGGTAAGAGGCTCCTTCGGAGTACCGAAGTCGTTTAGAGTGCTTAACACCTTCCCTATTCGAAACCAACTCCCGGACCTTGATCTCATGAGGGTTTTTTCTCACTTTTTCCCTCCCACGAATAAAATTTGAGAGTTCAAAGATTGAAGGTTCAAAACCAATTAATGGATTGATACCCGAAAATCGCGAGCACAATTGGGATCAAAATCAAGTAGTTCACTCTTAAAAATTTATTTGGTGGGTTGGGTTGATTTTAAGGTTTTAGAAAAAGGTTTTTAGAAGGGATGAGAGACCTCAAGGTATAGAAGGATAAAATGGAGTGATGTTGGTTGATTTTATTTATAAAAAAAAGCAAGTCTAAATATTGATTAAAATTGATTAAAAGTTTGATTAAGAAGATAAAAGATAAAAGATCACTTGGGTTAAAATCCAAGGTTTCTTAAGAAAATATTTTTGCAGTTTCGATTATTTGATTTTTTTGGAAAAATGATTTTTTAGTTAACGGTAAAAAACTACGCGTAACAACGTAACGTAATAAAAAGCGAGAAATTTACAAAGGACATTGGAATGAACCTAAAATTACTAATAGTTTGATTTTAAGAAAAATTTAGAGTTCAATCATTAACCTATTTGTCACTAATTCATTTGGTCTTCGATCGCGATTATGACGTAATGCGGTAAAAATATAATGTGATGTCGGTGCATATTCTCATTATTGGATATTTACATGGGACCTAGATACATGTTAATGTCTCAAGCAAAATGTAAATGACAAGAAAAAATAAAATGCGGAAAATTAAATTACATCAAGTCCTAAATACACACTAAAAATAATGACCAATAAAGTAAATGACAAGAATTAAAATATGCATGAGATGATGAAAAATAATAATGCAACAATGCAAATATACTAAAATAATAAAAACAGTAATTAAACAATTAACACAAAACAAAATATTTTGTAAACTTAGAGAAAAAAATTTAAGTGAAAAGAGGGGCAGGAAGTAAAAACGGTGATGAAAATAGTAAAACAGTAGTGAAAATTAAAAAAAACAACTAGGCTCAGACTGGATAGATCTGAGCCGTCTGATGAATCAGAAGGTTCAGATCTGATTGCAATGAAACTCATCACAGCCACGAGATTTAAAATCAAGAGGTAAAAAGCGAGGGAACATAGTAGGACAAAAGAAGGGACGTGCGCATGAATATCCTCAAGGATCAGCACAAACTGTCAGATCCAAGATCTAACGGTCCAAACCTGAGTGTCCATGGCAATCCAATGAAGGTAAACATCCAGCATTTGTCAGCAAAGGAAGTAGTATAAATGATTTTCAAAGGAAAAAAAAAACTCATAACCCAAACATATCCACTCTCTAAAAAATTTGTTCTCACTTCTCTCTAAAAACATTTCTGGAAAAACAAAGAATAAGAAGATGAACATTTATCTTCTCCGGTAAGCTTCAATTCTCCGGCGCGGTGGCCGGCCACCAAAGGGTGGCGGCCCCGCCGCCGGAGTTCAACCAAACCACTCCGTTTTCAAAAGTAAACACACATTTAGAAATCTTTTTTGTGTAGAGTTCGAATCCAGACTCCAAACTTTCAAAACAGCTCACATGTGTTCTAGATCTGAGTTTAAACTTTCGAAACAAAAACAACAAAAGGGAGAAGGAATACACACGGCCTACTACCTTCTTCTTTGATTCGGTTCTGACGCGATTTAAAAGCTCTTTTCCTCTTCGATTCGGATCAGTTTGGTTTCTTCTTGTTCCTTTACAGTTTCAGTTCGGAATTGAGCTTGATGTTGTAGTGTTGTTCCGATTCGGAATCTGTTGTTTAAAAGCTAGGCCGAATTTGAGTGATTGTTGTGGTAAAGGATGATGAGATTCGAAGTTGTTGCTGTAAGGATTCCGAACTTTTTGTTATGTATGATCAGATCCGAAAATTTAAGATTGTTGATGATTGTGAGGTATTGTGGAATTTCAAATTTGTGATGGATTTGTATATGATATATGTTGCTGGAAAATTATGGATGAGCTTTTGTTCTTGTGTTCTTGAGAGATTTTGAGAGTTTTTGGTGATTTGATCTGAAAAAGTGGAAAGAGAAAAAGGGAAAGTGATTGTGTGAGGTGATTGGTGAAAATTTTGGCTCTGATGGAATGTGTCAGCCTCCTTCTGCAGTGCAATAAATGCCCTCTATTTATAGTGACCAAAATTAGGGTTTAGGTGAAAGACTGTGGACAAAAATGCCCCTGACTTGGGCTCCAATTAAGGACAGCTGGACAATGAACCAAATAACTAATGCAAAAAGGACAAAATAAAAAAAACAGAATATAAAATAATTAATAATAATAAAAAATCGAAAATTATTTAAAGATAAAAGAAAAAGAACTAAGATAACACTGAAAAATATTAAAATAAAAGAAATAATAATAAAAACAAATAAGACTTAAAACTGTCCTTTTCGGTAACCAAAATGAGGTATTTTAAAATACCTCTCTGCCGAAATTTTGTCTGAGACGACGAAAACTTCTTAACTTTTAAAAAACGATTAAAACTAATAAAACGAGAATTAAAATGCGAATGAAAATGAATTTTAAAATGTGAACAAAATGAGAGACAAAATGCAGATAAAATGTGAATAAAATACGAAATTAAAATATGCATAAAATGAGCAAAAAGTAGCGACCTTGGTCAAAATTTGGGGTATGACAGTTGGAAATGTAAAAGGGGCGCGTCATGTGCTAAAAGAAGGAGGAGAGGTTCAAACACTTCCTGAATTAAAAGAACTTCCCTCTCATTTGAAGTATGTGTTTCTTACTAAAGATGCTTCTAAGCTAGCTATCATCAGCAACTCCTTGACACCTTTAGAAGAAAATAAACTAATGATGGTGTTAAGGGATAACCAAGGAGCTTTGGGGAGGTCTATTTCTGATTGGAAGGAGGCTGAATACAAACTAGTAGTTCAACCTTGAAGAAGACTAAACCCAACAATGAAAGATGTGGTCAAGAAAGAGGTGCTGAAGTTACTAGATGCAGGTATGATTTACCCTATCTCTGATAGCTCTTGGGTGAGTCATGTTCATGTGGTGCCTAAGAAAGGAGGAACGACGGTGGTGGCTAATGAAAAAAATGAATTGATACCCACCCGTACAGTCACCGGTTGGAGAAAGGGCATAGACTACCGAAGGTTGAATACCGCAACAAGGACCACTTCCCGTTGCCATTCATGGATCAAATGATAGAAAGGTTGGCTGGCCAAGCCTTTTATTGCTTTTTGGATGGGTATTTAAGGTACAATCAGATTGTGGTGTCTCCAGAAGACCAAGAGAAGACCGTCTTCAATTTTCCTTTTGGTGTGTTTGCTTATAGGAGGGTGCTCTTTGGGCTGTGTAATGCGCCGGTGACCTTTCAAAGGTGTATGCTCTCCATCTTCTCTGACATGATAGAGAAGAACATCGAGGTATTTATGGACGACTTTTCTGTGTTTGGTAAGTCCTTTGACCAATGCTTAATGCATCTTGATGCCATACTTAAAAGATGCACCGAAACTAACCTCATTTTAAATTGGGAAAAATGTCATTTTATGGTAACTGAAGGTATAGTTTTGGGACATAAAATAAGTTCTAAAGGCATGGAGGTGGACCAAGCAAAGATAGAGGTTATAGAAAAACTTCCCCTTCTTGTTAATGTTAAAGGGGTGAGGAGTTTCTTGGGGCATGTAGGTTTTTACCTTCGCTTTATAAAAGATTTTTCAAAAATAGCAAAGCCCCTCTGTAACCTCTTAGTCAAATATAGTGAGTTTAAATTTGATGATGAATGTTTAAATGCTTTTTCTTTGATTAAAGAGAAGTTGGTGACTGCACCAATAATCATTGCACCCAATTGGGATACCCACTTTGAACTTATGTGTGATGCAAGTGATTATGTTGTTGGTGTAGTCCTAGGCCAGCGAAAGAACAAATCTTTCCATGCAATTTACTATGCAAGCAAGGTTTTGAATGAAAATCAAATCAACTACTCCACAACTGAAAAAAAGTTGCTTGCGGTAATCTTTGCATTGGAAAAATTTCGTTCTTACCTAATAGGCTCCAAAGTATCTCTTGACAAAAGGGGAGTCAAAACCTCGACTGTTGTGGTGGATCCTTTTGTTGCAAGAGTTTGACCTTGAGATTCGTGACAAGAAGGGAGTTGAGAACGTGGTGGCTGACCACCTCTCAAGGCTGGAGAACACGGAGGTGACTAAGAAAGAGAAGGCTATCATGGCCGAGTTTCCGGATGAGCAGTTGTTCGTAACACCCCATTTTTTAATATTAGTTTGTTAGTATTATTATTAGATGATATTGATACTATTATTATTATTAGTATCGGTTGTTAGGTAACATTAATTTAAATATTCGTATTTATTGGAAGAATAGGTAAGGAGCATCTAGATGAGTTTTTATAAAGAAAATAGAGTTTTTAGAGAGAATAAGAAAGTAGAGTGCAAACGGAGGTGAATTAGTAAAATTGGGTAGAGAAGAGGTGTAGTTAGTGAACTTAGTAGTATTTTAATGATTTAATCAGAGGGAGGTGTGAATAGCAAGGCGATGTAGTTATAGAAAAAAATAGTAACAACAAATAGTAATCTGAAAATATTAGTAACAAACTTAGAGAACATATAGTAATCTGAAAAGATTGGTAACAAACTTCATTAGAGTTTATAAATTGAGAAGAGAATTAGAGAAAATTAGGTTACCGAGAAAGGGAGAAACAAAGTGTAACACCCCGTTTCCCAAAACAACGTAATAATGATAATATAATCAGAGTCAACATCAACGGAGTATTACATCTGCTTTTCAAAATTTATTAAATAGAATATAAAACTATTTAAATGCCAACAAAATCATTCTTATAAAAATTTGCAGCGGAAATAATTCTTTCAAAATCATCATCATTCAACTTCAACAGAATTCTTGGCACGAAGGCCTCAACCAACAAAACATTATTCAACAATATTTAAACTTCGACAACATTTTTCATAATTAGATACATAAAGGAATGAAAGAAACAAAACATTTTCCCCATCCCGTTACGTATCAGAACCCTAGGACACTTGAGCCGACATCCTACAAGTCTCCATTACCTGCACTTGCCCACAAGGCGGCAATTCCAACAGAAGGGGTGAGAAACACATCCAATAATAATAATATATAATTCATCAAATCGATGAAACAACAACAAATTATACCACAAGTATCAACAAGTTCATATATGTATGTATATATATATATATATATATATATATATATATATATATATATAGCAACAGCAACGTTATCAACATCAACGACATTTAGCAAGATACAACAACAATAAACAATCAACAACAACAATATCAACAACATCAACAAATCATCACATATAACGAAAACATCTCAAACATTCACAAGTACATCATAACATCACAAATACTTCAACACGTCATAAATACATCAACAAGTCACAATTACACCATCACGAATACATCATCACTTTGCAAATTACATCATCACTTCACAATTACATCATCACTTCACAAACGACACGACACGACTATGCAACAATGACTCCGACAATGCACTGACGACAATAACTAATGCAATATGCATGTGGTACCATTTTACGCGCGTTGAATGACAAGCATTCCAGGGCATGAGCCCTCAACAATTGGATGGTTAAAGCATCCCAAGGCATGAGCCCTCAACAGTTGAACGATAAAGCGTTCCAGGGCATAAGCCCTCAACATTTGAATGATTAACATTCCAGGGCATGTGTAACACTCTAAATTCTATTTTTGTGGTTTGTGGTGATTTTTAGTTGATTTTGGTGTGCTTGGTGTATTTTACCTGAATTTATAATTGATATATGAGATATTTGGTGTGATATTATTTGTTATATTTATTTGTAGTATTTTATGAAAATAAGAGAATAATAGTTATTTAGAATTATTAGATTTAAGGAGGGTTAATGAGGAATTAAAAGAAAATTAAGTGAGGGAGTAAAGAGAAAAAGGGGGTTATGTTTTGTTAGAGAGAAAAGAGAAAACCAGTAAGGAAAGAAAGAAACATTTTCACGTATCAGAGAAAAGCAAAAACCAGAACATAGTTTTTGAGAGAAACCAAGGGGAAGAACTAGGAAGGGAGAAGCTGCCATTTTGCTGTAGGAATTTGCTTATTTGAGGTAAGGGTGGGTTTATGATTCAATTGCTATATATATATGTATGCTTTCATGAATTGAATTGAAAAATGGTGGTTTTGTTGGATTAGGGTTAAAGATATGAAAATGCCATGATTGATGAATTATATGATGATGATGATGTTTCTGTGATTTGTTTCTGAGTTGTTTTGGTTGTTGTGTTGCAAATAAAACTTGTAAACATTGTTGTAATTCAATTTGGGGTTTGGGTGATTGAAAATTGGGTTTTTTGGGGTGAAAACTGGTCTGTTTCCGTAGGGTCTGTTCGCATTCCATCGTAGTACGATGCTGGGAAATCGTAGTACGATTTTTCCAGTAGCAAAAATGACTTTTTCAGCACATTCCATCGTAGTACGATGCCTTGAAATCGTAGTACGATTTTCAGTGAAACAGCATTCTCTGTTTTGTGTTCTTGTGTCTTTTTCACCCATTTCTGTTCTGAACTGGCTTTTTGTGTAAACATAAAAGTTGTAGATAATTGAGTTAGCTTTCTAATGGCTTTGGTTTGACTTGAAAATGTTTTATGGATTTTGAGTTATGATGAAAATACTACAAGTGGGTCTTGAGGAAAACTTTAAGAAAACTTAGTATAACTTATTCCAAGTTAGTCCAAAACCTATGGTTAGTTCCCAAACTTCAAACTTAAGTATTAGAGGTTTAATGGAGGTGTTTTATGAGTATTTAGCTTATGTCTTATTGATCAAACTTGGTTTGCTTTTGAAGGATGTTTTGGACTTTGATATGAATGTAATTGGGTAATGTATATGTTGCTATTGTTGTTGATATGTGGGAATATATATGTTTATATATGTACAATTATATACGGTGTATTGTTGAGTTTGCAATTGTTCATGGTGTTGTGGTGTGGTTGAGTCTAGTTGGGGAGGTGTCCTAGTTGGTGTTGTTGTTGGTTGCATGGTGAAAATGCACCACTATTTTGTCGTATGGTTGTATGTAGATATACTCCTTGAGTCTCATAACTCATTTGCATTGGTGGGGGCTCATGCCCCGGAATGTTTATACATTCAACTGGAGAGGGCTTATGCCCTGGAATGCTAGTCATTCACTTTGGTGAGGGCTTATGCCCTGGGATGCTTTAACCATCCAATTTGGTGGGGGCTTATGCCCCGGAGTGTTTAGCACTCAACGCGCGTAGTTGGTACCACATTTGCATAATGCATTAGTCGTTAATGGAGTCTTGCATTAGAAGTTAAGGTGTGAGTTGTTGTTGGTGAGGTGTCACCACAAGTGGCGTTGTTGTCGGTGTTGTTATTTGAGGTGAATCTAAATATTATTTGTTGAATTATTTATGAAGATTGTTGATGATTATGGTGATGAGGAATGTTCTTGTTTATGTTGTTTTCAATACAACTTGATGAATTATATATATATATATTGCTTTGTTTTGTGAACTCACCCCTTCTGCTGGAATTGCCGCCTCGTGGGCAAGTGCAGGTAGCGATGGATAGATAGGAGTTGGCTCATTGTGTCGTAGGCTCTGATACGTAACGGGATGGGATACTATGTTTTATAATTTCATTCCTTTATGTATCATTTATGTTGGAGAACATTTTTGTTATGGTGAGGCCTTGTGCCAGACATGTTGATGTATAAGAATTTTTGAGATGAATTTATGATAATTATTCCGCTGCAGACTATTTTATAAAGATGTTGTTTTGGAGGATTATTTAAATAGTTTTATGTTTCTATTTAAATAAATAATTTTTGAGTTATGCATGTAATACTCCGTTGATTGTTGATTAACTCTGATGTTTGGATATTATTATATCATTTTGGGAAACGGGGTGTTACAATTGGTATCAGAGCAAGTCGGTCCGTCCGACCATTAGGAGAGTCGTGTCGAGCCAATAGTGTAGTGTGACAGGTTTTAAACTGTCTTGTTGTTGTTCTAATTCTTGTTGTTATGTAGAATTATCGAGATGGCCGGGAGAAATGATGCTGCTCTTGCTGCTGCTTTGCAAGCAATGGCTCAAGTTGTTGGGCAACAACAAGGTGCTGGTGGAGCTGGTGCAGGTGTAAGGATGCTTGAGACCTTCTTGAGGAATCATCCACCAACCTTCAAGGGAAGGTATAATCCTGATGGAGCTCAGACCTGGCTGAAGGAGGTTGAGAGAATATTTCGGGTGATGCAGTGTACGGATGCTCAGATGGTGCGGTTTGGCACCCATATGTTGGCTGAAGAAGCGGATGACTGGTGGGTGAGTATTCAACCGGTGTTAGAGAATGAAGGTGCTGTGATTACATGGGCCGTGTTTAGGCGGGAGTTCTTGAGGAGGTACTTTCCGGAGGATGTTCGGGGTAGAAAAGAGATAGAATTCCTTGAGCTGAAGCAAGGAGACATGTCCGTTACGGAGTATGCTGCTAAGTTCGTGGAACTTGCAAAGTTTTATCCCCACTATGCTGCGGAGACTGCTGAGTTCTCCAAGTGTATCAAATTTGAGAATGGTCTGCGAGCTGATATCAAGCGGGCCATTGGGTATCAGAAGATCAGAGACTTCTCTGAGTTGGTGAGCAGTTGTCGTATTTACGAAGAGGATACTAAAGCTCACTATAAAGTGATGAATGACCGTAAGGGTAAGGGGCAGCAGAGTCGCCCAAAGCCGTATAGTGCCCCAGCTGATAAGGGCAAGCAGAGAATGCACGATGAGAGGAGGCCAGCACGTAGAGATGCTCCTGCTGAGGTGGTTTGTTATAAGTGTGGTGTTAAGGGCCACAAGAGTAATGCCTGCAACCGTGACGAAAAGAAGTGCTTCCGATGTGGTAAGAAAGGCCACACTGTTGTTGAATGCAAGCGTGGAGATATTGTTTGTTATAATTGTGACGAGGAGGGTCACCTTAGCACTCAGTGTACTAAACCTAAGAAGGCGCAGGCCAGTGGAAGGGTGTTTGCATTGACTGGTACCCAGACTGATCAGGAGGATCGACTTATCAGAGGTACTTGTTTCTTTAATAGTACTCCTTTAATTGCTATTATAGATACTGGAGCAACCCATTGTTTCATTGCTACTGATTGTGCTAAAAGATTGGGTCTGTATATGTCTGATATGAATGGGAAAATGGTTGTTGAAACTCCAGCTAAGGGTTCAGTGACTACTTCCCTTGTCTGTTTAAGTTGTCCGTTGTCCGTATTTGGTAGAGATTTTGAGGTTGATCTCGTTTGTTTGCCGTTGGTGGGAATGGATGTAATATTGGGGATGAATTGGTTAGAGTACAATCATGTCCTGATCAATTGTTTTACGAAGACGGTGCGGTTTTCTTCCGCTGAAGAAGAGAGTGGAGCAGAATTTTTATCCACCAAGGAGATGAAGCGGTTAGAACAAGACGGCGTTTTGATGTTTTCTTTGTTGGCATACTTGTCGGTGGAGAACCAAGCTGTGATTGATGGATTGCCTGTTGTGAAGGAATTTCCTGAAGTTTTCCCTGATGAGATTCCAGATGTGCCACCAGAGAGGGAGGTTGAATTTTCGATTGACCTGGTGCCGGGTACGAAGCCTGTGTCGATGGCTCCTTACCGTATGTCAGCTTCGGAGTTAGCTGAGTTAAAGAAACAATTAGAAGACTTGCTTGATAAGAAGTTTGTGAGACCAAGTGTTTCACCTTGGGGAGCGCCGGTGTTGTTAGTAAAGAAGAAGGATGGTAGCATGCGGTTGTGTATTGATTACCGACAGCTGAATAAGGTGACGATTAAGAATAGGTATCCACTACCGAGGATTGACGATTTGATGGATCAACTAGTGGGTGCCCGTGTGTTTAGCAAGATTGATTTGAGGTCAGGTTACCATCAAATAAAGGTGAAGGATGAGGATATGCAAAAGACAGCGTTTAGGACGCGGTATGGTCATTATGAATATAAGGTGATGCCTTTCGGTGTGACGAATGCACCTGGTGTGTTTATGGAATATATGAACCGAATTTTTCATGAATATCTGGATCAATTTGTTGTGGTTTTTATTGATGATATATTGATCTATTCTAAGACTGAAGCTGAGCATGCAGAGCATTTGAGGATTGTATTGCAAGTGCTGAAAGAGAAGAAATTGTATGCCAAGTTATCCAAGTGCGAGTTCTGGTTGAATGAAGTAAGTTTTCTTGGCCACATTATTTCCGGTAAAGGTATTGCTGTAGATCCTTCGAAGGTTGATGCTGTGTCGCAGTGGGAGACACCAAAGTCAGTTACTGAGGTAAGAAGTTTTCTTGGGTTGGCTGGTTATTATCGCAGATTTATTGAAGGATTTTCGAAGTTGGCACTTCCTTTGACGCAACTGACCTGTAAAGGTAAAGCATTTGTGTGGGATGCTCAATGTGAGAGTAGTTTCAATGAGTTGAAGCAAAGATTGACGACTGCTCCTATTTTAATTTTGCCGAAGCCGGAAGAACCTTTTGTTGTTTATTGTGATGCATCTAAGTTGGGTTTAGGTGGTGTTTTGATGCAAGATGGCAAGGTGGTCGCGTATGCCTCTAGACAGTTGAGAGTGCATGAGAAGAATTATCCTACGCATGATTTAGAGTTGGCAGCCGTGGTATTTGTTTTGAAAATTTGGAGGCATTATTTGTATGGTTCCAGGTTCGAGGTGTTTAGTGATCATAAGAGTTTAAAGTACCTGTTTGATCAGAAGGAGTTGAACATGAGGCAGAGGAGGTGGCTTGAGTTACTTAAGGATTACGATTTTGGCTTGAATTACCATCCTGGTAAAGCTAATGTTGTGGCTGATGCGTTGAGTAGAAAGACGTTGCATATGTCTGCTTTGATGGTGAAAGAGTTCGAGTTACTTGAACAGTTCAGAGATTTGAGCCTTGTTTGTGAAAGATCGCATCAAAGTGTACGGTTGGGAATGTTAAGGATTAATAGTGATTTCTTGAGTAGTATCAAGGATGCACAGAAGATTGATGTTAAGTTTGTTGATTTGATGACTGCTAGTGATCAGAATGCAGATGGTGACTTCAAAGTCGATGAACAAGGTGTGTTGAGGTTTAGAGGAAGAATTTGTATTCCTGATGATGAAGGTTTGAAAAAGTTGATCTTAGAAGAAAGTCATAAGAGTAGTTTGAGTATTCATCCTGGAGCTACTAAAATGTATCATGACTTGAAGAAATTATTTTGGTGGTCCGGTTTGAAGAGGGATGTTGCTCAGTTTGTGTATGCGTGTTTGACTTGCCAGAAGTCTAAGGTGGAGCACCAGAAGCCTGCAGGGCTGTTGACCCCGTTAGATGTGCCTGAGTGGAAGTGGGATAGCATTTCGATGGATTTTGTGACGAGTTTGCCGAATACTCCAAGAGGGCATGATGCCATTTGGGTTGTTGTTGATAGATTGACTAAGTCGGCACACTTTATCCCGATTAATATTACTTATCCGGTAGCTCAGTTGGCGGAGATTTATATCCGTGATATTGTGAAGTTGCATGGTGTTCCCTCTAGTATTGTGTCGGATAGAGATCCGAGGTTTACTTCAAGGTTTTGGAAAAGCTTGCAAGATGCATTGGGTTCAAAATTGAGGCTGAGTTCGGCTTATCATCCGCAGACAGATGGTCAGTCGGAGAGAACTATCCAATCCTTGGAGGATTTGTTGAGGGTGTGTGTACTCGAGCAAGGTGGGGCTTGGGACAGCCACTTGCCGTTGATAGAGTTTACCTATAATAATAGTTACCATTCAAGTATTGGTATGGCACCGTTCGAAGCTTTGTATGGTCGAAGGTGTAGAACTCCTCTATGTTGGTTTGAGTCGGGTGAAAGTTTTGTGTTAGGACCTGAGTTAGTGCAGCAGACTACAGAAAAGGTCAAGATGATAAGAGAAAAGATGAAAGCATCGCAAGATCGTCAGAAGAGTTATCATGACAAGAGGGGGAAAGCCCTTGAGTTTCAGGAGGGTGAGCATGTGTTCTTGAGGGTTACTCCGATGACGGGTGTAGGACGTGCATTGAAGTCGAAGAAGTTGACTCCAAAGTTCATTGGTCCTTATCAGATTTCCGAGAGAGTTGGAACCGTGGCATATCGGATTGGATTGCCACCGCATCTATCAAACTTGCATGATGTGTTTCATGTGTCGCAGTTGAGGAAGTATGTAGCTGATCCTTCGAATGTTATTCCTAGAGATGATGTGCAAGTTAGAGATAATCTTACTGTTGAGACTTTACCTTTGAGGATTGATGATCGCAAGGTGAAGCAGTTGAGAGGCAAGGAGATACCCCTGGTTAGAGTTGTTTGGGGCGGTGTAACTGGTGAGAGTCTGACTTGGGAATTGGAGAGCAAGATGCAAGAGTCCTATCCTGAGTTGTTTGTTGCCTAAGGTAATATTTCGAGGACGAAATTTTCTTAGTTGGGGAGAGTTGTAACACTCTAAATTCTATTTTTGTGGTTTGTGGTGATTTTTAGTTGATTTTGGTGTGCTTGGTGTATTTTACCTGAATTTATAATTGATATATGAGATATTTGGTGTGATATTATTTGTTATATTTATTTGTAGTATTTTATGAAAATAAGAGAATAATAGTTATTTAGAATTATTAGATTTAAGGAGGGTTAATGAGGAATTAAAAGAAAATTAAGTGAGGGAGTAAAGAGAAAAAGGGGGTTATGTTTTGTTAGAGAGAAAAGAGAAAACCAGTAAGGAAAGAAAGAAACATTTTCACGTATCAGAGAAAAGCAAAAACCAGAACATAGTTTTTGAGAGAAACCAAGGGGAAGAACTAGGAAGGGAGAAGCTGCCATTTTGCTGTAGGAATTTGCTTATTTGAGGTAAGGGTGGGTTTATGATTCAATTGCTATATATATATATGTATGCTTTCATGAATTGAATTGAAAAATGGTGGTTTTGTTGGATTAGGGTTAAAGATATGAAAATGCCATGATTGATGAATTATATGATGATGATGATGTTTCTGTGATTTGTTTCTGAGTTGTTTTGGTTGTTGTGTTGCAAATAAAACTTGTAAACATTGTTGTAATTCAATTTGGGGTTTGGGTGATTGAAAATTGGGTTTTTGGGGTGAAAACTGGTCTGTTTCCGTAGGTCTGTTCGCATTCCATCGTAGTACGATGCTGGGAAATCGTAGTACGATTTTTCCAGTAGCAAAAATGACTTTTTCAGCACATTCCATCGTAGTACGATGCCTTGAAATCGTAGTACGATTTTCAGTGAAACAGCATTCTCTGTTTTGTGTTCTTGTGTCTTTTTCACCCATTTCTGTTCTGAACTGGCTTTTTGTGTAAACATAAAAGTTGTAGATAATTGAGTTAGCTTTCTAATGGCTTTGGTTTGACTTGAAAATGTTTTATGGATTTTGAGTTATGATGAAAATACTACAAGTGGGTCTTGAGGAAAACTTTAAGAAAACTTAGTATAACTTATTCCAAGTTAGTCCAAAACCTATGGTTAGTTCCCAAACTTCAAACTTAAGTATTAGAGGTTTAATGGAGGTGTTTTATGAGTATTTAGCTTATGTCTTATTGATCAAACTTGGTTTGCTTTTGAAGGATGTTTTGGACTTTGATATGAATGTAATTGGGTAATGTATATGTTGCTATTGTTGTTGATATGTGGGAATATATATGTTTATATATGTACAATTATATACGGTGTATTGTTGAGTTTGCAATTGTTCATGGTGTTGTGGTGTGGTTGAGTCTAGTTGGGGAGGTGTCCTAGTTGGTGTTGTTGTTGGTTGCATGGTGAAAATGCACCACTATTTTGTCGTATGGTTGTATGTAGATATACTCCTTGAGTCTCATAACTCATTTGCATTGGTGGGGGCTCATGCCCCGGAATGTTTATACATTCAACTGGAGAGGGCTTATGCCCTGGAATGCTAGTCATTCACTTTGGTGAGGGCTTATGCCCTGGGATGCTTTAACCATCCAATTTGGTGGGGGCTTATGCCCCGGAGTGTTTAGCACTCAACGCGCGTAGTTGGTACCACATTTGCATAATGCATTAGTCGTTAATGGAGTCTTGCATTAGAAGTTAAGGTGTGAGTTGTTGTTGGTGAGGTGTCACCACAAGTGGCGTTGTTGTCGGTGTTGTTATTTGAGGTGAATCTAAATATTATTTGTTGAATTATTTATGAAGATTGTTGATGATTATGGTGATGAGGAATGTTCTTGTTTATGTTGTTTTCAATACAACTTGATGAATTATATATATATATATATATATTGCTTTGTTTTGTGAACTCACCCCTTCTGCTGAAATTGCCGCCTCGTGGGCAAGTGCAGGTAGCGATGGATAGATAGGAGTTGGCTCATTGTGTCGTAGGCTCTGATACGTAACGGGATGGGATACTATGTTTTATAATTTCATTCCTTTATGTATCATTTATGTTGGAGAACATTTTTGTTATGGTGAGGCCTTGTGCCAGACATGTTGATGTATAAGAATTTTTGAGATGAATTTATGATAATTATTCCGCTGCAGACTATTTTATAAAGATGTTGTTTTGGAGGATTATTTAAATAGTTTTATGTTTCTATTTAAATAAATAATTTTTGAGTTATGCATGTAATACTCCGTTGATTGTTGATTAACTCTGATGTTTGGATATTATTATATCATTTTGGGAAACGGGGTGTTACAGCATGAGCCCCCAACGATGCATGAGTATGAAAGACTCGTGGTGTATATCAGCATACAACCCAACAACAACAACAACAGCAACGGCATCTGTGATGGAAGACTCATGGTGTATATCAGCATACAACCCAACAACAACAACAACAACGACAACGACAACAACAACTGTGCCTAATATATTTATGACACACTCCCCAACTTAGACAACACGACTCAACGGCATCAACAACGGAAATCAACGACATAGCATATATAATCATATTTATTTATATATTCATTTATAATATTCGCTTCATAAACAAGGTTAAATAAATCAAGAAAACATTTTTCAAAAGGAAATCAAATTTGATTAAACAAGTCATAAGTTAAATACTCATAAAACACTTCAATTTAACCTCTCATACTTAAGTTTGAAGTTTGGGAACTAACCATAGGTTTTGGACTAACTTGGAATAAGTTATGCTAAGTTTTCTTAAAGTTTTCTGAAGACCTACTTGGACTATTTTTATCATAACTCGAGATTTACAAAACATTTTCGAGTCAAACCAGTGCCATTAGAAAGCTAACTCAATTATCTACAACTTTCATGTTTACACCTAAGACCAATTATGTACCAATCAATACCAGTTTTCATTTCAAATTCGGACAAAGTTGTGCTGAAATTCATAAAAATTCACTGTGACCTACGTTCAGTAATTTGACCATAACTCAAGTTCTATAAATCATTTTGACGTCAGACCAACGGCATTAGAAAGATAACATTCATACCTACAACTTTCGTGTTTACACCGAAAGCTAGTTCGAAACAGAAACTGATGCAAAAGACGCAACAACATGGAACAGGGTATGCTGTCAAAGGTAGCTCTCGGGAAAACTCTATTTTTCACTCAAAAACCCAAATTTCATCTACCCAAATCCCAAATTTGATAGAGAACAATGTTTACAGGTTCTATATACAACATAACAATCAAAACAACACAGAAACATGCATTAAACAACACAATTCATCACATCATATCAATTATCATAAACTTTCTAAACCCTAAACCTAGAACACAATTTCATCAACAATCAAAATTATATATACATATTATTGAAGGAATCCCACCCTTACCTTAGATTATGACTCCTGAATTAAGCTGCGTTCTTCTCTCTTCTTCTAGCCTCTTCTCTTGGTTCTAGGTTTTCTCCTCTTCTTCTCTCAAAAACTCACTTTCTCTTTTTTTCTTCAATTGTACGTAAAACTCTTTCTGACTCTCCTTTTCTTTTTATTGTAAACTATAACCCCCTCTTATTTCCTTAACTCCCACTTATTCCTCATAATTATACTTAATTCCCTTTAAACCAAATAATACTATTTTCTACCTTTTTATTAAATAAATAAAATAATCAAACAACATTTATTTAAATAAAACACAACAGCATAAATCATATAATAAATTATCATCACACCAAATATCACACAATTCATACCAAGTCATATATTTCACATAAAATCATATCTAAATCATATATGTCAAATATAGTCATATAAAATCATATAAAAATACTCAAACATCAACTAAAAATAATTAAATAAAGATGGGGCGTTACACAAAGCGGCAGAAGAAAAACTAGGGTTGTGGAGAGAAAAGGCAAGGAGACATAGTGAGAATAACATAGAGAGAGAGAGAGAGGGAGAGGGGGAGAGAGAGAGAGAGAGAGAGAGAGAGAGAGAGAGAGAGAGCGGGGGGGAGAGAGAGAGAGAGAGGGAGGGAGGGAGAGAGAGAGAGAGAGAGAGAGAGAGAGAGAGAGTCTGTTGCAGTGAGCCATCATCATCTTTCCATTTTCTTCCATTTCTCCTTGTTCCCGTTCTCAATTTCAACACCCTCCTTCTCCCATTTTAATTCACTTTCATTTTCAATTTCTAACAATAACCCCTCTTCTCAATTTGTGTAATTGTAAAATGAAAGAAAACGATGAATCTTGTCGAATCTGGTGATGGTGAGCGTTGGAATCAAGGGTACCAAATTAGGGATGATGACATTTTTCCATGGGTTTTCAATGAAAGAGACATCGACACAGGTCTTCTTGAAAAGGGGTGCATGCAGGACTACAAATTGAAGCAAATCAAAAATGGGTTTCTTATTAAGTTAGGTCGGTACTGTTACTCTTCAAGGAGGAGGATATTGTTGATGTCTCCAGCATCACCATCAGCACAAAAACTAAGTTAGAGCGGAGGAAGACACTGAACACCAAAAATAAAAAAATTGTTGTATCAGTGACAGGTTAAAGGAATAAAAACAAGAGATCACACGACAATCTTTTACTGGACTGTTTTAAAAAGTGTGTAAGAGAGTATGACCTTACTACCCTAACATTTCTCAGAGAGTAAAACCAAAATTCGCTCGCTAATATGATACGGACCAAAATCAGTATTAGCCCTAAAATTTGTTTTGTTAAGCTTACACTTCTAAAAAATTTCCCCAAAAAAAGGCTTAAACTTCTAAAATTTTGAATAATTTCTTGCAACACGTTAAGAACACCATAAAAAACTGTTTTATAAAAAATAAATCCTATTATTTTCATATCTAGATTATTTACAATCTCCCCCTAAACTTAAAATATTTCCCATTAAACCCCTTTACTTCTAACTATTTCACCAAACACCCCTTCCCGTTCTAACTACTCCAACCTCACTTCACAGTTCACATCTTCCATAGCCGAAATATTCACATAAACCCTAAATCCCCCAAACCCTAAAAATGCGAATCTTCATTTTTCGCATTTCCAATTTCTTCAAACAAAATCCCCAATTGATTCATCACAATCAACACAATCCCAATTTCATTTTCAATTCAATCAGAGAATTTTCACAATCCACCTCAATCCCCAAAAAACAGCAACGAATTCGCGACCATGGTTACGACAATTACATGGAAATCGAGAAGAAAACCCGAAAAGTTCTCAAATTTCAGAACTTGATCCTTTCTGAACCAAACCAATCAATCCCAATTCCTCGTCTCGAAACCCAAGCTCATCGAATTGGCTTCACGCGCCATGAAGCCAGCGCGTTTATACTCAAATTCCCACATGTTTTTGAAATCTTCGAGCACCCGGTTCAGCGGATACTCTTTTGCAGGTTAACCCGAAAGGCGATTCTCCAGATTGAACAGGAGCGGCTGGCACTTGCTGATCAGGTTGAACGAGCTGTCACGTGTCTCCGGAAGATGATCATGATGTCGAATGAGCATAGATTACGCCTCGAGCATGTGAGGATTGCACGGTCAGCCTTGGGTTTACCGGATGATTTTGAGTATTCGGTTGTTTTGAGGTATCCGGAGTTTTTTCGATTAGTTGATGCTAAAGAAACTAGGAATAAGTATATTGAGCTTGTTGAATTTGATCCTAAGTTAGCTACATGTGCAATTGAAGATGCTAGGGAGAGAGTTTATAGAGAGAGAGGTAGTGAAGCTGAAGATATTAGGTTTGCGTTTTTGATTGATTTTCCACCGGGTTTTAAGATTAGTAAGTATTTTAGGATTGCAATGTGGAAATGGCAAAGGTTACCTTATTGGTCACCTTATGAGAATGTTTCGGGGTATGATTTGAGGTCGATTGAGGCGCAGAAGAGAATGGAGAAAAGGGCTGTTGCTACGATTCATGAATTGTTGTCATTGACTGTTGAGAAGAAGATTACATTGGAGAGGATTGCGCATTTTCGGATGGCGATGAACTTGCCGAAGAAATTGAAGGAGTTTTTGCTTCAGCATCAGGGGATTTTCTATGTTTCTACCAGAGGGAATCATGGGAAGCTTCACACTGTTTTTCTTAGGGAGGCTTATAGGAAAGGTGAGTTGGTTGAGCCTAATGATTTGTATTTGGCGCGAAGGAAGCTTGCCGAGCTTGTGTTGTTGAGTCCCCGGAAAGCTAGGGTTGATAGGGAATTGGTTGGGTATAGAAGGAGCAAGTTAGATGATGAAATGGGGCAAGTAACAAGAGCTTATGTTGAAGATGCCTGTGAAGATTTTAAGGGTGGAGATCGTGTAGGGCAAGGTGAGGATGAAGATGGTTTGTCATCAGATATTGGTTCTGATGTTGATTCTGCAAATGAGGATGATGATTTTGATGATAGCGTGTCAAATGAAAAGGAAATCTCTTGAGTGAGAGTATTACGGGGATATTTTGGATCTAGGAGTTTTTCCAATTTTGCTGTTAACAAGTCTCTTGAAGGGAATCGACTCTCTCCATGGGAATTTTCACCAATGAGAATCAACTTTGAATGCAGCAGGTTCTTGTTTCTACTGCCACTTAGCCGAAGTGTGATTTTTCA
The DNA here is from genome assembly GCA_958299785.1 of Medicago lupulina. Classification (NCBI taxonomy): domain Eukaryota; kingdom Viridiplantae; phylum Streptophyta; class Magnoliopsida; order Fabales; family Fabaceae; genus Medicago; species Medicago lupulina. The sequence goes on along the minus strand of OY283146.1, from coordinate 42,103,704 downwards.
TGTGATTGATTGTCCGTTGTGTGGAATGTGGATTTGGGGAGTACACTGCAAGGTTAACTCTGAAAAAATGTGAATGGTTTTTCTTGAAGATTATATTGAGGATGATATCTGACGTGAACTTAGATTTTGAATCTAGAATAGAAACGTTTTGTTACGTTATTATTTCCAGAGTAAAGTAGTAACTTTGAAGTGAAGGTTTCAACTCAGTCATGAGCTCCTTTGCCTCCATCACTTTATCTGAACATACAGGAACCATTTTTTGTAGAAGAAAACACTGTGTAAACAAATAATATCTTTATTCTTGAAACGCTAACATTGTTAGAAAATCAAGGGCCTCGCACTAGGATATTCAACTCTAATCAAGTAAGGCAACTCATCTGGATTTTCTTACATATCACTCACTTCATTAAATCACTGTACTATTTAATATTGATACTAATTTTTACTACAGGAGGAAATTTTCCTTCAAGAAACTGTATTGGATGCCCTATCATGTATGTACTTAATGAATGTACTGTATATATTTTTTGCTGGATTTTCATTATTAATTTAGTATGCAAAACAAAATCCTCTAATTTTCTGCCTGTGTCACCAAATTCTTGAATGGCTGAACTTTGATCCTTAGTTTGGAATTTTTCATGTCAAAACATAGGGCTGATAGTATAAGTGACTGATAGTAGAAGTGAAAAAATTAAGTCGAAACATCCATATATTTTTAACTTGTAAAGGTAAATGTTAGTAGTTAGTTTGTTAGAGGAATGTGATGTTAGTTGCAGGAACTGAACCAACCATAAACCTTGTACGTATAATCATTCAGTGTCCCAACCAAACTACTGGGCATTTGATAACACTTGTGGTGGTGGCGTTGTTGTAGCTGTGGCCTGTGTGTGATCGATTGAGATGACACACATGGCCATTGAATATGCTTTCTTTCCTTTTTATCGTCTCTGCATTTTCTTATTGTTCTTATTCGCTGTATTATTTTTTTATTCTTATGTTTGTTTTTCATTGGTATTATGGTACTAAGAATGGTTTTAGTTGCAGAGAGAAAGATGGTATATACATATTTTGGATGTAGAAAAGATCTTAGAATTTCCGGGCATTGGAAAGTTTCTCCCCCACATTTTCTGTACTAACCGATAAATATTACAAATTTGATCCATTGTTGCTGGTAATCTGTACTTGTTAGTTTACTATTAGATAGGGATTATGTTAGGGGCTCCCATGAATTACATCTTCAATTACAAAGTACTGAAATAGTTCTTCTAAGTTCTAAGTATATGTTTCGTATCACAGTGGGTGTGTCAGAATCACGACGACCCGTTGTGATTTTGCAGAACTACAAAGTGTAATTTTTGAAAAATCACAGTGGATCGCCGTGATTCTGGCACACTCACCTTGATACCTTGGGAAAATCAAATTAAAGCGGCCGATCCAACAACTGAATGGAGAATTGATCAAATATTGATTCATTTAACTTAGAAACCAAGTTACGAACATGGAGTGAGATAGTTGATAGATAATCAAAATCCTTAAACGTTAGTTGATGAATGTAGCTACTATTTTAGATTTGTTCCAATATAATGAAAAAGCTGCCAAAGAAAAACATCAGAAGATCCATAAAAACAACAGGACAAAAACTGGTATTTGAATACCGAATTTTGAATTCAAGAGTTCATAATGCATAGGAATATATACTAGCATGTTTCAACAAAAAAACAGGAATAGATACTAGTACTTTATAACATTTGTTTGAAAAACGGTTACCTTGGATAAATGGTGCTAAATCAACTTGAAAATGTTTATTTTTCTCTTATTAAATACAATTAAAACCTGGTTTTTTTAAAATGAAAACATTTTGCTTATTATTTTTAAAAATACTTTTGAACGTATAAAGGAAGTAGATAGGAATATAAGAAAAATTATTATTTTTTTGAGGTTTGTGAAGGTTTGATATCAGACCTTGAAGAATTGAAGAACTATGCAAAAAGTATATAAACAATTCCAAAAGAAACTACTAGTGGTGGTGGCAAAAACCAATGCTACTTTGGCTGAGATCAAATCAGCAATGTGTAGTTTTTTAAGTGTGAAATCAAATCAGTTTTGCTGCTTTGGCTGAGATGCTACTTTTGCATGGAGATAGGTAAAATGCTGACCTGAGATTCAACAGAATTGTATATAATATAATGATACTGTACTGTGAATGATTCCTTTGGTTGTTCCCGTATTTGTGCAGGAGAATTCAGTCTGTATGTGATGTTATTAGCCATGTATGCTTCGTACAGATGAAACCAGGTGACACTGCAGACCCACTGATGTGCGATGCATGCTGCTCAATCCGTTTGTTGACTTGAAAGGCATAATGTTAATTTGTATGTTCGAGTTTAATAGGCATATTTCAAGATGAAACATTTAAATGTTTACTTATATATGGTAATATAAACACTCATGCTTCTCAAACTGTATTTTGTTGAATGTTGGCATGTGAATTGGGAGCTAAGTGAGCAGATTTAGATGCCATTATTGTTTCAATACCCATCCGTCAATACATGTATTGGAAGTCAATCTAATGACATTGTAAATGCATTATTATTGGGTCACAACTGCTATCCTATACACCGATTTGACATAGTAGAAAATTAAGCTAAAAATAGAAGGGATCAATGTAATCCTTTTTTTATGTAATTTATCTTTGTCAACTGTCGTTTCATGGCAAGAAAGTGCTCATACAAGTTTTGGATTGGTTTTTTAGGTTATGATGGAACTCACCTCACTTTGGAATGGCAACATTTGTTTACTCTATTAGTTGTAAGAAATATTTAGAAGTGTTTGCTGATATCATACATCACATGTCTCTTTCATCCATTTAGAGGATTCAATCATATTGCCTTTATCTATGCATAGAAACTTGTTTTCTATTGTCATGAGTCATTTTTGCATGATTAATTCTTCCTTTAGCAACACAGGGTATCTCTTTACAATTGACTTTGCAAGCATTATCCTTTTCTTGCAATAAATTAACATACTCATTATCAGTTTTTAGTATCTTTTTCAATTGGAGGTTGGTGTCTCCTGACAGTTGATTGAGCAACCTATTGCAAAAACAGCTCCCATCTAATGTCATTTTCTCTCCTTTTTTTTTACCTTAGTCATTGTGTAGATGTTTTTTTTCGTTTTTTTTATCACTTAGTTACGTCTATATCAACATGATAAATTAATAACATCTTTGTTTATTTCCATATGCTTGCTTACACAGGGTTTTGTGAGATGAAGTTAGATAGAAGAACTAAATCTTTGAAGTTGGTTGATGACTGTGGCAACATGTGGTTTTGCACACTTATGTTTGGAACACGCCCACATGCTCATGTTAAGATCGGTGGTGGTTGGAAGCAAATGGCGCCGGCATCCTTTACGTCATTATGATATTATCTTCTTTTGTTTAAATGACTTCAATTAGTTTCCTTCATTAAATCACCAACCAGTTTCTTATATATACGTCGTAAGATAATGCATTGTATTGTGTTTGGGATAAAAGTTTCCAATAGTACGGTACACTTATGAACCTGTTAGTGGCTCTTCAAGCTTATCGTCTTAAAAGTTGTATATACAAATACAAACATGTTTTATAGAGAGTGTATTGGTCTTCTGTATGCAATGTATTTATAACTCAGTAATATTGTTCGCTTTGATTATCATGGACACCTTTAAATTTCAACGTTGGCAGTTTCCTATGGTTCTTAGTTTTGCAATGGCCATTAACAATTCCAAAATGTATGCACAATGACAATGCTCTTAAAAAATAATATTAATTCTTATAACCCGTGATCCGCACGGATAGACGATCTAGTAATGTATGTTTTGGAATTCATCCTTATCTTCGTGGTTAGGTAGGTCAAACAAACATTGTTTTCTAATTAATTAATACTTGATATAGATCTAAGTAAACCTAATTTAAATTCATTAAAACTTGTTGCATTGCATGCTTACAGGACACGTAGGATTCAGGAAATAAATTAATAAGATTAAGATTAACGTGTGAAAAAATATTGAACCATGAGCAAAGTATATTATGGTCTAGCCTACATTTGATATATAAAAGTGAGTAAAGTCTTTTTTTTTTTTTTTTACCAAAAAAGTGAGTAAAGTCTAAAGTAAGAAACTTAGAAATGGTATTTTAACAAAGTTATATATATATAAAAAAAATTAGCAAGAACAAAGTTATATTTATTATGACGTATTTATAATATTTACTTTTGATTTATCAATGATGTATGTAATAAAATATAAGCAAAATCTGGCCTATTTGTATAAACAAAAATTGAATATTTTCATTATATTTTAATATAGTATAGCAAGGGATCATAAAATAATGGTAGTTCAACGGATATTCGAAGATACTAAATGTAAAACACAAAGATAAATGATAAATTTATGAAAATAAATTTGTTTGATTAGTTGAGTGTGTTGAATAAAATGTACAAGCGTGGTATTAAGTACGAGATTATGATTTTTGCTTTGCAGGAGTTAATGAACTGACAAATTTATTTCAAAAGTAAAATTACTTGAAATACAGAGAATCACAATTGAAAGCTATTAGTCGATCAATTAGCTAATTTTCAAGTTCGACAACGTGGTCAAATGCTAATTAAGCTTTAAACTCCAATCCAAATGATCACCTCGACTCGAATTGGTCAAGTTATGAGGCAACCAAGTACAAACATCCACCTGGTCAAAATTATTTGGCAAAGCACGACTAATTAATAATGCTCTTAGTAACCACACACAAATATCCGAAGTAGCTACAAATTTACTCAGAACCAATAACTTGCAATGAAGATCGAGTAGTTGAAAAAATTGCAGTACTAATGAATATATAGCTTGATACTATAATTGTATAAGGAAGCTTTTGGCAGATTAGTGACTTAAAAACCCCTTTTAATTAGTGCTTGACTTTGTGACATCGCAAAAAAATATATAACGAATATAAAATGATCACATGCAGTTTGACTTTTACACTATGCAACTTGTGTTAAAAACAATCTATGAGCTATTCATCATAAAATATTTGGTAGCTTCCTCTTGTCTCAATCTCTAACGAATCTTAATTAAGGACCTTCCTCTTTCTATAGTTAGGTTGTTTTCCTATGCTTGTGAAATTTGAACCATTATGGCTTTAAGATGAAGCTTGAGGAAAATAATGCCATTTAAAAAAACATTGTATAATTGACTAGCTTTCCAATCATGTTAAGTAAAAAAGCAATCAAATCTATATTAATTTTGTGTCAAAAAAATCTATATTAATTTAATTAAGGCCACGACGTACAATATGTTTGGACGGACGTATATGAATTTTTTAGTTGGGGTATAAAATCGAAGCCAATTATATCTTTGTGAAGAAAATTAAAGTAATACTCCAAATATTGAGGTAGGAAAAAAAGGGGAGCATGATTCATGATATTGGTGCTTTATCATCCATGTGATTTGTGAATGCAAAATATTTAAACAGAATGATTGAATCTTATTTTTCTTTTTTGATAACGAATAGTCCCACTTAAAATATAATTAAGAACAACAACTTGATCCCTCTTTTGTACCAAAAAGATAATAAAACATAGAAAAAAGAAGTGAAATGATATTTATACGATCATTTTGTGCTAACTTATAGATAATCATGTTTCATACTTTTTAATATGTTTTTACTTTCTTTATTGTTTTCAACCAATAAAAAAAAATAAGATTGTACATATGTAACCCAAAAACATAAATTGACTTGAACACATTTATGTTTTTACTTTCTTTAAATAAGTGTTATATTTCAAACAATGGGAAATATTTCTATTAATATTAGAAAAAATTTATTCTATGATAAAATATACACATAAATAACAACAATCACACATTCCGAAAAAAAAAATTCCTTTGTTGAAATTACCTCTTGAATAACATAAATGTGTTCAAGTTTTGTGAAAATTGCTATATTTTGTATAAGACAAAAATGAGTAATATTAATTTCAATTTTGGATTCAGTTGAAAAATAATAATTGTATCATGTTAACATATTTATATTTTGATTAGTATGGATACTCGTGTCAAGCACGGGCTAGAATTTCTTCATATTTAAGGGAGATAATGTTGTGATGTATTAAATGTAAGTTATAGTCTAACATTGAGTAGAAGTTTGAAGGTTGAACAACATATAAGTGAAAAAATTCATACACTTAGTGCCTTAAAATATTGGGTGAAAATGTGGTATCGTTCTGCTTTGTGTGGTTCCTCTTTATTCGATTCAACTTTGTGGGGAAAGCGGGATTGATTCAAGGTGGTAGATCACAAATGCTAACAGTCTCGTACTTGAGAAAGAGATATTAATTTGCAAGTGTGAGTTAAAGTTTTGCATGAACGCAAGAGTAAATTTTCAAGAACATTTAAATGATATGCCCATATACCTAGCTAATTCCTTAAAGTTCTATATTGGATAGAATAGTAGATTTCGAAGAAGGTATAAAAAAAGGACTCATATACTTGATGCTATAAGATTTTTTGCAAAGATGTGGTATCAATCTCACTCATGTGGTTTCTAGTCTACTGTGGGAATCATACCCAGTGTAAGATTCCCCGGTAGTTCCAAAATTATGATGAATTTTTTTGTTAGTTTTTGGACCCCCGATAGTCCCCCAACAACTCAATATATTCTGTATACTCTCACAGACAAAGCACTTAGCACACACTCCTTATTTTTTCCCTTTATCATTTCTCTTATGTTAAAATTTATTTTCATGCTATATTTTTATTCAACCTCTATTATTTTAAATTCCTTTAATTTTGGTATTTGGTAGGATGTAACAATGGAAAAATGCAGATGTGTTATGTTGAGTTTACAAAATACATGCTTATTAAACATTTTAAAATGATATTGAGTTTTTTTAATTAAGTCTAATTTGTTGGTAAAATAATTACTGAAGATTCCTCAATTCCTTCAATAAATATATAAAATTAACGACGACTCGTATTATTCAATATTCTCTTTTGGACGAAACACACTGCATATTTTTTTCTCTTATCATTTCTCTCATATCCAAAGTCCATTTTCTCATTCATTTTGTTTCTTCTAATTTTCTTTATCTCTTCTCGTGAAAGAAAGGAACATAAACATACATCCACGAAATCATCATCAACCCAAATTTTTGAACATGTTGTGTCTCTATTTTACTTTCCTTGAGTGTGTCACATAATTAAAAACACATGTAATCACACAGTTGGTTAAAATATGGTAACATTTTTAAGTGTGAGTTAACATTCTACATATTGGATGAAATAGTAGATTTTGATCAAAATAGAAATGAGATGACCTATTTACCTAGTGTCTTAAGGTTTTTTGTGAAGACGTAGTGTCAATCTAACTTGTTTGGTTGCTATTGTCATAACATGATTATTCAACCTAATGTAGGCTCTATTGGAAGGCCTAACATTATGATAAACTGATTTGTTAGTTTTTGAATGTCATTTGTTTGATGTTTTTTATCTTAAATATTAGTTATTAGATGTTATTCGCTTTAATGCTATATTTTTTATTCAACCTTAATTTTTTTTCAAATTCATTTACTTTTGGCATTTGATGAGATTTTAAATGAGACAAATGCAGATGTATTATGTTAAGTTGATAAAATTAAGTTGATAAAATACATGCTTATTAAAAAATTTAAAATGAAGTGACACTTTTTTGTTTTAGTTTAATTCTTCTTCTCGAAAATATTAAATTTAAGTTTTTCCATGTTGTTCTCTTTCATACCATTTATTTCATTCAACTTGTATTATTTTAAATTGTTTTATTTTTGGTCTTTAGTAGAATTTAACCTTGGAAAAGCACTTTTATGTTATGCTAAGTTGACAACATACATGTTTATTATACATTTTTAAATGATGTGGTGTGTTTTTAATTGAGTCTAATGTTTTGGTAAATTAATTATCGAGAAATTCTCAACCCTTTCAAGAAACTCATAAAATTACCAACAACTTTTGAAAAATGTGTTTGATCGTGTAATTTCAATAATCAAGAACAATTAAACCAATAACAAAATTTTAGTAAAAAACTAAGATGAGAGATGGTTCATGTATAATGTATATGTTATTTATCATGATTAACTTGAATTAAAAATGCATTTTCTAGTTCATTGTGATTTTCCGAGTCTAAGGGTTTAATCTAATCGTAAAAAGGCAAACTTTGGCTTTAGAGATTCCAACTCATGACAGAAAACACATTACATATCTTTTTCTCTTATCATTTCTCTCATATTCAATGTCCTTTTTCGTATTCATTTTGCTTCTAATTTCATTTATCCATTCTCATGATAAAAAGGAACATAAACCTATATCCATGAAATCACCACTAACCCACATTTTTTAACATGTTTGTATCTCTATTTTACTTTTTATGACTACGTCACATAATTATGAATGCATAAAATCACACACTTATTAATGTATGAAGTGTGAGTTAACGTTCTACATATTGGAAGAAAGAGTATAATTTGATCAACATGACCCATATGTCTAGGGCTTTAAGGTTCTGCGTGAAGATGTAGGGTCAAATTAACTTGCGTGATTGCTATTGGCCTAACATGATTACCCAACCCAATGTAGGCTCCACTGAAAATTCCAGCATTATGATAAACTCTTAGGATTTAGTTTAGTTAATTGTGATTTTCCAACTTTCAGGGTTTAGTCTAGTAGTAAAAAGACAAACTTTAGATTTAAAGGTTCTGAATTTTGAACACTTCTAGTATCATTGGAGACAGGGACGGATGCATGTTGTCCCTTGTGTGGGTTTGTGCCCACACAAAAATTTTAGGAATCTTTTTTTTAGTAGTATAATGTATAAATAATTGGAATTTTGACTACATGGCCTGTACTTATCGTAAATTATTTCTATTTTGGGTCACACTTATCATCATATATCTTAAAAATAAATCTTGATAATATGAATATTATCAATAATCAGATGAGAAATCGAATGAGAGATGACCAGTTAAATGTTTGCTTAGTTATTTATATAGTGAAAGGTAATTTTTATTGGTATTTAAAACTATAAAATCGATCAAAGTTTCCATAATATGAAAAATTGTAGAGGACAATTATTAATGCTACAAATTTTGATATATGGTGCCCCCACCATTGAAAAATCCTGGATCCGTCATTGATTGGAGATAGGTGAAATAATATTTCATACCTTTCACAAAATCATCATTTGTCGAAATATTTTTTTTATTAAAAATAAATTCATTGTGATTTTTGTTTTTTATTTTATTAACTTCGTTAAAGATTTTAGTGCAATGATCATTAAAGAGTTATCCCATGTACCTTTTTATTTATAAAATTAGACATAAATGCATTAAAAAAATTGTTATTAAAAGACATTTACATGCATTATGCTATTAAAAGGACACGACATACTTTAAAAAAAATAGTAAATTACACTCCCCTCCCCTCAAAGATGCTTGAACTACACTCCCCTCCCCTCTTATGTTAAAATATACACTTTTCTCCCCTCTTTTTAAAAACATATTAGAAACTATTTCACTCCCCTCCCTTGAGAGACGCTTGAATTACATTCCTCTCCTCTTTATGTTAAAATCTACGCTTTACTCCCTTAATATTTTATTTAACCATGTTTTTGTTTAAATCAAATTTACTGTTTATTTTTTATTTTTTTAGGCAAAAGGGGAGCAGATGAAAACCAGTTGCAACACCCTATAAATATATAGATAAAAAGAAAACAATAACAAGAGGAGAAGGGAGGCATAAACCAAAACCTTCTCAAACGAAAAAAGATACACAAAGAAAGGGGAGTAAACCTCTAACCCAGTAAATAAAAACAAGAAAAGGAAAGCAAAACAAAGGGAAAAGGAAAAGAACAGAAAGAGAAAATGCAACCCAAAGAAAAGAACTCAAATCAATCTGGCAATCTACCTTTAGAGCAGGTATTATGAACTTGAAAACCCTTCTGCCTCTTCTTTTTTGTGGCTTTAGACACCGCCTCAGTGAATTCCATAGAAGCAAAACGGTTCTTCAAATAGTTGATAGTTGTCGCTCTCTCTTCCTCATCGGTATAAAGAGGCACAATGTCTCCAACATCAATTCCTTTTTGAACATGCTGCCGTAATATTTCCATGTAATGAGCAATGTTTGGATTTAAAACCTCATCAGAAACAGTCATTCTAGAAGAAGGTAAACCACACCAAGATGGAGAATCTTGAGTGTAGTCCAAATTAGTGACGACGTCACTCCATTGACCAACTATTAGCATATCAGGATAGTTGTTATTGCGTTGATCATCTCCTTGTTTCTTAGCCAATCAGTGGTATGAACTTCCACCTGAATTAGTTGCACGACAACTGTTTCAACAGAAATGCTAGGAAATATCTCTTTCTCAAGGTTTAAAACATCTCCCACAGGCATACTTGCAACCACCTCTCTAGATCTTATTATATCAGTAACAAGAGGGTCTTCAAATGTCACAGGTTTGCTACTACCTTGCACTTGTGTCACATTCCTTTTAGGAACAAAAACCTGTTTGGTTTTTTTCACAGGGTCGTTTTTAATAACAACCTTTTCAAGAGCAATCTTATTGGCAGGATCTTTATTACAATGATCAGAAGAATGCCCAATAGAATTGCAAGTGAAACAAAAGTAGGCCGCTTTTCATACTCAATTTCAATGTCAAAAGTAAAATTTTCCCTTTCAACCCACAAAGAGTCGGGAAGAAAACCAGCCATATTGATATCAACTAGCACACGTGCATAATGACCAAATGAATGGTTTATCGTGTGCTGATCAATTATTATAGGCGTGCCAATAGCCCCAGCAATCTCAAATAAAATTCTAGGTTGCCAATATTCCAAAGGAAGATAATGAAAGCGAACCCATACCTGACTATGAGTTTGTTTTTGATCAGAAGGATTAAAATCAGGTGACCAACGGGATAAACGCAACAATCCCGGATTCAAGTTCCAAGCACCACTTGACCAGACAGTTCTAAGATCCTCAACACAGGAGAAGCGAAATTCATAAAAGCCTCAATCCATGGGAACCATCTTCCACTTACCAATGGATTTCCATAAACACAAAAGTTTATTGCGCAAGTCCTTAGAAGATATTGACTTATCACCACGAGACAAAACTAACCTTCCATGAAGGTAATTATTGCAATTAGCTAGACCAGATTGGTATACTTTTTATGAAATCTTGATTGAGAGAGAATCACCTTTCAAGCTAGGTTTAGGTAGATGAGACAGATCCACTCCAACTTTGTTGTAACGCCCTCTTTATTTATTTAATTATTTTATTAGAGAAGATAGTATATTATTATATATTATATGATTTTGGTGATTATGCGACGTATTTATGATGTGTGACGTGATGATTATTTTATTGTTTAATAAAATAATATATGTGGTGTTTGTTTTTATAAATAGAAAGAGTTGTGAGGGTTGAGATAGAATTAATTAAGTTAAGAAGAGGTATATAAGGGAAGTAGGTCAAGAATTAGGCAGAACGCGTTATCAGACTTTTGGAAAGGGAGAAAACGGTCTAAGAGAGGAGAAGAAGCTAGGCTGTGATTTCCTTCAATTTTCCAGGTAAGGGTGAGCCTAACTTCAACAATATTAATAGTATTTCATCTGTTTATGATTTGGCTTAGAGATTGGGAAGAAATTGAGATGAGTTTCATGAATTAGGGTTATGATGAATTTGATGAATTTGATGTGAGATTGTGTTGTATTGCTGTAGAAACGTGTTACAGAACCTATATTAATCATTAGAACAACATTGCTGATGAATTAGAGGCTTAGCATGAGAGATTTGAGATGTTTTGGTGAGAATTGGAGTGAACCTGTAGTGGTTCTGAGATCGCTCGCCTGTGGCGAGTGACTACTCGTCGTGGCGAGTAAACCATTATCGCTCGCGAGGCGAGCAGCATAGCTCGCTGTGGTGAGCTTGAACCTTAAACTTAGGATTTTTGCCAAACCTTAGATGGTTTTGAATGCCTTATTATTTATAGGAAAGACCTGTGTAGTTGTTTGGACCAATTTGGATTTAGGGAACCTTAAAACAAAGTCTTTAGGCGAAAAATGTCAAAAAGGCCGAGAACACCCAGATTACTCGCCTGTAGCTCGCCCCCAACTCGCCTTTGGCGAGCAGCTTTTGAGAGTACTCGCCTTTGGCGAGCAAATCACTCGCCGTGGCGAGTTAGTGCTTTCCTGAACCATTGTTTCGTTTTGCGATCTGTTTCGCATGGGACTTTGAGAGGACACCTTGGGGTAGTATTAGAGATGGTTTATGACCTGAGATAGAGTTTGTAATGAAGATTAAATATGTTCCCTTACGTTGATGCTAAAGTGATGTATTGTTTATGTTTTAATGACTTGTAACATGATGCTAAGTGACTTATAATGATGTTTATGTGTTGTGGTGTATTGTGTCCAATGAGATGAGCTTCTGCCATGTAATTACTATAATTGCAATGTGTCAGTCTTGAGTTATTAACGATGTTTGAGAAGTTGTGTTGACTTGGTTAAGTTATTAAAGAGTCGAGTCCATGCATTTGCATAATTATGAGACGGTGGAGCTTTTGCTCAAAGCGACGGTGGAGCATTTGCTCAAAGCGACGGTGAAGCATATTAATGCTTATTTATGGTACCACATGCATGATTTCAAGATGTTAAGAGTTGGATTTAGTTGAGTCAATTTGTTGACACTTTATGAGACGAATGTTTTGAGACGTTGATGTGTTTTTAAGATGTTCATGATGATGTTAACCTTGTGTTTAATGATGTGTTATATGCGATGAGTTTTTGTTGTTAGTCATAAATGTTTGATTTATATATTAATATCTCTGTTGTGAATCTCACCCTTTCTGTTGGAATTGCCGCCTTGTGGGCAAGTGCAGGTAACCAAGCTTAGGTGCGCAGATGTGAGGAGTCTTGTGTGACGTAGGGTTGCTTTGATACGTAACGGGATGGGGTCTTATTTATGAGTCTATTCCTTTATGTATCATGTTGAGACTATTTTTAAGACTTAAATAATTATGAGACGTTTGATGGCCTTGATGCCAAGACTTTATGAAGGATTTGAATTATGAATTTTTCCGCTGCTATATTTGGATGTTTTGCGAAGGATAAATTATTATCTAACTCGTTTTAAAGATGAATGTGACACTCCTTTTGTGACGTACTCTGATATATGCTTTTATTTAAATGAAATTTTTAAGTCGGGAAATTTGGGTGTTACAATTGGTATCAGAGCAGGTTGGTCCGTCCGGCCAAGTAGAGAGTCGAGTGACGTTGTCTTAGAGTTAGAATACTATATTTGTATTATTCTAACTTATGTTTGCTTTGTAGAGGACTAAGATGGCTGGTAGAAATGATGCTGCTCTTGCTGCTGCTTTGGAAGCAATGGCTAATGCTGTGGGTAATCAGAACGTTGCTGGAGGAAACGACGGGACGAGGATGCTAGAGACTTTTCTGAGGAATCACCCGCCTACCTTCAAAGGGCGATATGATCCTGATGGGGCTCAGACATGGCTCAAGGAAGTTGAGAGGATCTTCAGAGTCATGCAGTGTGAGGATGTTCAGAAGGTGCGTTTTGGTACGCACATGCTAGCTGAGGAGGCTGATGATTGGGGGTTAGTCTTCTACCCATTTTGGAGCAAGACGGAGTTGTGGTTACGTGGGCTGTATTCAAGAGGGAATTCCTTGATAGATACTTTCCAGAAGATGTTCGTGGAAAGAAAAAGATTGAGTTCCTGGAGCTTAAGCAAGGGAATATGTCGGTGACCGAGTATGCGGCCAAGTTTGTGGAGTTGGCAAAGTTTTATCCGCATTATACCCCCGAGACGGCTGAATTTTCAAAGTGCATCAAGTTTGAGAATGGCTTGCGTGCTGGCATTAATCGAGCCATTGGTTATCAGAAGATCCGTAACTTTTTGAGTTAGTGAGTAGTTGCAGAATATATGAGGAGGATACCAAGGCTCACTACAAGGTAGTGAATGATAGGAAAGCTAAGGGCCAGCAGAGTCGTCATAAACCTTATGATGCCCCTAGAGATAAAGGGAAGCAAAGAGTCAACGATGAGAGAAGACCTCAGAAGAAGAATGCTCCTGCTGAGATTACTTGCTTTACTTGCGGTGAGAAAGGCCACAAGAGTAATGTGTGTACTGCTGATGTGAAGAGATGCTATCGTTGTGGTCAGAAAGGGCATACTACTAATGACTGCAAGTTTGATGATGTTGTGTGTGTCAATTGTAATGAGCAAGGACATATTGGTTCGCAGTGCAAGCAACCAAAGAAGACTAAGACCTCTAGGAGGGTGTTCGCGTTGACTGGCACACAGACTGAGAATGATGATCGCTTGATCAGAGGTACTTGTTATATTGCTGACCAATCTTTAGTCACTATTATTGATACTGGTGCTACGCATTGTTTTATTGCTCTTGATTGTGCTGCTAAGTTAAATCTTGTTGTATCTGATATGAATGGGGAGATGGTTGTCGAAACTCCAGTAAAGGGTTCGGTGACTACTTCCCTTGTATGTTTGAGATGTCCTGTGTCTATGTTTGGTCGTGATTTCGAGATTGATCTAGTTTGTCTACCGTTGGTTGGGATGGATGTGATCTTAGGGATGAACTGGTTAGAATACAACCATGTGCTTATTAATTGTTTTAGCAAGACGGTACATTTTTCTTCTGCTGAAGAGGAAAGTGGTGCAGAGTTCTTATCCACTAAGCAACTGAAGCAACTGGAACGTGACGACATATTGATGTTTTCCTTAATGGCTTCCTTATCTATTGAGAATCAGGAGGTGATCGACAAGCTGCAAGTGGTATGCGATTTTCCTGAAGTTTTCCCAGATGAAATTCCTAACGTGCCTCCAGAGAGGGAAGTTTAGTTTTCTATTGATCTTGTTCCTGGAACGAAGCCGGTGTCGATGACACCTTATCGTATGTCAGCTTCTGAATTAGCTGAGTTGAAGAAACAGTTGGAAGATTTACTCGAAAAGAAATTTGTTAGACCAAGTGTTTCACCTTGGGGAGCGCCAGTGTTGCTAGTAAAGAAGAAAGATGGTAGTATGAGGCTATGTATTAATTATCGGCAGTTGAACAAGGTAACTATCAAGAATAGGTATCCACTTCCGAGAATTGACGATTTGATGGACCAGTTAGTGGGTGCCAACGTGTTCAGCAAGATTGATTTGAGGTCCGGTTATCACCAGATTAAAGTAAAGATACGCAGAAGACAGCTTTCAGAACTCGTTATGGCCACTATGAGTACAAGGTTATGCCTTTTGGAGTTACCAATGCCCCTGGAGTGTTTATGGAGTATATGAATCGCATCTTCCATGCATTTTTGGATCAGTTTGTAGTGGTGTTCATTGACGATATTTTGATTTACTCCAAGACGGAAGAAGAACATGCTGATCATTTGAAGATTGTCTTGCAAGTGTTGAAGGAGAAGAAACTTTATGCCAAACTGTCTAAGTGTGAGTTCTGGTTAAAGGAAGTAAGTTTTCTTGGTCATGTTATTTCCGATGATGGTAATGCAGTTGACCCGTTTAAAGTTGAAGCGGTATCACAATGGGAGACTCCTAAGTCGGTTACTGAAATTATAAGTTTTCTGGGATTAGCAGGTTACTATCGAAGATTTATAGAAGGATTTTCTAAGTTGGCTCTTCCGTTAACGCAGTTGACGTGTAAGGGTAAGTCTTTTGTGTGGGATGTCCGTTGTGAGAATAGTTTTAATGAATTGAAGAAGCGTCTGACAACGGCTCCAGTCTTAATTTTGTCGAAGTCCGATGAACCTTTTGTGGTGTATTGTGATGCGTCCAAGTTGGGTTTGGGTGGTGTGCTTATATAAGATGGTAAAGTGGTTTCTTATGCTTCAAGATAGTTGAGAGTTCATGAGAAGAATTACCCGACGCATGATTTAGAATTGGCGGTTGTGGTCTTTGTATTGAAAATATGGAGACATTACTTGTATGGTTCGAGGTTTGAAGTGTTTAGTGATCACAAGAGCTTGAAGTACTTGTTTGATCAGAAGGAATTGAATATGAGGCAGCGAAGGTGGCTTGAGCTATTGAAAGATTATGACTTTGGTTTGAATTATCATCCGGGCAAAGCTAATGTGGTTGCAGATGCCTTAAGTAGGAAGACTATGCATATGTCTGCTTTAATGGTGAAAGAGTTTGAATTACTGGAACAATTTAGAGATTTGCGCTTAGTGTGTGAAAGGACGCCTCAGAGTGTAAAGCTGGGAATGTTGAGAATTGATAATGATTTCTTGAAAAGTATTAAAGAGGCGCAGAAAGAAGATGTTAAGTTTGTAGACTTATTGGTTGCTAGTAATCAGACTGAGGATAATGACTTTAACGTCGATGATCATGGAGTGTTAAGGTTCCGAGGTAGAATTTGCATTCCTGACAATGATGAAATGAAGAAGATGATTCTTGAAGAGAGTCACAGAAGTAGCTTGAGTATCCATCCAGGAGCTACGAAGATGTATCATGATTTAAAGAAGTTATTTTGGTGGTCTGGTTTGAAACGAGATGTGACACAGTTTGTGTATTCTTGTTTGATTTGTCAGAAGTCAAAGATTGAACATTAGAAACCGGCTGGTATGATGGTATCTTTAGATGTGCCAGAGTGGAAATGGGATAGTATATCCATGGACTTTGTGACGAGCTTGCCAAATACCCATAGAGGAAACGATGCAATTCGGGTTATTGTTGATAGATTGACGAAGTCGGCTCATTTTCTACCGATTAATATTACTTTTCCTGTAGCTCAGTTGGCAGAGATTTATATCCGAGACATAGTGAAGTTGCATGGTGTTCCTTCGAGCATCGTATCAGATAGAGATCCAAGATTTACTTCTAGATTTTGGAAGAGTTTGCAAGAGGCTTTGGGTTCTCAGTTGAGGTTGAGTTCAGCTTATCATCCGCAGACAGATGGTCAGTCGGAGAGGACGATTCAGTCGTTGGAAGATTTGTTGAGAGTTTGTGTACTTGAGCAAGGAGGGACTTGGGATAGTCATCTTCCGTTGATAGAGTTCACGTACAACAACAGTTACCATTCGAGTATTGGGATGGCACCTTTTGAGGCTTTGTATGGTTGGAGATGCAGAACTCCGTTGTGCTGGTTTGAGTCAGTTGAAAGAGTGGTTTTAGGACCGGAGATTGTTCAACAGACTACCGAGAAGGTGAGAATGATCCAAGAGAAAATGAAAGCGTCGCAGAGTCGACAAAAGAGTTATCATGACAAGCGTAGGAAGGACCTTGACTTCCAAGAAGGAGATCATGTGTTCCTGAGAGTTACTCCTATGACAGGTGTTGGACGTGCTTTGAAGTCAAAGAAGTTGACTCCGAGATTTATTGGTCCGTATCAGATTTCAGAAAGGATTGGGGCGGTGGAATATCGTGTTGGATTACCACCACATTTATCGAATTTGCATGATGTTTTCCATGTATCGCAATTGAGGAAGTACGTTCCGAATCCATCTCATGTGATCCAAAGTGATGATGTGCAAGTTAGAGACAACCTTACGGTTGAGACTTTACCGGTAAAGATTGATGATCGAAAAGTGAAGACGTTGAGAGGCAAGGAGATACCTCTCGTTAGAGTCGTTTGGGACGGAGCGACGGGTGAAAGCTTGACTTGGGAGCTAGAGAGTAAGATGCTGGAATCCTATCCGGAGTTGTTTAATCGAGGTAAATTTTCGAGGATGAAAATATATTAAGAGGGGGAGAGTTGTAACGTCCTCTTTATTTATTTAATTATTTTATTAGAGAATATAGTATATTATTATATATTATATGATTTTGGTGATTATGCGACGTATTTATGATGTGTGACGTGATGATTATTTTATTGTTTAATAAAATAATATATGTGGTGTTTATATATATATATTTATATGAAAAATATAGAGATTTGTTGGAAAATATATAATTTTGGGAGGTGGGGTTGTTTTTATAAATAGAAAGAGTTGTGAGGGTTGAGATAGAATTAATTAAGTTGAGAAGAGGTATATAAGGGAAGTAGGTCAAGAATTAGGCAGCACGCGTTATCAGACTTTTGGAAAGGGAGAAAACGGTCTAAGAGAGGAGAAGAAGCTAGGCTGCGATTTCCTTCAATTTTCCAGGTAAGGGTGAGCCTAACTTCAGCAATATTAATAGTATTTCATCTGTTTATGATTGGCTTAGAGATTGGGAAGAAATTGAGATGAGTTTCATGAATTAGGGTTATGATGAATTTGATGTGAGATTGTGTTGTATTGCTGTAGAAACGTGTTACAGAACCTAGATTAATCATTAGAACAACATTGCTGATGAATTAGAGGCTTAGCATGAGAGATTTGAGATGTTTTGGTGAGAATTGGAGTGAACCCGTAGTGGTTCTGAGATCGCTCGCCTGTGGCGAGTGACTACTCGCCGTGGCGAGTAAACCATTATCGCTCGCGAGGCGAGCAGCATAGCTCGTCGTGGCGAGCTTGACCCTTAAACTTAGGATTTTTGCCAAACCTTAGATGGTTTTGAGTGCCTTATTATTCATAGGAAAGACTTGTGTAGTTGTTTGGACCAATTTGGATTTAGGGAACCTTAAAACGAAGTCTTTAGGCGAAAAATGTCAAAAAGGCCGAGAGCACCCAGATTACTCGCCTGTAGCTCACCCCCAACTCGCCTTTGGCGAGCAGCTTTTGAGAGTACTCGCCGTGGCGAGTTAGTGCTTTCCTGAACCATTGTTTCGTTTTGCGATCTGTTTCGCATGGGACTTTGAGAGGACACCTTGGTGTAGTATTAGAGATGGTTTATGACCTGAGATAGAGTCTGTAATGAGGATTAAAGATGTTCCCTTACGTTGATGCTAAAGTGATGTATTGTTTATGTTTTAATGACTTGTAACATGATGCTAAGTGACTTATAATGATGTTTATGTGTTGTGTTGTATTGTGTCAAATGAGATGAGCTTCTGCCATGTAATTACTATAATTGCAATGTGTCAGTCTTGAGTTATTAACGATGTTTGAGAAGTTGTGTTGACTTGATTAAGTTATTAAAGAGTCGAGTCCATGCATTTGCATAATTATGAGACGGTGGAGCTTTTGCTCAAAGCGACGGTGGAGCATTTGCTCAAAACGACGGTGAAGCATATTAATGCTTATTTATGGTACCACATGCATGATGTCAAGATGTTAAGAGTTGCATTTAGTTGAGTCAATTTGTTGACACTTTATGAGACGAATGTTTTGAGACGTTGATATGTTTTTAAGATGTTCATGATGATGTTAACCTTGTGTTTAATGATGTGTTATATGCGATGAGTTTTTGTTGTTAGTCATAAATGTTTGATTTATATATTAATATCTCTGTTGTGAATCTCACCCCTTCTGTTGGAATTGCCGCCTTGTGGGCAAGTGCAGGTAACCAAGCTTAGGTGCGCAGATGTGAGGAGTCTTGTGTGACGTAGGGTTGCTCTGATACGTAACGGGATGAGGTCTTATTTATGAGTCTATTCCTTTATGTATTATGTTGAGACTATTTTTAAGACTTAAATAATTATGAGACGTTTGATGGCCTTGATGCCAAGACTTTATGAAGGATTTGAATTATGAATTTTTCCGCTGCTATATTTGGATGTTTTGCGAAGGATAAATTATTATCTAACTCGTTTTAAAGATGAATGTGACACTCCTTTTGTGATGTACTCTGATATATGCTTTTATTTAAATGAAATTTTTAAGTCGGGAAATTGGGGTGTTACATTTGTCGACGAGTGCTTGTGCAAAAATGCGAGTAGAGACCACACAAGGAACAATGGAAGGCTTTGGAGAAGAGGAGGCTACACAAGCCCAAGGACAAACGAAAGGCTCAACTGAAGCAGACATAGCCACTAGCGAATCTGACGAATTGACCTTGCACCCTCCAAAATCAGAACAACACACCGGGAGTTCACCGCAGAAGAGAACCCCAATCGGATGGCTACCACCGCAAAAACAAACAAGAAAAGCTGATCATAACCCAAGACCCAATCGGAACAGGGAAGTTCACCGCAACTGAGAACCCAATCGTGACAAATCAGAAACAGAAGCTTCCAAAACAACCAATAACTCGAAAGGGAAGAAGGCAGAGAACAACAAAGCAACAATGGTAGGACGATTAGCCACCGTGAGAGCCGGTGGTGGCCACCAAGAAGCAATCGGGGGGCAGACCCATTACGAGTTACTGGTTGTTGGTGGCCACCACCGTAATCGGGTGGCCACCGTGAGAGCCGGTGGTGGCCACCAAGAATTATTTTTTAAATAAAGTGACAATAATGACCATTTTACATCCGCCATTAAAAATATCTAAACTCGATACCTTGATGTTACATGACTAGGTTTTTACCGGTGAGCTTGCACCTAAAGTATTTTTTAAATAAAAATCTTTTAGTACACCTATCTTCCTCTCTTTCTACGTCTTATTTCAATATGAAATAATCCTTTTACATGTTAATTTTTCTATCATTTTAATATAAGTAACTAATTTTCACATATATCAGTTTATTCTTTTGTTTTTTTTTTCTCTCGTGATTTTGTCGTCCGAGTGCGACTTTATTTTGGTCATCATTTTGGTGGGGAGCTGCTAGATTTCCCGTCCTACTGCAATGTTTGTTTTGCTTAGATTAACAAAATAATCTCAATCGATTGCAATTTCTATTAATAACTTCAATGTGAAAATTGTATATTCGAAGACATGTGTTTTGCGAGCACTTTCATGTTATAACATATCTTGTTCAAGTAAGGTCGTTGGTAACTTTGACGCTATCACATTATTTGTGGACATTGTGTTGTTTTATGTTTTTATCTTATTGTGAGTTTATTCACAGATTTATGTTTTTCATTTTTGGCGATGTTGAATTTGTATTAATTTTTTATGTATATTTGAATGAATATTAATTTTAGTTTTTAAAAAAAAACAACCGAAATAAACTCTTAAGTATTTGGTCTAGTTGGTGCTAAAAATACATGTTTTGGACTTCGAGTCTAGCAAATACAATTGAAGTTTTACCTTGAAACAGTATTATTTTATCTTTATTGTCATGCTAACAAATGCTTTGAGATATTTGTTTAAAGAATTCATAAAATAATATTTTGTCTTGCAAATACAAGTCAAGCATTTGTCAAATATATGAATATACAATTTTATCCTCTAAAAAAATAAATACAATTTTCTATGAAAAAGTTTATTATTTTGACTCGTTAAACAATATCGTAAATGTACTTGTTAAAATTTTCATTTGTTATAAATAAAAATAAAAGTGCTAATGAATGTCCGAAATTTTCATTTGTTACAAATTTAGACTTTTTAGGTTCAATTAATGATGTATGTGATCTTATTATGGACCACATACATTATTAATTGAATGAACCTAAAAAACCAAAATTTACACGACGGAATGAGTAATAATTAATATTGGAAAATGTGTATTCAACTTTTTTTAAAGTTAAAATAGTGATATTTTCCAATAAAGTGATATTTCCAATGAAAAACTTTACTTTTAATTTCATTAACCGATGTCTTTCAGACACGTGTTAGTGTGACCTAAAACAAAATCGAATCAAATACTTTATCCATTCCAAAGTGACCCACATTGTTGATTGTTACCTATGCTAATATCCAACTTTAACCTTTAATATCTTTAACTATTTACAAATTTTTTTTATTATAAGAAGTTGATACTTTAACAATATTTATTAAGACTAATCCAACATCTTATATATCACCATTTGTCTTTATATACTAATACAAAATATTCTCAAAATATGTTAAATGAATAATGTTTATAGTCAAACAATATCTTTTCATTTTAAAATGAAGAGAGTACACACTTAACCAAATAACTATACATTAGTCAAAAAAACCTAATAGCGTAACATTTTATATTTTATATGCTACTATTCGTCTTTACATATTAATAAAAAAATATAATAAAAACATGTTAAGTAAATAGTGCATATAATTAAACAAAATCATTCATTTTAAAACAAAGAAAACACACACTTTTGTTTTAAAAAATTGATATCTTAGTCAAAAATTGTCTAATCCAAATATCAATTTCTTCCCCCAATTGCATAATCCTCAATTTAAAAGAAGGGAAATGTTAAATAATGCCCTTAGAACGGTAGTTAAGGAATTATAAAAGAAAATATTTTTCCGAAAATTATGTATTTTACTTTTTGAAACTTAAAAAATGTTTTTTTTAATGCTAATTTCATTTTTTCTTTCCACTTTTAATTATTTAACTAATGCTCTGGGAGTTGGTTAACGTGACCCTTCAAACAAAAAGAGTAGAGTCACCGTAAACTCAAAACATTTGGTAGAAACAAATAAACGAACTTCAGCCATTAAATTGCTTGAAAAAAAAAAACAAAGAGAAAAAAAACATATTACAACAAAGTCAAAGGAACACAAAAACAGAAGAAAAGAAGGTAAAGTGAACCTTCATTCTTTTTTCCTCTTTGTTTTTTTCCTTCACACAAAAAACACCATTAACAACCATAACCCACATTCCAATTTCCAAGTTCCAACCTTTCAGTTTCACTTTCATTTTTTGTATCCATCAGAAAAAGACACAACTGTCTCTGTTTCTTTGTGTGTTGCCACATCACTCTCACACCCCTTCATCAAATCCAACACTAAAGTTTTCATTTTTCATCAATCAAAAACACCCCATTAACTCTTTTTTGCTTATAAAGTTTTCATTTTTATTCAAATTAAAAACACCCCATTAACTTTTTTTTTTTGCTTATAAAGTTTTCATTTTTATTGAAATAAAAAACACCCCATTAATTTTTTTTTTTGGTTATTTATTGACCCTATTGTTTTGCTTAGAATTAGAAGATTTTTTCATCAGAAAGATGGGAAATTCTTTTGGTTGTTCAGCTTCTGGTGAGAGGTTGGTATCTGCAGCAAGAGATGGTGATTTGGTTGAAGCAAAGATGCTTTTGGAATTCAATCCTTGTCTTGCAAAATACTCAACTTTTGGTGGTCTTAATTCACCTCTTCATTTTGCAGCTTCTAAGGGTCATAACGAGGTTTTTTTGAATATACCCTTTTCATTTCTTTGTCTTTTAATGTCTTAAAGTTTACGTTTTTAATTTTACCATTTTGATTAACACCCTTTTTGATTCTCTAAAGTTTTGGTGTGTTTGTTAGATTGTGGCATTGTTGCTTGAAAAAGGAGCTGATGTGAATTCAAGGAACTATTGTGGGCAGGTAAAATTTTATTTTTGTGTGGCACTTTTTGTTTGATTGATTTAAGTTTTATGGTTATTGTGTTTGATTTGATTAATTTTCATGATATGATTATGGTTTCAAGTTGGTCGTCACAATCTTTGATATTGAGGAGAGTTGCAGGCAAATACGGCCGATGCGGCTCAAATCCTGGTCGCATTGCGGTTTTGGCAACATTAAGACGATTATATTGTGGCCTAATTTCCATTATATCTTGGTTTTCGTTTATATATAGTGGTTTGATTGATTTAAGTTTTATTGTTATTGAGTTTGATTTGACTAATTTTCATGATATGATAACGGTTTGAAAGTCAGTCGTCACGATCTTTGATATTGCGGAGAATCATAGTTTAATGCGGCCGATGCGGCCCTAATCCCGATTGCATTGCAGTCTTGGCAGCGTAAAAAACCACTATATCGTGGCATAAATCACGGTTGGAGACCTTTATTTTAACCTGGATATGATTAATACTGGTTTGGTGAATTTCAGTGTTGAAAAATGGAATAACGCCACGTAATTTCTTATCCCTAATTCTTGCAATTAAAGGGATAATGGGCGATCGATTGTGATTATTGTTCAACTATCCATTGTCTTGGTCCTAAAATTGGCTAGTTACATTCTTAAGAGAATTTTTTCCTACCTTGTCTTAGAGTATAATATTGGTGTGTGCATTATGATTCTTGACAGATCAGTAGATCTGGTTCTTGTTCAAAAGATGTCAGCATGATAATGTGAAGATTTAAAAAAAAATCTTTCAATGCTTAATCTCCTTTTAGATAGATATATATGATTGGCTAAGAATATGATTTGCTAAATGAGATTTTAATTTTGGTTTAATTTGATCCTTTATTTATAGACAGCTTTGATGCAAGCTTGTAGACATGGTCATTGGGAAGTTGTTCAAACCCTTATGCTGTACAGATGTAATGTGAGTATTATCGTCCACTTTCTCCCTTTCTCCCTTTCTCAGTCTTTCGGTTATAATATCTGATAAAATTGGAACGATACAAGTTGCAGGGTTGGTGGTTGAAACCATGTGTGGGGTGGGAATTGAACTTTCGTGAAGTATATTTTTATATTTACATGGTCCAAGTTTCATTCTTATAATCATGGTTATCAAATCAAGATTCAAATTGTGAATTATTGGATTACCTATTTTCTGAATCGTGAATTGAATCTTATTGTGAATCGTAAGATAAATTACCAATAAAATTATATTAAGTAAAACTACTTGACACAGAAAAATTATAAGCTGATTTCATCTACAAACCTCAAAATTATTCACGGTTCAAGTCATAAAGTAAAGGACAAAAGAAAAGTGACTGTATATACAAAACTGACAAATAAAAGGCTGGCTACACCAAGTTTTGGTAGCGATTCATTAGAATGCATGAAAGTTCATCAATGTGAATTCGTGTTTTCATTATAATGAATCCGATTCAAGATGACACACACACACACACGAAATTCGTATCGATTGGGTTCAATTTGGTATTGAGATGAGATACGGCATGCATGTATTGTGATGATCATGTGTCAAGAATAACTAGATCAAATTACAGGTTATGAAAGCAGATTATCTCAGTGGGAGGACAGCTCTTCACTTTGCAGCTGTCAGTGGGCATGTAAGATGCATTAGACTTGTGGTGGCTGACTTGGTCCCAAGTGCTCCTTATGAAACTCTACATGCTCGTGTGGATGCTGATGTTGGTGATGGATCAAATACAAAAAGAAAAAACGAACAAAGGTCTGTCATTCCTCTTCATTGTGTAATTCTCAAAAAGATTACCATTCTAGTAAATTTCATCCTATATTTTATGTTTAGCCGATAGTGTTGTATGACTTATATACTTTAACTGTTTTTGGCATGCTTATCATAAAATGCTCGTTGTATTCATTTCAATATACTTAACATTTAGTACATTCATGTTTTTTTCTTCTACATTTTTATACATATACATTCACACATTTAGTTACTACAGTAACAAGTAACAATTATTTGATAAAAATACTATTTGCAAAAGCCATGCTTAATTTTTCTTCGAGAGTCTTCATTACATTGATCTTCTTTTAGATTTAGTTTATATTAATGATTTAAAGCCCGACTATCATGGTTCTAAATTGTGGTTGCGGTTACGCTGTGAACTTTTATGTTTCAGAGAAATACGGAGAAATGTGGCCGATGCAGTTAAAATTGCAGTTAGAGTTCTCAAAATATTTTATACTTCAGTCACTATTGCGGTTACGGACAACAATTTAAAACCATGTTGACTATAAAAGTGTTTCAATAATTTCTGTATATTTATTTACTTCATGTCGGTGCAGTGAACTGTCCAAGTTTGTAAACAAGACAGCAGATGCAGGTATTACTGCACTTCATATGGCTGCATTGAACGGGTATTTCGATTGTGTACAACTGCTACTTGATCTTAATGCAAATGCATCAGCTGCAACATATCATTATGGAACATCAATGGATTTAATAGGTAAATCTTTTGTTGAAGATGATGATAAGTATGCGTTTTTTTTTTCTTCCCTCCTACCAGAAAATTACCGATTTGCTATGCATTAATATAGGGGCTGGAAGCACTCCATTGCATTATGCTGCTTGTGGCGGAAATTTAAAATGCTGTCAGGTAAGAATTTCTTTAATGCTTTCCTCTGATATTAACCTAATTAAGCACTTACAGCATAAGTGCTCATGCATAAACTATTCCTATAGCAAAAGATAAAATAAAGTCAAACTGAATCATATAAGTTATAAGATGTTTTCATAAGCTATCCTAAAGAGCCTGTGGTGATAAGCTGAATACTGCTTATAGACATGTCATAAACTGTTTCCATTAGTTCTCCCAAATAGTTTCACAAGTGTTTATATTAGTAGATAAGCTCAAATAAGCCAATCCAAACAGGCCCTAAATCTTTTAACGATGCTCTTATTTTCTCAGATCCTGCTTTCAAAAGGTGCAACTCGGATGGCTTTGAACTGCAATGGGTAAAATATTGTGAATGGAAATTGAAGTAGATTTTTTTCTTAATCTATAACATAAATGATACAAATTTAATTTTTCCCCGCAGGTGGCTTCCACTTGATGTTGCTAGGATGTGGGGGCGTCACTGGCTTGAACCATTGCTGGCACCGAGTTCTGATACCATCGTATCATCATTCCCTACTTCAAATTATTTATCGTTGCCCCTCATGAGCGTGCTCAACATAGCCAGGTATTTTTAGTCAATAAATCTATAATAAAATTTACAAACGGGAATAACTGTTGAAATAATGTTGCAAAATATTTGGAACTGTAATTATCGTAAAAAAAAAAACAACGAAATAGTTTAGGGATGATGTGAAAAATCGACGTGCATCATGATCGTACAATTTTGTGATCTTGGTGGCTGTACCCGAGTCTGTACCTGTGCAGAATCACTTTGCCATTCCATACCTTGAAAATATGTGTTTTTTTTCTTTCTGATTTTGCACTCCCACTTTGTGTACATAGCAACTGTAGTTCATAGCCCAGGTTTCACGTCCTGTTTCCAAAACCCCCTAAATTTTTTACCCAATTTATGTACATAGCAACTGTAGTTCATAGTCATTTCTTCCAAACTAGCCTTTAGATGTTGTATAACATCGAACCAAGGAAGAGAAAGCACCAGCACTGCACCACGGAGGACGGAGCAATGTTGAAGATGAGAACCCGTGAAATAGGCACACAATAGAAATGATGAGGGGTTTGTTTTTGGTTAGGAAAAAATGCTGAGATAGAACTTCATTTAGGATATGCGATCTTCTCAGATTACGTTCCAGAAATATTATCGGGAATATCTAGATTTCCGGAAAATCATAGAATTGTGTAATCCTATTATATGATGCTCGAAGCACAATTATTTTTCCTGTTATATGATTTTTGATGTTGTCTGATCCTAAATATTTCTGTTATCTTCTCCTGATGCAAATGGAAATAAGATTGATTTGGATTACTGCAGGGAATGTGGATTGCATTCTCCTACGACCTCATCTAATGAGATTGACTTCTGTGCTGTCTGCCTGGAGAGGCCATGTACAGTGGCAGCAGAAGGTACTGGATTCTAAACTTTTGAATATCTGTATATTTGCTTGCTTATCTACATGAAAATATTCAATGAACTGCAGTTCTCTTAAAATGAATAAAATGTGTTTGTCTATATCATCCCATAAAGTTATAATCCCATGTTTTGAGAGAGATATAGGAGGGTTCTCGTTCTCTTTGAGAAGCCGAGTTTATGATATTATTGTTAAAGTGTCCCACATTGGATTAGATATGACTTAAAACTGAGTTTGTTAGTGGGAGACTTCTAAGAATGAGCTTATGAAAAAGGGGAAAGTTGGTTTTGTAAGGACGAGTTAGGCCTAGTTTAAATTCTAAGATAATATCAAAGCCTTCCACTCTAAATGTTGTCTTTAATGTGAGGGAGTGTATTAAGAGTCCCACATTTGATGAAATATGACTTGTAAATGAGTTTATAAGTGGGAGACGTTCCTCACCTTACAAGCTAGTTTGTAATAAGGAGACATTGAGTTAGGTCCAATCCAAATTTTAAGAATCATTAAACGGAAAACATAGTTTATGAGATGCTAAGCTAACATTTTACGCATGGACCTAACGGAATGGGAGACCATGTTATATATTAGTTTTTATTTATTCCACCTTAGTTTTATTTTTTATTTTTTATAAAGCTTATATCCTATTATATGTTCTACTTTTAATATGTACCTAACATAGATCTAAATTCATATTTTTTATGTCATGCTCTGACTTATCTACCTAAATGCTAACAGTCATTTGTCTTAAGTTTAAACATCATGCTTAGTGTAACTGATCTCAAGACTTTATCCATGCAGGATGCATGCATGAGCTTTGTGTAAGATGTGCACTCTATCTTTGCTCTACAGCCAATGTTTCTTCTGAAATGCACGGCCCTCCTGGTTCTGTCCCTTGTCCCCTTTGTCGACAGGGAATTATCTCTTTCGTCAAGTTACCAAGTTTCCAACCAAAAGAAAATAAATTGCATGCATCTCTCAGCATGTGTACACCATGCATACAGCATCCACGTAACATAGATCAATCCTCTCTTTCTCATAATACATCGGAAATTCGAAAAAACCGGGTTGCTTCTGTTTCTTCCGAGATGCTTTGCCCTGTCACCTGTACACCATTTCCATCTGTAGCGATTCCTCTATGTACTTGCAACGATGGTCCTTGTCCGCCATTTGAACCCGGTGAAGATGAAACACAAGATGAATCACCTCGTAACTCACAAGCTTCGACAACAGATCAGGATAAAATGGAAGGACCAAAACTGGTGAAAACAACATGTTCAAGTATGTTTTGGGGTAGAAGAAGTTGCAGCCGGGAGAACCAATGTAATTCAGAAATAAATGCATGATTGATTCAATAGGCAAGTATGTGGTCGTTCTCTTATGGTTAAATATGTTTTTATGCACTTCTAAAATTATGACTTTTTAAGTTTAACTTTTTGAAGTTTATTCCCTACATAAAGTTTATCCAATTTTAGTCTCTATTCTTATTAATTTTATTAAGTGTGAAGACCATTTTAGTCCTTTAGAAAAACTGAGACCGAAATTTTGTCTCTTAGAAAAATAAAAAAAACTTAGTTCTCGTGAAAAATAAACTTGAGACAATTTAGTCCCTACATGAACAACTTAGTTTTCACCTCTTCGTAAAACGTAGATGCTAAGTTGTCCTGTTTTATTTTTCTCACGGCCTAACAATTGTTTTTATTTTCTCATGGTCGGGTCTCGCGGTTTTTGTCAGGGACTAATATTACTATTCATTTTTTTATTTTTAATGAAAAATGAGTGCTTTTAGTCCATATAAAAGCAAATTAAGAATTAATATTGAAAATACTTTATTTAGGGACTAAACTTGAAAAATATTGAATTTTATACGGACTTCAAACATATAACTCTTCTCATCATGTGTGGATGCAGTTTACCATCTTAGATCAACAGTGAAGTCCGCAGTTGTCTTATTATGCAACCTCAAATATTGAAGTCTAGTGGATGCATATACCAAGAAGAAATCAAGCTTCTTTGCTTCTGTTTTACTGCAAAGTCTGCATACTTGGTGAAAGATAATATTCTTGCATTTCAGCATTCCTCTTTTTTATTTATCAGTTATGATATTTAGAGAGGGATTGTAAAATTAGTTGTTATTGCAATTGGATTTCATTTTGCAATATAAAAGATAGTTTTTAGGTGGTGACTGGGTGAGTGCAAAAACCAAAGTACCTTTCTGTTTTAGCATATTTATCAGATTAGTAGGAGGTTCTGTATATTTTGTTTATCATGAATTTTTATAGGTTTATAAAGAACAAATTTGAGTACTAAATTGTTGTGTTTGAGTTTCTCCATACAATTTTTTAGCCTTGTAGTATATATTTTTTTCATTTGTTTTGCTTGTTTCTTCAGTAACTTTGCTTATAGTTTAACACTTATCTGTGAAAATGAACTGAAAGATAGAAAAGTAGCTGCCACCATTTCATTGCAGTGTTATTTCTTGCACATATGAGTATTTTTTTTGCTATTATGTAGTGATTTTTAATATTGCAGATAAATGTGACCACTACAGTTGTTTGTGATCATAGTGTGGCTGCAATTGAGGACTGCATTTTAGAATCATGGCTAATGAACATTTTTTTTATGAAATAAAATTTATATTAGGGGAGTGTTATACCCTCATTTTGGACCTAAAAACTACTCCTTCAAACTTCTTTCTTTTACTGTTTACCTCTGATACTTTTCAAATTCACTGTGTTTACTCTACAATTTTCTACTGTGCATCAAACGCATATTGTACTGTTTCTGTCTCCATTTTTCTTGCATATAAAACCGTCCAAAGTGTTTTCTTGCATTACAAGTCATTAAAAAGGGTTTCTAAAATCATTGCATATTTTCCTGCATTTTATTCCAATTTTTTCGCATAAAATCATATGAAAAGGGTATTTTGGTCATTTCCTGCAGTGGAACCCATTTTAGTCCCTACAATTTGTCTCTGAGTCTTTTCAACTTGTCTGCATGAATCATTAATCAACTTATGTTCAAGAAATCATCTCAGCATTGCATCTGATTTAGTCTGAGTCAGTCTGAGTCGTTTTAGTCCTTAAAGGGCATTTTGGTCTTTTCACATCAAATAATTTTTTGGCAGAGAGGTATTTTAAAATACCTCATTTTGGTAGTTTGTTCATTTTAGTCCATTTTGTCATCTTTTAACTGTTTCACTTTACGTTGTTTTCAAAATTACATTTTTTACCCATTTTATTTTACTTTTTGCAAGTGAGTCCAAATTTTGTTTTAATTGCAAATGCGCCCAAATTTTTGATTTCAAAACAGTCCAATTCCATTTTCTTTTTAATTGCAGTTTAGTCCTTAATTCTTTTCAATTGCATTTTAGTCCTTAAGTGTTTTTTTTACAGTTTGGTCCAAAGTGCCACGCAAGCAATACAAAGCCAAGTGTCACATTTTCATTGGTTTAGAGTCCACATGGCAGCCTATATAAGGCCACGCGCTGTACCAGTCAAAAAAAGGAGCCACAGATACAATGCCACATCACTAACAGATTCATATTTTTCTCTCTCCATTCAGTTAGATCAAAAATCACAAAAACTCAGAAAATTGAAGAACAATTTCGCAAACCCTAGCTATTTCCAGAAGCAAATTCAAGCCAAATCCATGGAATCCATGGCAGCTCTCAGATATTCGATGGTGAATCTTCATCATTGAGCCAGTGCCTCTGCAATTCAGGCATTGGATTCATCGCAGAAAGCAACAGATCCAATACGATCACAGAGGCGCGAAGTTTGAGAAGAAAAGGGAAAGAATCTCAAAGTTTTTGAACCGGTGAAGAAGAAGAAGAAGAAACACCGATTTATTTTCGAATTTCAAGCCAGAATCAGCAAAACAGAATCAAGTTCAAAGAGTTCTGAAGATTCTAATCCAAATCTCCGAATAAAACACAGGTGAGAACTAAAACTTACCTCTTCATACTCAAGAACATCAACGAATCTGAATCCACGTAGATCCGTAGAAGTTCAAACGAGTTTGGTTCAAAAAGTTTTGAAACCCTAAAAATCCTTGAAAACCGTAAAGATTCCGAGGTTTACAACGAGTATCAACCGTTGTAAACCAACGAATCCGTAAGCAAACTCACTTAGAAAAAGATTTGAACCAAAAAATAGAACCAAAACCGTTTGAAATCCGCGAACAAGATTCAAGATCTACATCGATTCAGTTGATGCATGTGATTTTCAATGGTAGATTCATGCTTAGAACAACAAAACGAAACGTTTGAGCCATGATTCATGAATTTCTAGGTTGATTTGAACGATTTAGGGTTAGGGTTTCATCATAGAGGAAGAGAGAAGAACGGAGAAGAAGAGAGGAAGAGAGAGAACGTTTCTGAAAAAATGAAAGAAAACTGGGCCAAAACCTTTTATATAAAGCGCTGGACCGGGTGGGTTCTGACCCGATCCAGCGCCCCACGCTGTAGACTGTTAGATCTAGGTCTTGATGGATTTGGATCAATCCAACGCCTATGAGGCGTTCTGGAGATCCGGATCCATCAGCCTGCGTGGGTTTGGGCCGGGTATCCTAGGCTTTTAGGTTTTCTTCTCAGTTTTCTTGTTTTTGCTACATTCACCCCTATTCTTGCTACTTGGACCACTTGTGCGTTTTTAGTTTTCTCACAAAAATTCCAAAAAATTCCCACGTGTTCTTGATGCGTTTTTGACTGTTTTGCGATATTTTCACATGTTTAAAATTGATAAAAATAGTATGTGTTAATTTCTATATCGATTCGTACATTTTGTATATTTTTGTGTGTAATTTCTCGCATGCTTCTTGATCCAAATACTTGTCCCTTGATATTGGTGTTTAGCACTTGAGTTCGTGATATAATCACTTCTGATTTTATGCAAAATAATTCCTACTTAGACTATTTTCTTTAATAATTGACCAACCTCACCAATTTTCCTTTCTCAAGCCTTTACGGCCTCTTCCTCATCTTCAAAACTATTTCCAAAAAAAACTAAAATCAATCAAAACTCACAAAATCTTTTTGAGAGAGAACTACATGGAGTTTGATCCCTTAAAAGGGTATGTAGGCAAGAGGTCAAAACCTCTCCAAGTCCAATAAAAATAAAATCCAAACACTTCTTTCCCCCATTCTTAAAAACAATCTTTTTCAATAAATAGCATTAAAAGTAAAGCGTAGACGTAAACCTAGAAAACGGCTCCTATAGAGTACTATAGTCGCTGCGGGTGCCTAATACCTTCCTGTAGCGAAAATTGCCCCGAACTTAGAATTTCTAAGGGTTTTCTCAATTTTACACTTCCCCAAAAAAATAGAGATATCAATGATTGAAAGGTTCAAGCCTAATTAATGACTTGACACCCGAAAATCGCGATAACAGGGAGACACTCTTAGTTTTTCATGCTTTACATTTTACGTCTTACTTTATTGCTATATGTAAATATTTTCATGCAACGTGTGGGGTAAGAATATCAAAAGTCCTACACCCGGGCTGAGTGAACTTAGGATTAGGGGAGATATAATCGACAATCCAATCCGGGGGTTGCCTCGTGTATTGGGTTATACGATCAATCTCACATAGCTGAGGCATTTTGGAGGTGATGTTGTCGGCGTGTGTTGTCATGCTTAGGCACTTTACTTCCAATTGACCGGTGATGCTATGGACCGTAGTTACCAAACCAATCTTTGGCCTTTTCTTAGGACGTAGTGCGGTGGCTAAATCGAGCGTTGTCTCGAGTTTTAGTCGTCACGCGATACTACACTCAAACTAGAACTTCTTACGAGTAATCATGGAACGGGCGTCGCCTTGTGCTCTACTATGATATACGTAAGAGAGGTTGCAGTTTGGGAACCTTATTAGAACCATGGTTACTACTATCAAAACCCTAGTTTCACCGGACACCGTGTCCATCCGCAGCTCCGCAACTGTGAATTTTAACCCACCGTGCTTTCTTTAATCAAAATCATGCATACATGCATTCATGCATAAACCTTTTCCATGCATTTATCGAAGGGTATAGACAAATTAAAAACTTTGTAAACATTACAGGCATGAAGAAGACTAAGTCTTAAAAGTTCAAGGAATCTGATTTGGTTAGCTTAAGGGAGTTGGCGCTCAAGGTTAAGAATCCGACCGGGTTCCGTCTCCGATATGGTGGTTTGCTTGCTGTTCTCCAGACTAATGTGGAGGAGAAGTTGGTGCACACTCTTGTGCAATTCTATGATCCGGCTTTCCGTTGCTTCACTTTCCCGGACTTTCAGTTAGTTCCTACACTCGGGGCGTATTCTAGCTTGTTGGGTTTACCTATAGCCGAGAAGACACCGTTCACGGGTCCTGGATCTCCTCTTACTCCTTTGGTGATTGCTAAGGATCTTTATCTCAAGACTTCCGATGTGTCCAAACATCTCACTACCAAGTCTCACATCCAGGGTTTTACTTCAAAGTACTTACTTGAGCAGGCCAATCTCGAATCTACTTGTCAAGACACTCTTGAGGCTATTCTGGCACTACTTATCTACGGGCTCGTTCTCTTTCCGAATCTCGACAACTTTGTGGACATGAATGCCATTGAAATCTTCCACTCCAAGAACCCGGTTCCTACACTGTTAGGTGACATGTACCACGCCATCCATGATCGGACTCTCAAAGGTCGTGGATATATTCTTTGCTGCGTACCTCTCCTATATAGGTGGTTTATTTCTCACCTTCCGAGTTCTTTCCATGCCAACTCGGAAAATTGGTCTTATTCACAGCGGATGATGACCCTCACTCCCAATAAGGTGGTTTGGATTACTCCGGCAGCTCGGGTCAAGGAGATCATCACCGGTTGTGGGGACTTCCTCAACGTACCTCTTCTCGGTACCCGGGGAGGAATCAATTACAATCCTGAGCTAGCCATGAGACAGTTTGGTTTCCCTATGAGGACAAAGCCCATCAATCTTGCTACGTCCCAGGAGTTCTTCTACTATTCCAATGCCCCCGCCGGGAAAAGGAAAGCTTTTGTAGACGCTTGGTCTAAGGTTCGAAAGAAAGATGTAAAGCATTTGGGTGTGAGATCCGGCATCGCTCATGAGGCCTATACTCAGTGGGTGATAGATCAGGCCGAGGAGATTGGCATGCCTTACCCTGCTATGAGACATGTGTCTGCATCTGTGCCATCTAGGCCATTACCTTTGCTTCCCGTGACCCAGGAGATGTATCAGGAGCATCTAGCTATGGAGAGTTAGGAGAAAAGAATATGGAAGTCCCGATACAGTGAAGCCTGTCATCGCGATTTTCGGGTGTCAAGTCATTAATTAGGCTTGAACCTTTCAATCATTGATGTCTCTATTTTTTTTTGGGAAGGGTAAAATTGAGAAAAAACCCTTAGAAATTCTAAGTTCGGGGCAATTTTCGCTACGGGAAGGTGTTAGGCACCCGCAACGACTATAGTACTCTATAGGAGCCGTTTTTCTTGACCTATGTTTACGCTTTATTTTTTTGCTATTTTGTGAAAAAAGTTGCTTTTAAGAATAGGGGAGAGAAGTGTTTGGGATTTTATTTTATTGGACTTGGAGAGATTTCGGTCTCTTGCCTACATACCCTTTTAAGGGATCAAACTCCATGTAGTTCTCTTCCAGAAAACGATTTTTGTGGGTTAGTTTGTTTTTAATTTTGAAAATGATTTTGGAGAAGAGAAAAGAGGCCTTAAAGGCATGAGATTGGAAAAAGTGAGGTTGTTCCAATTATTAAAGAAAAAGGTTAAAGTTGGAATTTAAGATTCATTTGCATTTTGATTAAGAAAACAAAAGGAAAAAGGTTGTGGAGTTTTGACTCCAATATTATTATGAAAATGATTGAGTGAGGAGTTAGTTTGCTTTGAAAAAGGCATATTTTCTAAGTGTCGCGTTTCCTAAGCATATATCTAGCGGTAAATTATACAACATGTGTGCGTGTCGGTGCTTGTGTCGGTGTACATCATCATAGTGTCCATTGTCCTTTACATTGGGCCCTAGTTTACATTCTATGGTCTTGCAAGAAATTCAAAAGGAATAAAACTATCCTAAAATATTACATGAGAATTAATGGAAAATTACATAAAAGAGTTTAAAGAAAAGCATGAAAGTGATGCAATGCTTGCACTATGAATGAGACATGAAATAAGATGGTTAGTAGACAAAATATAGAACGGTAGAGAAATAAGCGAGGAATGAGAAGTAAAATAACAAGAAACACTTAGTAAAAAGCAATGTACAACACATAGTAAAAATGGTAGCAACACATGGTAAAAAAAAAATGCACAAAATCTAGATGTGAAGCTTTCCTAACACATGATCTAAAATATCTACCCTAGCATGATTTTAGAGACTTATTTCCAGCATGAGAATGTGAATTACAAAGCAATTTTGGACACAAAGTCATCACATATGCATATTTCAACCTTCACACCATTCAAATTACTTGTAACACAAGAAATTAAAATCTAACACTCAAACAGTAGCAATAACATTGAATCATGAGCAGAAGCTATCACAAAATCATATCACAAGCATTGAAATTATGAGGCATTGAATTAGCACCAAAATCATGCAAGAACTTTCACAAAGAACACAAAAATACACAAATCAAGAGAAACACATAACACACACACTTTTTTCATTTCAAATATAAAAATACCACAAAATAGTAAAAAAAGCACCAAGAAACACATGGTAATTTTTAGGAATTTTTTTTGTAAGAAAATTAACACACACAGGGGTTCAGATAGTAAAAATATAGGTGCAATTAGTAAAGAATTCAAAAGAACTGAAAGGAAGCAAAAAGGCCTACGCTACCCGGCCCAAATCCACACATCTGATGGATCCGGATCTCCATAACGCTTCAAAAGTGTTGGATTGATCCAGATCCATCCGGATCTAGATCAAAGGGCTGGAAGTGAGAGAGAATGGACCGGGTTTGGATCGACCCGGTTCAAGCGCTTATATAAAAGGGAAGCAACCCGGTTCAGTTCATTTCCTTCTTTCATTCTCTCTCTTCCTCTCCGTCTTCTCCCTTCGAAACCCTAACCCTAACTTGTTCGAATCTACCTAGAAATGAGGGAATCTTGGCTTAATCACTCTAAATTCTTCTCCTAAACACGATTCTACCGTTGGAATTCACATGCACACAACGAATCGATGTAGATTGTTGAATCCTTCACGGGTTCTAACCGTTTTAGGTTCGTTTGGTTCGAAGCTTTCTCGCGTGAAACCCTTGTAGACTCCTTGATCTACAACGGTTGAAAATCGTTGTAGGTCGCGGAATCTTCGTCGTTTCAAAAAAGGTTAGGGTTTCACCATTTTCGAACGGAACCGCTTTGAATTTCATGAATCTACATCGATTCTGGATTCGTTATTGTTTATGAGCAAGAAGAGGTAAGTTTCTTGATTTTCACCTAGTTTTATTCGGAGATTTGATTCGAATCTTCGGAATACTTCGATTTGATGTTGTTTTGTTGATTTTTGGCCTGAATTTCGAAAATAAATCGGTGATTCTCTTCTTCTTCTTAACTAGTTCAGATTCTTCGAATTTCTTTCCCTCTTCTTCTCAAATTCTTCTCTTCTGTGATCGTGCCGGATTCGTCACCTCTGGTGATGGATTTGGCGCTTGAATTGTAGAGGAGTGAGCTCGATGATGAAGGTTCGATTGAATCTCTGAGAGCTTTCACAAAAACTCCATTGATTTTAGCTCGAATTGCTTCTGAAAACGGTTAGGGTTTGAGAATTGCTCTTCTGTGTTCTTGTGATTCTTTCTCAATTCTGTGAATTTGATCCTAACTGAAAGGAGAGAGAATGTTGAAAATGTGTTTGTGATGTGGCAGAATTTTTGTGGTGGCTTTTTTTGAACTGTACAGTGCATAGCCTTATATAGGCTGCCATGTGGCCTTCGATCCAATGAGCTTGTGACAACTGGACCTGGACTGTTTGTGCGGCATCTGAACTGAATTTGGACCTAAGGACTAAAATGCAATTTTAAAAACTTGAGGACCGAAATGCAATTAAAAAGAATTTTGACTGGACTGCAATTTAAAGAAGTTGGACTATTTTATACAAAAGTTGGACTGACTTGAAAATGAAATTTGGGCGCATTTGCAATTAAAACAAAAGTTTGGACTTATTTGCAAAAAGGTAAAATAAAATTGGTAAAAAATGTAAATTTGAAAACAACGTAAAGTGAAACATTTAAAAATGACAAAATGGACTAAAACGAACAAACTACCAAAATGAGGTATTTTAAAATACCTCTCTGTCAAAATTTTTGATGTGAAAAGACTAAAATGCCCCTGAGGACTAAAATGACTCAGACTGACTCAGACGCAATATTGAAATGATTTTTTAGAAAAAGTTCGAATAATGACTTATGTAGACAAGTTGAAAAGTCTCAGAGACAAATTGTAGGGACTAAAATGGGTTCCACTACAGGAAATGACCAAAATGCCCTTTTTGAATTGTAATGCAAAAAAAACACTTTGGATGGTTTTAAATGCAAGAAGGTTGGTGATAATAATAGTAAAATGTGCGTTTGTAGCACAGTAAAAATTGTAAAATAGACATAGTGAACTCGAAATAATCAGAAACAGAAAGAAGTTTGAACGAGTATTTTTAGGTCCAAAATGAGGGTATGACAAAGCCAAGAACTTGATTATGACTTTGGATGGCAGGGATGAGCAGAAGGCCCATGAGAACTTGATGTTGAAAAGAGAGCTAGCCAGAGTTAGAAAAGAACTGGAGAAAAAGGATGATCTGCTTATGAGGACCTCCAAGAGGGCTAGAGGACGACGTGATTTCTATGCCAGATATTACGGTTCAGCTTCGGGGTCTGATTCTGATGACTACCCTGCCACTCCTAGTGCCTAGGTATTTGTGTTGTTTGTATTGATTACGTTTCAAAGTCTACCTCCCTTGGCTTAGCATCACAAAGGGATTTATCTGGCCGGTTTCCTAGTCTCTTTATTTTTCCAATAATGTTTGCA
The DNA here is from genome assembly GCA_958299785.1 of Medicago lupulina. NCBI lineage: Eukaryota > Viridiplantae > Streptophyta > Magnoliopsida > Fabales > Fabaceae > Medicago > Medicago lupulina. The sequence goes on along the minus strand of OY283146.1, from coordinate 42,065,302 downwards.
AAGTTTCTAATTCGTCTAAAAAACCTTTCGATAACCAAAAAGAGTCATTTTTGCATCTGCATTTGCACACATCATGCATCATATGCATCATTCATCGGTCACAAAAAACTTCCAAGTGCTCATTGCCTCCTGGTTCTCCTGCCGCAGTTTGAAAAGTGGCTCGTGCTCAAAAGGTCTATCAACCCACCAGAGTACATCAGACTAGACAATACAGAAGGAGGAATCAGGTAGCTATGGAAGAAGAAAACGCACAGCTCCGTACCGAGTTAGCTTCTCTAAGGGAAGAGTTGGCTAAAGCTCATGATGTTATGACTGCTCTATTGGCTGCCCAGGAGCAACCAGCTTCGTCTGCACCAGAAGCGATTCCAACAACATCTCTTGATGACCGCTTTGTTATGCCAAGGGGGCGCCCTTATGGACTCCCACCTTTCTACGCTCCCAATACTGCAGCTGGTATTTCTGGTGCCGGTTCTTCTGGTGCTACCAATGGTGACCATATCCCCATACCAGATCCTGTCTCTCTCCACACTACCTTGCCTCAGACAACCGTCTTCACTGACCCAATCGTACATTCTATGCCTCAGGACACCAACACCGATACTCACCGTGGGAAGACTCCCATGATTGGAACTATGGAAGAAAGGATGGAGGAACTTGCTAAAGAACTCCGTCGGGAAATCAAAGCTAACTGAGGAAATGGCGATCTTGTCAAGACTCATGACCTCTGCTTAGTGTCAAGGGTGGATGTTCCTAAGAAATTCAAAGTCCCAGAGTTCGACCGATACAACGGGCTGACCTGTCCTCAGAATCACATTATCAAATATGTCAGGAAGATGGCTAATTACTCAGACAATGATTCGCTCATGATTCACTGCTTCCAAGACAGTCTAATGGAAGACGCTGCAGAATGGTATACTGGCCTGAGTAAAGATGACATTCGCACCTTCGACGATTTGGCTGCCGCTTTCAAGAGTCACTACGGGTTTAATACCAGGTTGAAGCCGAACAGGGAATTTCTCAGATCCCTCTCCCAGAAGAAAGACGAAAGCTTCCGTGAGTATGCGCAAAGGTGGAGGGGGGCAGCTGCCCGTATTACCCCTGCTCTAGATGAAGAGGAAATGACTCAGACGTTTCTGAAAACTCTGAAAAAAGACTATGTTGAAAGGATGATCATTGCTGCTCCGAGTAACTTCTCCGAGATGGTCACCATGGGAACCCGCCTAGAAGAAGCTGTCAAAGAGGGCATCATTGTGTTCGAAAAGGGTGAATCCTCCACAAATGCACCGAAGAAATATGGCAATGGCCATCACAAGAAGAAGGAGATAGAAGTCGGGATGGTATCTACCGAGACCAATCAATCCATGGCCACCGTTGCTCCTATCAATGCTACTCAACTACCTCTACCGTACCAATACATGCAATACGCCCGACATCCGTTTTTCTCGCCATTTTACCATCAATATCCTCTGCCACCGGGCTAACCTCAGGTTCCTGTCAACGCTATTGCTCAGCAAGTGCAACAACAGCCACCGGCTCAACAACAACCACAACAACAACAAGGTCCTCAGGCAAGACCATCTTTCCCTCCGATACCGATGACATATGCCGAACTGATTCCAACTCTGTTACACAAAGGGTACTGCACAACCAGACCCGGCAAGCCTCCGCCTAACCCGTTACCTCCCAGGTTTCGTTCTGATCTCATATGTGATTTCCATCAAGGGGCGCTGGGCCACGATGTAGAAGGTTGTTACGCTTTGAAGTACATCATGAAGAAGCTGATAGATCAAGGTAAGCTGTCTTTCGAGAACAATGTCCCCCATGTTCTCGATAATCCACTCCCAAATCATGCTGCTGTGAACATGATCGAAGCATATGAAGAGACTCCCTACCTTGATGTTCGTAATATTGCAACTCGTCTGGTACCGCTGCATGTCAAGATGTGCCAAGCTTCCTTGTTCCACCATGACCATGCCGCTTGTTACGAATGTCTCCAGAATCCTATGGGCTGTGACGTAGTTCAAAACGACATCCAGAGTCTGATGAATGATAACTATCTGATAGCCAGCGACATTTGTGTGATTATGCCAGTTTTCCATGATACCCCCATTAGGAGCACGCCTCCGAAGGAGAATGTTGAACCTCTAGTGATAAGGCTGCCTGGGCCAGTGCCCTATGTTTCCACAAAGGCTATTCCCTACAAGTACAATGCAACCATGATTGAGAATGGGATAGAAGTACCTCTGGAATCCCCAGCAGTAGTAAGCAACATCGCTGAAGAGACGACTTTGAGGAGCGGCAGAGTCCGTCCCCCTCTGTTCCAGAAGAAGATCGCTGCGCCCACCACGACTCTGGCTGACAAAACAACTCCACCTCCAGTTCCTCCTGGCGCTAAAGATGCCAGCCGGCCAGGCCAATCTATTGAAGATTCTAATTTGGATGAAATCCTGAGGATAATCAAGAGAAGTGACTACAAGATCGTGGATCAGCTGTTGCAAACTCCGTCAAAAATATCTATCTTATCCTTGCTCCTGAGCTCTGAAGCCCATAGGAATATCTTGCTTAAAGTATTGGAGCAGGCGTATGTCGATCATGAGGTCACGGTGGATCAGTTTGGTGGTATAGTAGGGAATATCACTGCTTGCAGTAATCTCTGGTTTAGCGAGGACGAACTCCCAGAAGCGGGGAAATACCACAATCTGGCCCTACACATCTCTATGAATTGCAAGACTGACATGCTGACAAATGTATTGGTGGATACCGGCTCATCTTTGAATGTAATGCCCAAGTCAACTCTAGATCAGTTAAGCTATCGAGAGGTCCCTTTGAGGAGAAGAACCTTTTTGGTCAAAGCCTTTGACGGATCCCGCAAGAACGTTCTCGGAGAAGTGGATCTCCCGATGACCATTGGCCCTGAAACATTGCTGATCACATTCCAAGTCATGGACATCGATGCTTCCTATAGTTGTCTCCTCGGAAGGTCGTGGATACAAGAGGCCGGCGCGGTAACCTCCACTCTTCATCAGAAGCTGAAATTTGTGAGGAATTGTAAGCTTGTTACTGTACATGGAGAAGAAGCATACTTGGTCAGTCAATTGTCATCATTCTCTTGTATTGAAGCAGGGTCTGCTGAAGGGACTGCATTTCAAGGCTTAACTGTTGAAGGTACGGAGCCCAAGAAAGTTGGTGCTGCTATGGCTTCTTTAAAGGACGCGCATAAGGCTATCCAAGAGGGACAGGCCGCCGGGTGGGGCCAATTAATACAACTACTGGAGAATAAGCACAAAGAAGGTCTTGGTTTCTCTCCAACATCAGGCGTATCTACTGGAACATTCTATAGTGTTGGGTTCACCAATGCAATTACAGAGGATGCAGCTGGGAGTGGTCCTAGGTCCGTGTTTGTTATATCGGGAGGCATTACGAAGAATTGGAATGTCATCGACCTCCCTTTGATCATGCATGATTCCGAGTAATGTGTCTTGTTGCTTAGGTTTTGTTTTTCCAAAATAACAATCCTCTCGCCCTGCCCGAGGCAAAAGTGATATTTTTGTAAGGGCATGTTTGTTTCGGCATTGCCATTGTTAATAAAAAACTGTCGTTTCTTTCACGACTTTTGTTTTTTCTTAATACTTTTTCCCTTGGAAATGATGGTAATGCCAGAAAAAACCAAAACATCTGTATTTTCTTATTAATTTCAAAAATCTGCATGAAAAACCTTTTCTAAAAATCATCCAACCATATCACGCAGATTGAACCATAATAAACCCGTTGAACACATTGACCCTATGATCCCTCTAACTTTTGAATTCCCGGTATTCGAAGTCGAAGATGAGGGTGACGATGATATACCACATGAGATCACCCGACTGCTTGAACAGGAGGAGAAAGCCATTTAGCCTCACCAGGAGGAGATTGAGTTGATCAACTTGGGTAGCGAGGATAGTAAGCGAGAGATCAAGGTTGGTGCTGCATTGGAAGAAGGGGTTAATAAGAGGATATTCCAACTTCTCCGAGAATATTCGGATATTTTTGCATGGTCGTTCGAAGATATGCCGGGTTTGGATCCTCAGATCGTAGAGCACCGGATACCAACAAAGCCAGAATGTCCTCCTGTTAGACAAAAGCTGAGAAGAACTCGTCCTGATGTGGCCCTCAAGATCAAGGGTGAAGTACAGAAGCAGATTGATGCAGGTTTCCTCATGACGATCGAGTATCCTGAATGGGTTGCCAATATTGTACCTGTACCGAAGAAGGATGGGAAGGTCCGTATGTGTGTTGATTATAGAGACTTGAATAAAGCCAGTCTGAAAGACAATTTCCCGCTGCCTCATATTGACGTGCTTGTTGACAATACTGCTCAGTGCAAGGTGTTCTCCTTCATGGACGGTTTCTCTAGATACAATCAGATCAAAATGTCGCCCAAAGATAGGGAAAAGACGTCGTTCATTACTCCATGGGGTACCTTCTGCTGCAAAGCGATGCCGTTCGGCCTGATAAATGCTGGTGCCACCTATCAGAGGGGGATGACTTTGTTGTTCCACGATATGATTCACAAAGAAGTCGAAGTATATGTGGACGACATGATCGTCAAGTCAAGCGATGAGGAAGAACATGTCGAATATTTAGCAAAAATGTTTGAAAGATTGAGGAAGTACAAGCTTCGGCTGAATCCCAACAAGTGTACGTTCGGTGTTAGATCTGGGAAGCTGCTAGGTTTCATTGTCAGCCAAAGAGGCATTGAAGTAGATCCTGACAAAGTCTGGGCCATCCGTGAAATGCCGGCACCGCAGACCGAGAAACAAGTCAGAGGTTTCCTCGGGCGTCTAAACTATATCTCCCGATTCAATCTCACATGACCGCGACCTGCGGGCCAATCTTCAAGTTGCTCAGGAAGAATCAACCTATTGTATGGAACGATGAATGCCAAGAAGCTTTCGATAGCATCAAAAATTATTTGCTAGAGCCACCCATCCTTGTCCCGCCCGTGGAAGGAAGGTCGTTGATTATGTATCTGTCAGTGTTAGACGAATCCATGGGATGTGTGCTCGGTCAGCAGGACGAGACCGGAAAGAAGGAGCATGCTATCTACTATCTAAGCAAGAAATTCACTGACTGTGAGACTCGGTACACGATGCTCGAAAAGACTTGTTGTGCTCTGGCTTGGGCTGCCAAGCGTTTGCGTCACTACTTGATGAACCATACGGCGTGGTTGATATCCAGAATGGACCCGATTGAATACATCTTTGAGAAGCCTGCAGTCACTGGAAAGATTGCACGTTGGTAGATGCTTTTGTCTGAATATGATATTGTGTTCAAAGCTCAGAAAGCCATTAGAGGAAGCATTCTAGATGATCACCTCGCTTACCAGCCACTTGATGACTATCAACCCACTAAGTTCGATTTCCTTGACGAAGAAGTCATGTATTTGAAATCACGGGACTGTGAAGAACCGTTGATTGGTGAAGGTCCAGACCCTAATAGCAAGTGGGGATTGGTTTTTGATGGCGCTGTCAATGCTTACGGTAAAGGAATTGGGGCAGTAATCGTATCTCCGCAGGGGCATCACATTCCTTTTACCACCCGGATTGTATTTGAATGTACAAACAACATGGCCGAGTACGAAGCATGCATCTTGGGGATTGAGGAAGCAATCGACATGAGAATCAAGCATCTTGACATCTATGGAGACTCTGCACTTGTTATTAACCAGATAAAGGGAGAATGGGAGACCCATCATGCCAATCTAATCCCTTACCGTGATTATGCGAGACGTCTGCTGACGTACTTTACAAAGGTCGAGTTGCACCATATTCCCCGTGATGAAAATCAAATGGCCGATTCTCTTGCTACTTTATCTTCCATGTTTCAAGTAAACCATTGGAATCATGTGCCAATAATCAAAGTGCAACGCTTTGACCGGCCTTCTCATGTGTTTGCCATCGGTGATGTGACTGTTTGAACGAATGCGGATGTAGTTGACAACAGACCCTGGTATCATGATATCAAGCAGTTTTTGCAAAGCCGTGAATATCCGCCAAGTGCTTCCAACAAAGACAAGAAGACCCTGCGGAGATTGGCTAGTAAGTTCGTGTTAGACGGAGATGTTTTGTACAAAATAAATTTCGATATGATATTGTTGAGATGTGTTGATAAACGTGAAGCAGAGCAACTAATGCACGATGTGCACGATGACACTTTTGGAACCCATGCTTCGGGGCACACCATGTCTAGAAAATTGTTAAGGGCTGGATACTATTGGATGACCTTGGAACACGATTGCTACCAATATGCCAGGAAATGTCACAAATGCCAAATCTATGCTGATAAAATCCATGTGCCTCCGTATGCCTTCAATGTTATTTCCTCTCCGTGGCCTTTCTCTATGTGGGGCATCGACATGATTGGAAGAATCGAACCAAAGGCTTCGAACGGTCATCGTTTCATCTTGGTGGCAATCGATTACTTTACCAAATGGGTCGAAGCTGCATCTTATGCCAACGTAACCAAGCAAGTAGTGGTTAAATTCATCAAAAACAATATCATCTGTCGATATGGTGTTCCCAGCAAGATTATTACTGACAATGGTACCAACCTGAACAATGACATGGTGCAAGCCCTGTGTGAAAAATTCAAGATTGAACATCATAACTCTTCTCCTTATAGGCCCCAGATGAACGGTGCAATTGAGGCCGCCAATAAGAATATCAAGAAGATCGTACAGAAGATGGTAACTACATACAAAGATTGGCATGAGATGTTGCCCTATGCTTTACACGGCTACCGCACTACAGTACGCAGTTCGACCGGGGCAACGCCTTTTTCCCTTGTGTATGGCATGGAAGCAGTCCTCCCTTTGGAAGTAGAGATCCCGTCTCTCCGCGTGATCATGGAAGCAAAATTGTCTGAGGCTGAATGGTGCCAGAGCCGGTATGACCAATTAAATTTGATTGAAGAAAGGCGTCTGGATGCTTTGGCTCGAGGACGGCTGTATCAAACAAGAATGAAAACTGCTTTTGACAAGAAAGTCCGTCCTCGGGAATTCAAAGAAGGTGAACTTGTTTTGAAAAGAAGAGTAAGCCAGCAGCCCGACCCAAGGGGCAAGTGGACGCCTAACTATGAAGGACCTTATGTCGTCAAGGAGGCCTTCTCCGGCGGTGCTTTGATCCTTACACACATGGATGGTGTAGAGCTTCCGAACCCTGTGAACGCCGATATAGTCAAGAAATACTTTGTCTAGAAATATGAAAAGAACAGCGTGGTAGGTCGAAAACCCGAAAGGGTGGCCTAGGAAAAAATGCGCTTCCTGGTGGATCGAAAACCCGAAAGGGCGATCTAGGCAAAATAAGGGACAAAAAAAATGAATATGAAAAAGCTCGCTGAGAGTACATGTAACTCAGGCAAAAATGAGCGTCTCGATGAGCCGAAAACCCGGACGGGCGGTTCATGCAAAAATGAGATTGAAAAGAAAGACAATTGGCTATATCTGGCAAACTACCATCCCCTTGGGACATCTGCAACTAATCATTGGTCATTCTCATCAGAGGCTTTTGTACTTGTGAATTCAAAATTTCTAGGGACTGTAGTGGTTTATGTGTTCAATGTACCACCAACCCATAAAATTACCATTTTCCAAGCTTTGTAAATCCGTGGAGTCATGCCTTTGGGCTGACTGTCACTCTTATACATCGATTTTGGGCTTGTGTTTTTGTTTGGAACTCTATTTCTTCGTGCTACTTTCAAAGCTTTGTTAAGAAAAAAACATTTTCTTTCTATTTTAATAATGACATATGTCTGAAACAAACATTTTGGAAATTGAAAACTTTTTGTGTGTATTTTGAAGACAAACCTGAGGAACTAGGTGCATTCAAACGAGACATGCATGAACAAATGTGTGTTGATGTCCATCTCAATACAAGCTACCAGCAGGATCTCTCCCCGGTCCGGTCTGTGGTCAATGGCAAGAATGAAAAAACAGAATGAAAAGCATGAAAATGAATAAGCTCGCTATGCTGAAAACCCGAAAGGGCGGCTTAGGCAAAAATGAGCACCCCGCTGGATTGACAACCTCCAAAGGCAATTCAGGCAAAAACAGGGGGCAGTGAAAAGAATTATTCCCCGATGGATCGAAAACCCGAAAGGGCGATCCAGGCAAAAATGGGATGATGAAAGACAAAAACAAACAAAAGCAAACATGCAAAAAACATTGACCACATATGCGATATCCAAAACGTGCTCAACATCAAAGCAACCAGCAATGACAGTGCCATCGGAAGGGTCCTTCTCTCTACGAGTTTATTAATAGGATACGACTCCCTGCCCTCAGCTATGGTCTCGATGCGTCCTTCAACGACAACATCTCCAAAGGGGATTTCCACAAGCATATGTTAGAGCACGAGCCATTACGTGCCCAATATTCCAATGTTTTGTCTACATTTGTGAAATCATGTCTGCAAGTTGTCCACCATCATGCACTTCAAGCATTCATACATGCATAATCATGCATCCTACATGCTCATGCATCCGATAAAGTTGTTATACAATTCATACATATTGCATTTTCAATTCCTATGTCAATCTCTATCAAAATCTCGTAAAACAATGTCAGTTTCTACAGTCATGTCAATTTCCAACTTCTACAGTCATGTCAATTTCAAACTCCTGCAGTCATGTCAAGTCAATTTCAATCTATATTCACAATGCAGTTTGTTATATGTTCGGCCAAGCAACCAGTTCACATCCAAGAACAGCTTGTGCCTGTCAATTTGCTCTTGTTATCGGTCAAGCGACCAGTTCGCATCCAAGAACAGCTTGTACCTGTCAATTTGCTTTCATCCTTGTTATCGGTCAAGTAACTAGTTCAAATACAAGAACAGCTTGTACCTGTCAATTTGCTTTCATCCTTGTTATCGGTCAAGTAACTAGTTCAAATACAAGAACAACTTGTACCTGTGCTTTCGTGTCTGTTATCAGCCAAGCGACTAGTTCAAATGCAAGAACAGCTTGCGCTTCCCACCTTGCTTTTGTCATCAGCCAAGCGGCTAGTTCAAATACAAGAACAGCTTGTGCCTATCTGCTTGTCAGTATTCTCGGTCGAGTTCCCAGTTCGAGCCAAAGAACAACTTGTACCTGTCAATTTGCTATTTTGTTTCCCCAGTAAACCTCGTTATTTGCTATCTTGTGGATGTCTACCAATCCCGCAATGGATACGACATACCCTATTTTTGCTATTCTGTTAATGTCTACCAATCCCGCAATGGATACGACATATTTTGTTAAACTCAACTCTCAGTTTGTCTTGCATTCATAATCCAAATGTTGCATGGCATGCACGACATTTACGAACGTGTTTTTACGCCCAAAATCAGTGCAAATGTCAATATTTAAGTATCTTCGTCCCGTCAAGCCAAAGACTCCGTCTCTTGACCCTCCAGACGAAGAAACTTAAATAGGGGCAGCTGTTATACCCTCATTTTGGACCTAAAAACTACTCCTTCAAACTTCTTTCTTTTACTGTTTACCTCTGATACTTTTCAAATTCACTGTGTTTACTCTACAATTTTCTACTGTGCATCAAACACATATTGTACTGTTTCTGTCTCCATTTTTCTTGCATATAAAACCGTCCAAAGTGTTTTCTTGCAATACAAGTCATTAAAAAGGGTTTCTAAAATCATTGCATATTTTCCTGCATTTTATTCCAATTTTTTCGCATAAAATCATATGAAAAGGGTATTTTGGTCATTTCCTGCAGTGGAACCCATTTTAGTCCCTACAATTTGTCTCTGAGTCTTTTCAACTTGTCTGCATGAATCATTAATCAAATTCTGTTCAAGAAATCATCTCAGCATTGCATCTAATTTAGTCTGAGTCAGTCTGAGTCGTTTTAGTCCTTAAAGGGCATTTTGGTCTTTTCACATCAAATAATTTTTTGGCAGAGAGGTATTTTAAAATACCTCATTTTGGTAGTTTGTTCATTTTAGTCCATTTTGTCGTCTTTTAACCGTTTCACTTTACGTTGTTTTCAAAATTACATTTTTTTTTACCCATTTTATTTTACTTTTTGCAAGTGAGTCCAAATTTTGTTTTAATTGCAAATGCGCCCAAATTTTTGATTTCAAAACAGTCCAATTCCATTTTCTTTTTAATTGCAGTTCAGTCCTTAATTCTTTTCAATTGCATTTTAGTCCTTAAGTGTTTTTTTTACAGTTTGGTCCAAAGTGCCACGCAAGTAATACAAAGCCAAGTGTCACATTTTCATTGGTTCAGAGTCCACATGGCAGCCTATATAAGGCCACGCGCTGTACTAGTCAAAAAAAGGAGCCACAGATACAATGCCACATCACTAACAGATTCATATTTTTCTCTCTCCATTCAGTTAGATCAAAAATCACAAAAACTCAGAAAATTGAAGAACAATTTCACAAACCCTAGCTATTTCCAGAAGCAAATTCAAGCCAAATCCATGGAATCCATGGCAGCTCTCAGAGATTCGATGGTGAATCTTCATCATTGAGCCAGTGCCTCTGCAATTCAAGCATTGGATTCATCGCAGAAAGCAACAGATCCAATACGATCACAGAGGCGCGAAGTTTGAGAAGAAAAGGGAAAGAATCTCAAAGGTTTTGAACCGGTGAAGAAGAAGAAGAAGAAACACCTATTTATTTTCGGATTTCAAGCCAGAATCAGCAAAACAAAATCAAGTTCAAAGAGTTCTGAAGATTCTAATCCAAATCTCCGAATAAAACACAGGTGAGAACTAAAACTTACCTCTTCATACTCAAGAACATCAACGAATCTGAATCCACGTAGATCCGTAGAAGTTCAAACGAGTTTGGTTCAAAAAGTTTTGAAACCCTAAGAATCCTTGAAAACCGTAAAGATTCCGAGGTTTACAACGAGTATCAACCGTTGTAAACCAACGAATCCGTAAGCAAACTCACTTAGAAAAAGATTTGAACCAAAAAATAGAACCAAAACCGTTTGAAATCCGCGAACAAGATTCAAGATCTACATCGATTCAGTTGATGCATGTGATTTTCAGTGGTAGATTCATGCTTAGAACAACAGAACGAAACGTTTGAGCCATGATTCATGAATTTCTGGGTTGATTTGAACGATTTAGGGTTAGGGTTTCATCATAGAGGAAGAGAGAAGAACGAAGAAGAAGAGAGGAAGAGAGAGAACGTTTCTGAAAAAATGAAAGAAAACCGGGCCAAAACCTTTTATATAATGCGCTGGACCGGGTGGGTTCTGACCCGATCCAGCGCCCCACGCTGTAGACCGTTAGATCTAGGTCTTGATGGATTTGGATCAATCCAACGCCTCTGAGGCGTTCTGGAGATCCGGATCCATCAACCTGCGTGGGTTTGGGCCGGGTATCCTAGGCTTTTAGGTTTTCTTCTCAGTTTTCTTGTTTTTGCTACATTCACCCCTATTCTTGCTACTTGGACCACCTGTGCGTTTTTAGTTTTCTCACAAAAATTCCAAAACATTCCCACGTGTTCTTGATGCGTTTTTGACTGTTTTGCGATATTTTCACATGTTTAAAATTGATAAAAATAGTATGTGTTAATTTCTCTATCGATTCGTACATTTTGTATATTTTTGTGTGTAATTTCTCGCATGCTTATTGATCCAAATACTTGTCCCTTGATATTGGTGTTTAGCACTTGAGTTCGTGATATAATCACTTCTGATTTTATGCAATATTTTCAATTTTGTTAGTTTGGTTCTTGTTTACAATTTTGCAATATTTTCAATTTTGTTAGTTTGGTTCTTGTTTACAATTTTGCAATATTTTCAATCTTGTTAGTTTGATTCTTGTTTACCATTTTGCAATATGTTCAATCTTGTTAGTTTGATTTTCGTTCACAACTTTGCAATATTTTCAATCTTGTTGATTTGATTTTTGTTCACAATTTTGCAATATTCTCAATCTTGATAGTTCGGTGTTTATTCACACTTTTACTAGTTTAACTTCCATTTACAATTTTGCAATGATAATTGTCAATTTCCAATGATGTTAGTTTAATTTCTTTTAGTTTGCCATCTTTGCAATATTAATTGTTAATTTCTAATCTTGTTAGCTTAACTTTTGGCTTGCTACTTTGTTAGTTTACATGATAGCTCACAATCTTGTTAGTATAATTGATTAGTGTTTTTGTCTTGCAAGTTTATATGTTAGCTTCCAATTTTGCAAAGTTTACCTGTTAGTTTCTTGCTTTGTACGTAATATTAATTTGCATGCATTTTTCTTCCCCTTCTTTCATACTTCGTTATTGTTTTACTTTGTTTAACATCTTTTACTATCCTTTCATCTTGCTTTACTAACCATCTTATGTTTCATGCACATTGGGCATTCCATTTCATCTACCTCTTTTAAGTTTAGGTTTTATTCAATCTTTTATCTTTTTTAGGTAGTTTCTTTTATTTCAATTTCTTGCAAGACCATAGAATGTAAACTAGGGCCAATGTAAATGACAATGGACACTATAATGATGTACACCGACACAAGCACCGACACGCACACACGTTGTATGATTTACCGTTAGGTGTATGTTTAAGAAGTGCGAAACTTAGAAAAGCCATTTTCCAAAAAGTGTTAACAAATTCATCACTTGAAAACAATTTTCTTCCAATAAACCTTGGAGTCAATACTCCATTGTATTTTCTTGTTTCTTTTTTAATCAAAATTCAAAATGAAAAATAATTCCTACTTAGACTATTTTCTTTAATAATTGACCAACCTCACCAATTTTCCTTTCTCAAGCCTTTACGGCCTCTTCCTCATCTTCAAAACTATTTCCAAAAAAAACTAAAATCAATCAAAACTCACAAAATCTTTTTGAGAGAGAACTACATGGAGTTTGATCCCTTAAAAGGGTATGTAGGCAAGAGGTCAAAACCTCTCCAAGTCCAATAAAAATAAAATCCAAACACTTCTTTCCCCCATTCTTAAAAACAATCTTTTTCAATAAATAGCATTAAAAGTAAAGCGTAGACGTAAACCTAGAAAAACGGCTCCTATAGAGTACTATAGTCGCTGCGGGTGCCTAATACCTTCCCGTAGCGAAAATTGCCCCGAACTTAGAATTTCTAAGGGTTTTCTCAATTTTACCCTTCCCCAAAAAAATAGAGATATCAATGATTGAAAGGTTCAAGCCTAATTAATGACTTGACACCCGAAAAATCGTGATAACAGGGAGACACTCTTATGCATGGTCAAGGAGATTCATCAACGGGTTAAGATTCTCTCCATTTGTTGCGTTGTTATAACGAGGGATTAAGATCCTCTCCATTTTCTTTTGTCTCCATTTGTCCATTCCTATAGTTTTGGAAATATAAATGCAAAAGTGTGACATGAAATGAGTCCAATTTTTTTTATACACGCAAAAACATTTTACTATAGCAATGGAGAGGACAAATGGAGAGATCCTAACTCGTTATAACGAGTTAAGTTCCTCTCTATTTTCTTGCATGTGATTTGAAGGTCTAATTATTGTGGTTGTTTGTAATGAAATCTCTTTGATTGTGTGTCCATGGCTTTTTAGACTAATAAGTGTGATTGGTTTTCCATTTGCAACACACAAAAGCATGTTTGCACATTTTTTGAAGCATTTTTTATGCAATTTTCAGAAGCTCAAAATACTAGTTTCTTCGCAAACGTGGTTTTTTGCCGTGATTTTCATCAAACGCCGTTTTGCAAACGCTGTACCAAACAGACACCAAGTTGAATAAGAGAAATTTCATTTTTTTTCTACTACCAAACAAAAATTACCTTACCTATTTCTGTGATCAATCAGAGTGCATGTTCATGCCATGAAAAAGTATATTATGCTGAATCATGTATGTCTAATTGGCTAATACCCCACATGTTATATAGCCTTACAATCAACATTGTCCCCACCTAATTGACATTGGAAACCAATGATGAGTTTTATAGGAATCCAATTTCTCAGGGATTGGAAGAATTCTTTGCTCTCACAAATTATTAGCAATCAAATCCAACTAATTATATGTTGGCACGTTTGTTATCTGTATCCATTGAAAAGGAGACACGTACCTTTCCTTTAAGGGCATTATTAGGTATTTTGCTTGTGTTCTGTCCCTTCCTTAGCTTTTGTTTTTTTCTATGATTTTGTACAGAATATATTCACATCTAATTCACACTTTTTGAAGACACACAAGACAGAATATAATTCAGCAAGTGCATCATTTCCATTTGCATATTTATACTTGCTCATAATATAGAGGAATACACTTTTTTTATTCATCTGGAAATCTCCTTAACCAGGACGTACGATTGTTCCATTTTTATAAAGTTGTGTTGTTTTCACGCACATATTTGACAACAAAGTTAAATGGTTAACATTGTTTTAATATATTGTTAATTACATTCAACAAATGATTAATGGATATAACAAAGTGTCACAGCTCTTTAACCATGCACTCAACGTAATTAACCATGATTTTGAGCGTTATTAACCACAGTTTTAAACCTCTTGTTGGGCTGCTTATGTTGTAACGCCCTCTTTAATTATTTAATTATTTTATTAGATGATATGGTATATGTTTATATATTATATGAATTGTGATGATTATGTGACGTATATGTGACGTGTGACGTGTTATTATTTTATTGTTTAATAAAATAATATAAGTGATGTTTATATGAATATTTATTTGGTAAATAAATAGATTTGGTGGAATAAGATAGAATTTTAAGAGATGGGGTTATATTTATAATTAAGAAGAGTTGTGTGGGTTAAAGGAGAATTAATTAAGTTGTGAGGGAGTATATAAGAGAAGTAGGTTAAGAAAGGAAACATTTTGAGAACGCGTATCAGACTTTTGGTTGGAGAGAAAGAACGGTTGAACAAGGAGGAAGCTAGGCTGCGATTTTCTGCATAATTTCCAGGTAAGGGTGAGCCTAACTCCAGTAGTATTAATGTTAAATCATCTGTTCTTGTTTAGCTTAGAGATTGGGAAGATTTGGGAGAAGTTTTGGGAATTAGGGTTATGTTGATTTTGATGAATTGGATGTGAGAATGTGTTGCATTGCTGTAGAAATGTGTTACAGGACCTAGATTATCCCCTAGGATAACATTGTTGATGAATTAGAGGCTTAACATGAGAGTTTTGGGATGAATTGGTGTGATTTAGGCTGAACCCGTAGTGGTTCTGAGATCGCTCGCCTGTGGCGAGCAGATCACTCGCCGTGGCGAGTAACCCTTGGTTGCTCGCGAGGCGAGCAGTATAGCTCGCCGTGGCGAGCTTGTCCCTTAAATTTAGGATTTTTGCCAAACTTTAGATGGTTTTGAGTGCCCTCATATTTATAGAGATGACCTGTGAAGTTGGTTTGGTCAAATTGGATTTAGGGAGCTTAAAAATGAGGATTTTGGTGAAAAATGTCAAAAAGGCCGAAGCACCCAGTATTTCTCGCCTCCAGCTCGCCCCCAACTCGCCTTTGGCGAGTGAGCTGCTGGGAGTACTCGCCTGTGGCGAGCAGATGTACTCGCCGTGGCGAGTTAGTTGGTTCAGGACGGTTTGTTGTTTTGCGATCTGTTTCGCATGGGAATTTGAGAGGAGCCCTTGGGGTAGTATTAGTGAGGAATTATACCCTTAAATGTATGCTGTAAAGATGACTGCTGATGATTAACTTGAGCTGTTGGTAAATGATGTGTTGTTGAAAATAAGTGATGTTTAAATGTGATGAATATGTGATTGTGATGATGCTATGTGTTGCAGTGTGTATGTATAATGAGTTGATGTTCTGCCATGTATTATTATAACTGCATGTGTCAGTCTATAAAATGTAAATGACGTTTGAGACGGTGTATAAGTTGTTAAGCGACGAGTCCATGCATTTGCATATTTACGAGACGGTGGAGCTTTATGCTCAAAGCGACGGTGGAGCATTTGCTCAAAGCGACGGTGAAGCATATTAATGCTATACATATATGGTACCACATGCATGATGTTGAGACGTTAGGTGCTGCATTTAGTCGAGTCAATTGTGACATATATGAGATGATGTTTTGAGACGTTGATGCTTGATATGATGTTGTTATGATGTTGTGATGATGATGTTTATAATGATGCTATGATGTGCGCCAATGTATGTGTGATGAGTTGGATATATATGATTTGTTAATCTTGACTTATGATTTATATATTAATATTATTGTTGTGAATCTCACCCCTTCTGCTGGAATTGCCGCCTTGTGGGCAAGTGCAGGTACCCAGTCTTAGTTGCGATGATGCGAGGATGTGTGAAGTTAGGGTTGCTCTGATATGTAACGGGATGGGGTCTTTTGTGGAGTCTATTCCTTTATGTATCGTGTTTGAATAAATGATGTTGACTTTTGTGATGTAGAAACTTTAATATTTTGAGACGTTCTGCTGGCTTTTAAGCCAAGACATTTATGTGATGTGACTATTTGAATTCCGCTGCTTAATTGAATATTTTGTAATTTGACAAATTATTATCGAAGTTGATTTTAAAGAAGAAAATGTGACACTCCTTTGTGATGAGTACTCTGATATATGATTTATTTAAAGAAATTTTTAAGACGGGAAATTGGGGTGTTACAATTGGTATCAGAGCAGGTCGGTCCGTCCGGCCAAGTAGAGAGTCGAGTGACGTTGTCTTAGAGTTAGAATAGTATCATTGTATTATTCTGACTTATGTTTGTTTCCAGAGAACTAGATGGCTGGTAGAAACGATGCTGCTCTTGCTGCTGCTTTGGAAGCAATGGCTAACGCTGTGGGTAATCAGAACAACGCTGGTGGTAATGACGGGACGAGAATGTTGGAGACGTTTCTGAGGAATCACCCGCCTACCTTCAAGGGGCGTTATGATCCTGATGGAGCTCAGACGTGGCTCAAGGAAGTTGAGAGAATCTTCAGGGTCATGCAATGTGACGATGTTCAGAAGGTGCGGTTTGGTACGCACATGCTCGCGGAGGAGGCTGATGATTGGTGGGTTAGTCTCCTACCTATTTTGGAGCAAGATGGAGCTGTGGTGACGTGGGCTGTTTTCACGAGGGAGTTCCTTAACAGATACTTCCCAGAAGATGTCCGTGGGAAGAAAGAGATAGAGTTCCTGGAGCTCAAGCAAGGGAATATGTCGGTGACCGAGTATGCGGCCAAATTTGTGGAGTTGGCTAAGTTCTATCCGCATTATGCACCCGAGACGGCTGAGTTTTCAAAATGCATCAAGTTTGAGAACGGGTTGCGCGCTGATATCAAGAGGGCTATCGGTTATCAGAAGATTCGTGACTTTTCTGAGTTGGTGAGTAGCTGTCGGATTTATGAGGAGGATACTAAGGCTCACTACAAGGTAGTGAACGATAGGAAAGCTAAGGGTCAGCAGAGTCGCCCTAAACCTTATGATGCCCCTAGAGATAAAGGGAAGCAAAGAGTAAATGATGAGAGGAAGCCCCAGAAGAAGACTGCTCCTGCTGAGATTACTTGTTACACTTGTGGCGAGAAAGGTCATAAGAGCAATGCATGTACTGTTGAGGTGAAGAGGTGTTACCGTTGTGGCCAAAAAGGGCATATTACTAGTGACTGCAAGTTTGATGATGTTGTGTGTTTCAATTGCAATGAGCAAGGACACATTGGTTCGCAGTGTAAGCAACCCAAGAAGACTAAGACTACTGGGAGAGTGTTTGCACTAACCGGCACTCAGACTGAGAATGATGATCGTTTGATCAGAGGTACTTGCTATATTAATAATACTCCTTTAGTTGCTATTATTGATACTGGTGCTACGCACAGTTTTGTTGCTTTTGATTGTGTTTCTACCTTGGGTCTTGATATTTCTGATATGAATGGAGAAATGGTTGTCGAGACTCCAGCTAAGGGTTCGGTGACTACTTCTCTCGTATGTTTGAATTGTCCTTTATCTATGTTTGGCCGTGACTTTGTGATGGATTTAGTGTGCCTACCTTTAAGTGGTATGGATGTGATTCTGGGTATGAACTGGCTAGAGTACAACCGGGTTCTTATCAACTGTTTTAGAAAGATGGTGCATTTTTCTTCTGTCGAAGAAGAGTGGGGCGCAGAGTTTCTATCTACTAAGCAGCTGAAGCAACTAGAACGTGATGGGATGTTGATGTTTTCGTTGATGGCTTCGTTATCTTTAGAGAACCAAGCTGTGATTGATGGGCTGCCTGTTGTGAAGGAATTTTCTGAAGTTTTCCCTGATGAGATTCCAGATGTGCCACCAGAGAGGGAGGTTGAATTTTCGATAGACCTTGTGCCGGGTACGAAGCCGGTGTCGATGGCACCTTATCGTATGTCTGCTTCTGAGTTGGCAGAGTTGAAGAAGCAGTTGGAAGACTTGCTTGAGAAGAAGTTTGTGAGACCTAGTGTTTCACCGTGGGGAGCTCCAGTGTTACTTGTGAAGAAGAAAGACGGCAGTATGAGATTGTGCATTGATTACAGACAGCTGAACAAAGTAACGATCAAGAATAGGTATCCACTTCCGAGGATTGACGACTTGATGGATCAGTTAGTGGGTGCAAAGGTATTCAGCAAGATTGACTTGAGGTCAGGTTACCATCAGATTAAGGTGAAGGATGAAGATATGCAGAAGACGGCCTTTAGGACGCGTTATGGACATTATGAATATAAGGTGATGCCTTTCGGTGTTACTAATGCGCCTGGTGTGTTTATGGAATATATGAACAGAATTTTTCTTGAATATCTGGATCAATTTGTTGTGGTTTTTATTGATGATATACTGATCTATTCTAAGACTGAAGCTGAGCATGCAGAGCATTTGAAGATTGTATTGCAAGTGTTGAAGGAAAAGAAGCTGTATGCAAAACTGTCTAAGTGTGAGTTCTGGCTAAACGAAGTAAGTTTTCTTGGCCATGTTATTTCTGGTGAAGGTATTGCGGTTGACCCGTCTAAAGTTGAAGCGGTATCGCAATGGGAGACGCCTAAGTCGGTTACGGAAATTAGAAGCTTTTTGGGACTAGCTGGTTATTACAGGAGGTTTATAGAAGGATTTTCTAAGTTGGCTCTTCCGTTAACGCAGTTGACGTGTAAGGGTAAGTCGTTTGTATGGGATGTGCACTGTGAGAATAGTTTCAATGAATTGAAGAAGCGCCTGACGACGGCTCCGGTTTTGATTTTGCCGAAGTCTGATGAACCTTTTGTGGTATATTGTGATGCGTCCAAGTTGGGTTTGGGAGGTGTGCTTATGCAAGAAGGTAAGGTGGTAGCATATGCTTCAAGACAATTGAGAATTCATGAGAAGAATTACCCGACGCATGACTTAGAGTTGGCAGCAGTGGTCTTCGTATTGAAAATATGGAGACATTACTTGTATGGTTCAAGGTTTGAGGTATTCAGTGATCATAAGAGTTTGAGATATTTATTTGATCAAAAGGAGTTGAACATGAGGCAGAGGAGGTGGCTTGAGTTACTTAAGGATTATGACTTTGGTTTGAATTACCATCCTGGTAAAGCAAATGTGGTTGCAGATGCCTTGAGTAGGAAGACTGTGCATATGTCCGCGTTGATGGTGAAAGAATTTGAATTGTTGGAACAGTTTAGAGACTTGAGTTTGGTGTGTGAAAGAACACCTCAGAGCATAAAGCTGGGAATGTTGAGAATTGATAATGATTTCCTGAAGCATATCAAAGAAGCCCAAAAAGAAGATGTCAAGTTTGTAGACTTGTTGATTGCTAATGATGAGACTGTGGATGGTGACTTTAAGGTCGATGATCAAGGAGTGTTGAGATTCCGAGGGAGGATTTGCATTCCTGACAATGAAGAGATTAAGAAAATGATTCTTGAAGAGAGCCATAGAAGTAGCTTGAGTATTCACCCGGGAGCTACAAAGATGTATCATGACTTAAAGAGGCTGTTTTGGTGGTCTGGTTTGAAACGCGATGTGGCACAATTTGTGTATTCTTGCTTGGTTTGTCAAAAGTCGAAGATTGAGCATCAGAAGCCGACTGGTATGATGGTACCTTTAGATGTGCCAGAATGGAAATGGGATAGTATATCCATGGATTTTGTGACGAGTTTGCCCAATACTCCTAGAGGGAATGATGCTATTTGGGTAATTGTTGATAGATTAACGAAGTCTGCTCACTTTCTACCGATCAACATTACTTTTCCTGTGGCTCAGTTGGCGGAGATTTATGTTAGAGAGATAGTTAAGCTGCATGGTGTTCCTTCGAGCATCGTATCTGATAGAGATCCAAGATTTACTTCTAGATTTTGGAAGAGTTTGCAAGAGGCGTTAGGATCTCAGTTGAGGTGGAGTTCGGCTTATCATCCGCAAACAGATGGTCAGTCGGAGAGGACGATTCAGTCGTTGGAGGACTTGTTGAGGGTTTGTGTACTTGAGCAGGGAGGGACTTGGGATAGTCATCTTCCATTGATAGAGTTCACGTACAACAACAGTTACCATTCAAGTATTGGAATGGCGCCGTTTGAGGCTTTGTATGGTCGGAGATGCAGGACTCCGTTGTGCTGGTTTGAGTCGGGTGAAAGAGTGGTCTTAGGACCGGAGATCGTTCAACAGACTACTGAGAAGGTGAGAATGATCCAAGAAAAGATGAAAGCGTCGCAGAGTCGACAAAAGAGTTATCATGATAAGCGTAGAAAGGACCTTGAGTTCCAAGAGGGGGATCATGTGTTCCTGAGAGTGACTCCTTTGACGGGTGTTGGACGTGCTTTGAAATCGAAGAAGTTGACTCCGAGGTTTATTGGACCGTATCAGATTTCAGAGAGGATTGGACCGGTGGCGTATCGTGTTGGATTACCACCGCACTTGTCGAATTTGCATGATGTTTTTCATGTATCTCAGCTGAGGAAGTATGTTCCGGATCCGTCTCATGTGATCCAAAGCGATGATGTACAAGTTAGGGACAACCTTACGGTTGAGACCTTACCCGTGAGGATTGATGATCGAAAGACAAAGACGTTGAGAGGCAAGGAGATACCTCTTGTGAGAGTTGTTTGGGACGGAGCGACGGGTGAAAGCTTGACTTGGGAGCTAGAAAGTAAGATGCTGGAATCCTATCCAGAGTTGTTTGAGCGAGGTAAATTTTCGAGGACGAAAATCCTTTAAGAGGGGGAAAGTTGTAACGCCCTCTTTAATTATTTAATTATTTTATTAGATGATATGGTATATGTTTATATATTATATGAATTGTGATGATTATGTGACGTATATGTGACGTGTGACGTGTTATTATTTTATTGTTTAATAAAATAATATAAGTGATGTTTATATGAATATTTATTTGGTAAATAAATAGATTTGGTGGAATAAGATAGAATTTTAAGAGATGGGGTTATATTTATAATTAAGAAGAGTTGTGTGGGTTAAAGGAGAATTAATTAAGTTGTGAGGGAGTATATAAGAGAAGTAGGTTAAGAAAGGAAACATTTTGAGAACGCGTATCAGACTTTTGGTTGGAGAGAAAGAACGGTTGAACAAGGAGGAAGCTAGGCTGCGATTTTCTGCATAATTTCCAGGTAAGGGTGAGCCTAACTCCAGTAGTATTAATGTTAAATCATCTGTTCTTGTTTAGCTTAGAGATTGGGAAGATTTGGGAGAAGTTTTGGGAATTAGGGTTATGTTGATTTTGATGAATTGGATGTGAGAATGTGTTGCATTGCTGTAGAAATGTGTTACAGGACCTAGATTATCCCCTAGGATAACATTGTTGATGAATTAGAGGCTTAACATGAGAGTTTTGGGATGAATTGGTGTGATTTAGGCTGAACCCGTAGTGGTTCTGAGATCGCTCGCCTGTGGCGAGCAGATCACTCGCCGTGGCGAGTAACCCTTGGTTGCTCGCGAGGCGAGCAGTATAGCTCGCCGTGGCGAGCTTGTCCCTTAAATTTAGGATTTTTGCCAAACTTTAGATGGTTTTGAGTGCCCTCATATTTATAGAGATGACCTGTGAAGTTGGTTTGGTCAAATTGGATTTAGGGAGCTTAAAAATGAGGATTTTGGTGAAAAATGTCAAAAAGGCCGAAGCACCCAGTATTTCTCGCCTCCAGCTCGCCCCCAACTCGCCTTTGGCGAGTGAGCTGCTGGGAGTACTCGCCTGTGGCGAGCAGATGTACTCGCCGTGGCGAGTTAGTTGGTTCAGGACGGTTTGTTGTTTTGCGATCTGTTTCGCATGGGAATTTGAGAGGAGCCCTTGGGGTAGTATTAGTGAGGAATTATACCCTTAAATGTATGCTGTAAAGATGACTGCTGATGATTAACTTGAGCTGTTGGTAAATGATGTGTTGTTGAAAATAAGTGATGTTTAAATGTGATGAATATGTGATTGTGATGATGCTATGTGTTGCAGTGTGTATGTATAATGAGTTGATGTTCTGCCATGTATTATTATAACTGCATGTGTCAGTCTATAAAATGTAAATGACGTTTGAGACGGTGTATAAGTTGTTAAGCGACGAGTCCATGCATTTGCATATTTACGAGACGGTGGAGCTTTATGCTCAAAGCGACGGTGGAGCATTTGCTCAAAGCGACGGTGAAGCATATTAATGCTATACATATATGGTACCACATGCATGATGTTGAGACGTTAGGTGCTGCATTTAGTCGAGTCAATTGTGACATATATGAGATGATGTTTTGAGACGTTGATGCTTGATATGATGTTGTTATGATGTTGTGATGATGATGTTTATAATGATGCTATGATGTGCGCCAATGTATGTGTGATGAGTTGGATATATATGATTTGTTAATCTTGACTTATGATTTATATATTAATATTATTGTTGTGAATCTCACCCCTTCTGCTGGAATTGCCGCCTTGTGGGCAAGTGCAGGTACCCAGTCTTAGTTGCGATGATGCGAGGATGTGTGAAGTTAGGGTTGCTCTGATATGTAACGGGATGGGGTCTTTTGTGGAGTCTATTCCTTTATGTATCGTGTTTGAATAAATGATGTTGACTTTTGTGATGTAGAAACTTTAATATTTTGAGACGTTCTGCTGGCTTTTAAGCCAAGACATTTATGTGATGTGACTATTTGAATTCCGCTGCTTAATT
This sequence comes from Medicago lupulina, assembly GCA_958299785.1. NCBI lineage: Eukaryota > Viridiplantae > Streptophyta > Magnoliopsida > Fabales > Fabaceae > Medicago > Medicago lupulina. The sequence goes on along the minus strand of OY283146.1, from coordinate 42,042,253 downwards.
GAATATTTTGTAATTTGACAAATTATTATCGAAGTTGATTTTAAAGAAGAAAATGTGACACTCCTTTGTGATGAGTACTCTGATATATGATTTATTTAAAGAAATTTTTAAGACGGGAAATTGGGGTGTTACATATGTAGCTGTGAATGGAAGAAAAAATTAGATGTATATTAGTTGGGACGTGTGTCTCCAGAATGATAGAGACTTCCTTCATTGCAAGATGCACTATTTGAGTGTGAGTTGTTGGAAAGTCTGAAGGCGACAGGAGAAATAATAAACACAATTCTTCAGGACCACAAGAGATGAAGACATATATCTCTATTCAAAATCTTAAGACATTAGGTTAATGACTCGTCGCTGTTATGTATTTACTCATCCACATGCGATGTGGGACAAAACAACTCACACTTTAAACCCAACAATGGTATGGACCTTAATGAAGGTCCCCCCGATCTTTTATCTCATTCTTGATAGACGGTTCTTCAATGTAGTGCATACTAATCAGATTGTTTTTTTCATCTCGATTGTAAAATTTTAGTTGATACTTAATAGTATGAATTTGGCTAAAAGGTTGAGACATTCTCTACCGTGCGACACCAGTATAAGTGGCATACAACACACGACTTTTGCCACCATATTTTACGGTTTCATTGAATGAAAAGTGGACATTCGCCACCATATCTTTCCCTTTTTGAAATCGTCATCAACTCACCCTTCTCCGAGTCATTTTGAGCGAAAGGAGAATCCTAGATCTTATCTTCGTTCATCCGCCACCCACAAAGGTTGTTCAAGGTTTTGCAATTTCGCAACCTTGTCGCGATGGAGTAGGGTTGTGGTATTGGTCACAGGCAAACATGGAGTGACGGTTCGAGATGGTTGCAAAAGAAACTTATCACATGATTGTGAAGACTTGGCTGCAAAGATTAAAATAGTTTGATGCGAATGATTTGAATATAGAGGTGGAAATATAGGTGGGACACTGTGTCTTAGATTAGTGTACTTTTATCATTTGCACTAAAACTTATAATTTTTTTTTCTTCGTATATAAGTTAGATTGTATCATCTTTTTCTTATTCTTATTAAAAAGCAAACATTACAAAATAAGGCCCCGTTTGGTTTGAGCTTATTTTGAGCTTATGAAAAATAGCTTATGTAAATAAATAAGTTTTTATTTTAATTTATAAACTCTCACTAATAAAAATTGTATCCTCATAAACGGTTTTTTCATAAATTACTTTAAAAACTTATAAATAATACATAAAAACTTATTTATTTGCATAAGCTGTTTTATATAAGCTCAAAAATAAGCTAATCCAAACGGGCCCTAAGTCCAGCTTTCAACATCTGCAACAAAAATAGAACAATTGTGATGTTTCTTTTCCAAGAAGATTTGTTTTATATATAAACTAATTTTCAGAAATAAACAAAATTTAAGGCATTGTTTGGTCCACAAATTCAATAACTTATTAGCAGTACAAACTACAAAGCACATCAAGAATATGTGCCACCTTTTAAAACCAGCTAGCTCTAAGGTTTCTTGTGAACTATCGCGATCACAACCACGCCACAATTCTTAATATTACACATAGTTAACTAATCGTCGAATATATATAAATTTGCGATTATATTTTCAGCCACAATACATAAACATCGAAAACTTTGATGCTGCAGTCCCAATCGTAAACTCAAACCGCTTTGCAAACCCTAAGAAATAGACAAAAAAATGGAGTGGAGTATAGATTTCAACAAAAAACTATATCCTTATTTCAACAATGACAAACCCTAAGAATAGATATTAGGCTGAAACAAGTTTTATTCACCGCATCCTTTCAGCTTCACGAATTGATAATGAGTTTAATTGAGATGCACTGTTGGTGTAAAATATAGTTTCACACCGACATCCAATGAAAACTCACATTATTGCCAAGTAACTCCACTTTGTATCCGTTGGATTCTCACTGGACGTCAGTTTAAAATTAGTTTACAGCAGCGGTGCATGTCACTTTTTTTTTTTCATCGATCACCTTCTTCTTGCTGCAGTTTCTCTTTGAGCATTGAAGTAAACTGCAGCAACAGGTAAACCAAGGTTGTTCTCCTGTGAGAATCTCCTTGTGTTGAAATTGTCTCTATAAGATGGGGATCTCACTGTTTGTCTCCCTCTTTGCTTGAACAAGATGAAAACATATCTATGGATTCCTATCACTGGCTTTGGATTCTCATACTCCACAATTTCCTTTCCTGCATCAAAGTTAATTCCCTTTCAAATTATAAGCCCTGGGGTACTGACTAAAGATATAAAAAAAAAAGTTATTACTAAAAAAGGAAACTTTTTCGACTTTTTATGGATTGATGACACAATTTTCAATGCAATAACTACTATATAATTTCTTTTTTTAGTATCCTTAACTAGTACCCAGAGGCACCAATTAACATTTCCCAGTGGCTAGATTCTGGGGTTCGAACCCCAACTCCTGCACAAATTATCCCTGATAACTACCAACTGAGCTACACTTACGGGACCTAATTCAATGATTTTAATTATATAAATTGAAGACTCGATCATGTCACATTATTTAATATGTTTCATTATACACCCTAAACTATAGTAATCAAGTTTTTAATTTCTCATTTTTTTTGGGGTCAAGTCAAGTTTAAAATTTCTTTTGAGAAATAGATAGAATTCTCACTCAATAAAAGAAGTCCAGGCAAAATTTAGTCGACGTATCACACAATTTTAGATTTCAGTTTTTGTATGAAAACCGTTTGAAATTTGTCTGAAAAATATTAGTATGGGATGAAATTTGTGACGAACAATTTATTTGAGACATGGCTTTTTCAGACTCGTAATTATGTCCGAAAATGACAAATTTTTAGTAGTATCCATTGAAGGAAAAATAGTGGAATTATACCATTGATTGGTTTTCTATTAGAGGTTGAGACTGTAATTTCATATCCATCCATCCACATGTGTAATAAATTATGAAAATGTTTAAATCCTCATTGTGATTTTCCAATTGAACTCAAGTTGTTTAAATCCTCAAGTTCTTAGTGGTAAAAGCATATCTAAAAGTAATAATCCTTAGATTAAAAAATATAAAGAATAATTAATTAAGGTTATATTGATCCTAAGATAAGAAGAGGGACTAACCAAAAGAGACATCTGTGGTACCTGGAATATCTGTAACCATCCTGGCAAATTGATAACACCAAGTTGATAAGAGGGAATAAATGATACAAAAAATAAAAAATAAAGAGATGAGAAAGAGAGTTTTATTATACAAACCAGTGGAGATGTTCCCTTAAATGTGGATCACTAGGACTAGGAGCATCTGGGTCTGTCATGATCTACAAGTTCCATCATTTGGTATATTAATCCTATATTACTATCAATATATAAAAACATATACATGTATACATTCATGTCTCAAGTTCTAGCCACTATAACAAATGTTTTAGAAATCGGACCGAATCAGTCAGTTTAAACAATTAAGCGGAAAGCAGTAAGTTCATCGGTTTGATTTGATTACGATTATACCTTATTCTGGTTGAACTGGATTTAACCAGGTTAAACCGCAATTGGTTCAACCGGTTCTCATCCTTGCCATTTGTTATTATTATTTTTTATACTTTTAAAATATTTTATTTATTCATTTATTTATTTTACTTGAAGGTCTCATCAGTTTGATCTCTGATCTGATTTGAAAACAACAACGATAAAAAAACGTTATTTAAAAATAAACATACTAAAAAAGGAAATTAGTTAGGTTTTCTAAATCATCAAAGCCGATTGATATTTCGCTAATCTAACATATGGTAAACAATATAATTGAAAACTTATATTTAGAAACATAGAATGAATGAGTAACTTACCAAAGTATAAGCAGATCTCATGTCATCACCACCAATATCAACCCTTGGTTTGTTCATAACAATAGAAGGCATTAACTCATGACCATTTGCAACTTGCTTGGTGGAATATGTCACATTCATTCTTACACTTGGATTGAAAATGTCAACAACTTCTCCTATCACTCTTCCCACAGAAAGTGGTTCCAATGGCCTAGACATTATAAACTACAATGAGATGCAAAGATAAGGAAAATGATATTGCTCTAAAATTTGTGTATATTTGTGAAGTAAGTTTTTGAAGTAATTTATAAGCACAAATAACATAAGAATATTTAGTAAGGGGGATAATGAACTTGGCTTGGTTTTAGAAGCATAAAGAAAGATTCCATACATGTTTTTCCTATTTTGGGAAAGGATGTCCATTTAAAGTATCAAATTTGTATTATTCAACATTGTTAAGGGGAACACGTTAGATACTATATTGGAAATAGAATGCTTTGATGTTTATAACATATCAATTTTTATGTATGATTTTAATGGAAGAATCTTCAACTTGTCTTTGTCGTATTGCTATTGGATAGGTGAGAATGAAGAATTTTGCTTCACTGTTAAATAATATATCTTTTGCAAATGTGAATTCAACTTTATGATAAGGTGCTAAATTTCATGCACATGATTTGTCATATCAATGAAATAGAAAATCATATCAAATTGGGCATTGTTTTTTAAATTGATCATGGAGAAACAAAAGCTTGCTAGTTTGGGATAAATCTGTATTGGAATAAGAACTAAGACAAATTCTAATATGGATTAGTTGTCCAATATCATCCATCATGGATCAGTTTTTTCCCATCGTTTTCAGCGATAGATATAATATTAAAATATTGACTGGCCAAGATTAATTTTTTTAACAGGTTTTGAATCGGTTTTTTGTAAATATTGGATTGTTTTTAGGAAATGCTCAATAATAGTTATAAAAAATAAGAAATAATATAATATTGCATCATTAATCAAATGAATTAACAAATTACTTTTAATTTTGTCATTACTGAAATAATTAAGTTCTAAATCCCTAAAATTAAGATCTTTGATTCTTCGTTCAACAAAAAATTAAGATTGTTGGTTCTTCCTTGAACAATCAATCTTGTCTTCATCAAAGTTTGCGACTTTTGCCTTCCCTTCATCGTTGTTCTCAGCTCGCGTCGTTCAATGGCTGCAGTTTCGAAAAGGTAAAGTTGGTTTGTTTAATTAATTATTTCTTTCGATTTAAATTCATTGATTAGCTACGATTGTGTTGGGGATTAACATCAACTTGAGTTTTCCTAAAAAAAAAACATCAGCTTGAGTTGTGTATGAGTTTGGAGTGTGTTGGTACGAAATGATTCAATGGGTTGATGTCAATTCGCAGCATAGATTAATGAGTAAAGATTAATAACTGTGGAGTTGTGGGTAGGTTGAGTTATTTGAAACAGGTTATTTGTATTAGTGCTTAACATCTGATTGAGTTGCAGGTGAGTTGGGGTTACTTATGTTATGAAATGAATCAAAGGGTTGTTCAATACCAACATTAATCAGTAAAGATTAAGAGTTGTGGAATTATGGGTAGGTTGAGTTATTTGAAACAGGTTATTTGTATCAGTGATTAACATCTGATTGAGTTGCAGCTGAGTTGGGGTTACTCATGTTATGAAATGAATCAATGGGTTGTTCAATACCAACATTAATCAGTAAAGATTAAGAGTTGTGGAGTTATGGGTAGGTTGAGTTATTTGAACAGGTTATTTGCATCAGTGATTAACATCTGATTGAGTTGCAGGTGAGTTGGGGTTACTCATGTTATGAAATGAATCAATGGGTTGTTCAATACCAACATTAATCAATAAAGATTAAGAGTTGTGGAGTTGTGGGTAGGTTGAGTTATTTGAAACAGGTTATTTGTATTAGTGATTAACATCTGATTGAGTTGCAGGTTAGTTGGGGTTACTCATGTTATGAAATGAATCAATGGGTTGTTCAATACCAACATTAATCAATAAAGATTAACAGTTGTGGAGTTGTTCAATACCAAGTTAACACATTGAGTAGCTGTGGTTTTTTTTTTTGAATCGGATTGAGTAGCTGTTGTTAAACTACCTAATTGGCTGCCATACCATTAGCCTACTATTAAAATTGGTTTTGTCAGTTTTGTTTCATTCATATGCTACTATATTGCAATTGATCTATATATGCTGCAATACGATTGTATGATATGCTTGCATTGACATACATTTTGATATAGGCCCCAATAAGTAAACAACTGTCAACAAACAAAACTGAACATACATGTCCCTCATAATTGACATCATTTAGTAAGGTTTTATACAATATTTGATCAATATCAACATTTGTTTTTGAGATGGACAAGAGGCAGTAACTCAAAGGAAATTCACAAGTCATTCCAAACTGTCATTTACCCCCATATGCTATTGAAAATATTATGATTATAAATTTCAAATCATAAACCATTATTGGTTATTCTTAATATGCCAGTGATACGAGTGAACTAACTGTGCATTTATGTTTTTTAATCACAGGATAGAATTGAAATGCGTCCAGCATTTTGCAAGGCTTGGAGATATGAAATTGATGTAGATGAATGTGGCTGGTTAAACCATCCAAGTGGGAGATCATGCAGGGTGGACTTGTACATCTCTGATTCTGATTGTTATATGACATCAGGTATAAGTGTGTGTGTGGATTTTTTCAGTTCATAGAAGCGGTGATAGTACTCTTGAGGTACTTGAATGCTGAAGATAACACCTTCGAAATGATTGCTGTCGAGAGGTATGATGGGGTAGTTAAACACATGAGCAACAAGAAAAGTCCAATTGTGATCAACTCTGATTCTGAATGATAAGTTAACATACATGACATGATTGAGCTACACAAGTGATAAGTATCCCGAAATCCAAATGAAGTTCATAACTTCCAACAAACTTATAATGTAGATGTAGAATATGTTGGTGCTATTATCAACCAAGGTAGAATGTGTTTAGATGAAATGGTATGTAATAGTGTCTAAGGCTTAGTATGCTGATGTTAGGGTGACCTTACTATTTTGTACTAGTATGTCACATAACTAGTTGTTCATGTATGGGATTAGAGCTGTCAAAGTAGTCCCAAATTAAATTCATAACTTAACGGAAATACGCCAGTTTAACAATATTATCACATGATACGACATAATCGATCCAAATTACACAAAATCATCGTTTTTCTCACAATAACGTAATCACCAATTAATGATCCAAACGGTCCCAATTACACAAATTCTACGGTAATGACCCGTAATCACATAAACACACTTATTGACACGTAAACGATCCAAATTACACCAATTTGTCCATAAATTTGTACAATTACATAATCTCACATAAATGGTCAAAATTACCCAAATTTATCGTTAAATTACATAAACACAAATTCATAAAAATTACACTATTACACTTAAATAAATATTACACTTCAACGGATCGGACATAAAAGTGTAAAGCGTTATTTTGAACCATCACGCTAAACATGTGAGCAACGTCGCTCCTGTTTGTGATGAACTCTGATATATTATATATTATTTATATGTTGGGAAAACGGGGGGATACAATTGATATCAGAGCAGGTCGGTCCGTCCGGCTAAGTAGTTGAGTCGTTTGTGTCGTGTGACGGTTGAATACTGTCGTCGTGTTTTCTTATTATTGTTCGTCGTGAAGTGTACATTTTCGAGGACGAAAATATTCTAAGTGGGGGAGAGTTGTAACGCCCTATTTTATTATTTATTTATTTTATCAAGTTTAGTGTTTTTTTTGTATATTTTATTTGAATAATTGCGATGTGTGACTTTTATATTAGGTGTGGGTATTTATTAGTGGTTTATTATAGCATTATTAGTGAAGGAATATAATTAAATTAGATTAATGAGGCATAAGGGAAGTTTTGGAATAAGGGGAATTTTTGAGGTTAAGAATATGAGAGGTGTAGTTAATGAGATGAGTAGTGTTTTAATGATTTAAGCAGAGGGGAGTGCATATGGCAAGACGATATAGTTACATAAAATAATAGTAACAAATTCGGGAGGTGCGGGTAGAAATATGAAAGGATTAGTAACAAACTCAATTAAAGTTTATAAATAGAGAAGAGAATTAGAGAAGAAGGGTTACAGATAAAGAGAACAACAAGTGGCAAAGGAAAACTAGGGTTGTGGAGAAAAGAGGCAAGGAGCAATAGAGAGAAGAAGCTAGAAAGAGATTTCACCGTAGAAAATCATTAATTTCTCAAAACCTAGAGGTAAGGGTGGGACTAACCTTCTTTAATCTTAAGCATATGATTCTAAAAAGGGTCTAATCATGTTGTTGTTGTTAAATTTTGATGTTACAGAAATTAGGTCTAAAATCAATAAAATTTGTTGAAAGTGTATGCAATTCCATGAATTAATGTAAAGGGGGAGTCTTTATTCACAGTAAGGTTGTGTACTCATATGGGTAGTAAAGGGTTGTTAATTTTCGTTGTCATCTTAATATTTTTTTTATGATTCTTATACGTTTAATTTTTCGTTTCCGATGTGATGTCGATTTGGTAAAACATATACATGACAACCAGAACTTAGCCATATCATAATTTTTAATGTTCATCTTTTAGAATTAAGAATCTGGGTGAAGTCGTTTTCGTTTTAGAATCTTCGAATTTTATATGTTTCTAAAGCTAAAGCACATGATGTATTTGGCCCATCAAGGCATGAATTTGATTTTGTTACAAAATATTAACAATTAGATTGTCTGTGAATTAAAACAAATTGCCCACGTGAATTGCCTAATATAAAACCCATGGAAGCTACCTAGCCTCTGGTTTCACTTAACCCTCTTAGCAGACCTCCTCGATTGAAGATCTCTGACATGAGTCTTCCATAAGGAACCCAGGTTCTATTGTTGAGCTGGCTTTCCTTGAGTGTTTTGATCAGATGCTTGAAGAGATATTTTGGAAAATTGGCTTTCTCCTTCTTGAGAAAGAAGTGGAGAAATACCCTGTGCTCCAAGGAGGGTTGATCAGAACCTCCACCTTTTGGAAGCAGATTCTCATTTTGAATCTTTAGCATCATCCTCTTTTCCATAGAGAGACTGCTATAAGATCCTTTCTTCTTGCTACCAAAAATGGTTTCATTCACCACCTCATTCCACGGGCTTTTCTTGTTGTTATCAAGCCCATCTTTATAAACTCCTTCAGAAGCCCTGCCTATTACATAAGCAATAGTTTCCTGATTGATGAAGACAGGAACTCCCATGATGCTCGATCTGATTTATGTATCCACAAAGGGTTCCAAACCCATTTCTTCTCTTGACTTTCCTTCTAGAGAAGGATCAATTAGTACCTTTTGTCGTTCTTCAAGTTTGGCAGCGTGTTTGTCAAAAACTGATGCTCTAACCCAGAAATGTTTTACCAAACTTTCATAAGTTAGTCCATTAAGCATGCTGAAGTATGGACCAAGTTCTTGTGCTTCATAGAAATCCACTATGTCGCAACCATTCTTGATAAGAGAAGCAAAATCTACAGGTCTCTCTACCTGAACTGTCAAATCCCACTCTTCCAATGACATAGTTCTTCCTTTGATCTCGTATGCAGAAGCTTCTTGATGAGATGAAGTTCCTTGAACAATTTCGTGAGCAGCTGAGCTTGAAGTTGCCATTGATTGAAGATGATGAATGTTTAGGGTTCTAAGTGTTTTTTAGATTTTGAAAAAGAGAAAGCTTTGTTTGCAGAGAGAGAGTTTGAAATTCGAAAGTGTAGGAAGTGAAGTGAGAAGTGTGTGAGTGATTTAGTGTATTGAGTAAAACGATTGCAATTTCAGAGGGGACAAACAAACACAACATTAATGACAATTGGGGGCGCGGGGATAGTACATTCAAAGCATAAACATCATCATTGCCCTTTTAGTTACACACCAATACAAACACGCCACGTTGGCAAACTTCAGATGTGTTGTCTAGTTTCAGATGTGCTGTCTAGTTAAGTGGGACAGGTGTTGCCAGAAGCAACTCCAGTAATTCCACTAACTTCCACTATTCAGAAGCATAAAATCCAGCTATTGAAGTTCAGATGCTGACGTCATCTTCAGAAGCACATTTTCCTCAGACTCTCAGTTAAGAGCTTCTGATGGACCATAGCTTTTGAAGTTACTTCAGAACCTAACTTCTTGTTCAGGAGCAAACAATTTCAATCAGACACAAAATGCATGTTCAAATTTTTCTTTATAAAATCAAATCTTTCAACAGTTAAAGGTTTAGTGAATATATCAACCCACTGATGTTCAATATCAATGAATTGAATATCCAGAATCCCTTTTTGAACATAGTCTCTAATAAAATGGTGTTTGATTTCAATATGCTTAGCTCTAGAATGTAGAATTGGATTCTTTGACAAACAAATAACATCAGTATTATCACAAAAGATGGGAATACTGTTAGCACAAATCTGATAGTCTTCCAACTGATGTTTCATCCAGAGTAGTTGTGTACAACAACTTGCAGCTGAAATGTATTCTGCTTCTGCTGTAGACATTGCAATAGTTGCTTGTCTTTTGCTTACCCAGGATATCAGATTCTCTCCCCGGAACAGATAGTTACCACTGGTTGATTTTCTTTCAATCCTGTCACCAGCATAATCAACATCACAGAATCCAATCAACTTGTAATCTAAGGATTTCCTATAAAGGAGTCCAAGATTAGTTGTTCCTTTTAGATACCTAAAGATTCTTTTAACAACTGTTAAATGGGATTCCCTAGGATCTGACTGGAATCTTGCACACAAGCATACACTGAATAAAATATCTGGCCTAGATGCAGTGAGGTATAACAAAGAACCAATCATACCTCTATACAGCTTCTGATCTACCTTTGATCCATTATCTTCTTTGCTTAAGGTGCATGTTGGATGCATTGGAGTGTTCATCAGTTTACAATCTTCAAGCTTGAACTTCTTCAGAAGCTCCTTTGTATATTTTGTTTGATGAACATACACTCCATCTTTGCATTGATTGATTTGAATGCCAAGGAAGAACTTCAATTCTCCCATCATGCTCATTTCAAATTCATCCTGCATTAACTTAGAAAATTCCTTGCAAAGAGATGTATTAGTAGAACCAAATATTATATCATCAACATATATCTGCACAACAAGAATGTCTTTCTCAAGGGTCCTTCTGAAGAGTGTTGTGTCAACTTGACCTCTTTTAAAATCATTTTTAATCAAGAAATTACTTAGTCTATCATACCAAGCTCTGGGAGCTTGTTTCAAGCCATATTGTGATTTCTTAAGCTTGTAAACATGGTAAGGATTCTTAAGATCCTCAAAACCAGGAGGTTGTTTGACATACACTTCTTCTTCTATGACACCATTAAGAAATGCACTCTTGACATCCATTTGATATAATATTATGCCATGATTAACTGCATAGGATAAAAGTAACCTGATTGCTTCCAATCTTGCAACTGGAGCAAATGTTTCAGTGTAATCAATGTCTTCTTGTTGACTGTAACCTTGTGCAACAAGTCTGGCTTTGTTTCTAGTTACTTCACCTTGTTCATTGAGTTTGTTTCTGAATACCATTTTGTTCCAATAATGTTCTTCTGAGGTGGTTTGTGTTCCAGATCCCACACATCATTGCTTTGAAATTGATTAAGCTCTTCTTGCATAGCCAATATCCATCCATCATCTAAAAGTGCTTCATAAAATATAGTAGGTTCAATCACTGATAACAATCCTATCATAGACTCTTGTTTGAAGTATGATATTGTTCTCCTAGGACTGTCTTTGTTTCCAATGATTTGATCCTCAGGGTGTGAAGACTTGTGCTGGAAAGTACTCTTGGATTGATTTGCTTGATGAGAGCCATTTTGAGCTTTATCAAAAGCTACTTCTTCTTGAGCTTCTGATGTGGGTTCAGCTTCTGAAGTTGGTTCAGCTTCTGGACTAACTTCAGAATCACTAGTCTGATCAGGTTCTGGAGTATCTTCAGTAACCTGTATATCTGCACAACTTTCATCTTGCTCTGGAGTTTCATTTCCAGGCTCTTTGTCATCAAATTTTACATGCATAGATTCTTCAACACAGAGTGTCTCTGAATTATACACTCTGTATGCCTTTGACCTTTCAGAGTAACCTAAAAAGATTCCTCTTTGGGCCTTGGCATCAAATTTCTTTAGGTAGAACTTGTTATTCAGAATGTAGCATGTACATCCAAATTGATGAAAGTAAGATATATTGGGTCTTCTTCCTTTAAAGAGTTCATATGTTGTTTTCTCCAATATAGGTCTGATGTAAATCCTATTTTGAACATAGCATGATGTATTCACTGCTTCTGCCTAGAAGTGTTTAGCTAAATTGTTTTCATGGATCATAGTCCTAGCCATTTCTTGTAAAATTCTATTCTTTCTTTCTACAACCCCATTTTGTTGTGTAGTTCTAGGAGAAGAGAATTCATGGACAATTCCATGTTTTTCACAAAAAGTTTCAAATGGCTCATTTTCAAATTCTCCACCATGATCACTTCTAATTTTCAAAATTTTCATTTCTTTTTCAGATTGTATTTGAGTGCAGAAGTTATTGAATACATCATATGAACAGTCTTTATTTTTCAAGAACTTTACCCAAGTCCATCTACTGTAATCATCAACAATGACTAATCCATACTTGCTTCCATATAAAGATGCAGTGTTAACTGGTCCAAATAAATCAATATGAAGCAGTTCTAAAGGTCTTGAGGTTGAGACAATGTCTTTAGCTTTAAAAGATGATTTCACAATTTTTCCTCTTTGGCATGCACCACAGAGTGCATCTGAGTGATAGTCAATGTTGGGCAGGCCTTTGACAAGTTGTAAATTACTAAGCTTAAAGATTAACCTCTAGTTAGCATGTCCCAACCTTCTGTGCCATACCCACTTCTTATCATTCATTCATAGAAGACAAATTACCTTCAGATCAACCAGTTCAGAAAAATTGATTTTGTAGACATTTTCTACTCTCTTTCCTTTGAACACTATGGACTTGTTATCTTTGTTGATTACAGTGCAGTTGGTCTTTTCAAACATCACATCATAACCATTGTCACAAAACTGACTGATACTCAATAGGTTATGTTCAAGTCCATCTACCAACCACACATTATTGATTGAGATAGAAGAATTACCAATAGTTCCCGTACCAATGATCTTCCCAGACTGGTTGCCTCCAAACTTTACATTTCCTCCTTCTTTCATTGTAAGGGAGAGGAACATTGACTTCTCTCCAGTCATGTGCCTCGAGCAACCGCTATCCAAGTACCATGACTTTTGCTTTTGCTTTGCCCTTAGACATATCTGCAGCATTGGCAATTTCAGATTTAGGTACCCATTGTTGTATGGGTCCTTTGGGGTTAGTGCTGGAAGTTTTACTTACCATTTCATGTACCTTGAGGTGTGATTTAGGTAGCTTCTGATTAATCATTGCCTTAGGTTTCACACCTTTTGGTTTTGATACTTCAGAAGCAGCAACTGTTTTGTCCTTCTGAACCTTACTTTAAGACATCAGATTCTGACTTCATCAGACTCTGAGGAACAGGTTCTGATCTCTTGAGAATCTTAATCTTTGAGGTCTTAGACTTAGAATTTATCACAACCTTAGGCTTGGAGCTCTTTGGCTTTGAAGTAATCTTAGCCTTAGAGCTGGAAGCTTCAGGTTCTGATTGGACAACAATTTCCATTTTGACACCTTCAGGTACAAAAAAGGTTTTCAATCCTTCCTTAATACATTCACAATATGGATTGATATTGGTTTCATTAAATTTCGCTTCTGAGAATCTAATCCCTTTGCCATTGTTCTTGTAAATGCTATAAATCATAGAAGCAACTCTGCTTCTGTCAATGCCAGACATAATGAAATCTTCAAGAGCAATTTCATGGTTACTTAAAGACTTTCCATCACACTTTTCTTGTAGCTTCTGACATAAGAACTTGAGTTTGTCTTCATAGGTTTTACAAATGAAGTCAAAGCCTCTAAGTCCTTCTTCAGAAGCTTTCACATCCAATAGAGTTGTTTCTTGTTGCTTCATCAAAACAACATATTTTTATTTTAAATCCTTCAACTCATTGGTTCTCAGTTCAAAATGTGTGAGGAGTTCTTTAAGTGACTCTATAAGTTCTTCTCTACGAATTTTGGAATATACCTCATTTTCTTCTTCTGAATCTGATTCTGTTTCAGCTTCTGAAGTTGTTGTAGCTACTAACCCAACAGTTATCTTTGCAGCTTCATCAGAATCATCTTTATTAGACTCAGATTCACCATCCAAATCTTCCCATGTAACCATCAAACTCTGCTTGATCTGCTTCTTTATCTTGTTAGACTTGAAAGTTGACCTCTTTGACTTGTCCTTTGATTTCTCCTTCTGAAGATCAGGGCAATCAGCAATGAAATGTCCAGGCTTCTTGCAATTGAAGCAACCCTTCTGATCTTCTTTCTTGAAGCTTCTGTTACCACTCCTTCTGCTCAAGAACTTCTTGTTCTTCTTAGCTAGGTACTAAAGTCTGTTGGAGAGCAAAGCCATCATTTCAGCAGGATCTTCATCAGAATCTCCATCAAGTGATTCTTCTTCAGATTCTATGACTTTAAGTGCTTTTGATGACCTCCCTTTACATGGTAAAGCTATAGATTTACTCTTCTTAGCAGACTCATGTTCATTAAGACTTAACTCATGAACTTTGAGAGAGCTAACAAGATCTTCAACACTTAAAGTGTTTAAATCTTTAGCTTCTTCAATAGCAGTCACCTTAGGTCTCCATCTAGCAGGCAGACTTCTGAGTATCTTGCTCACATGATCAGAAGCAACATAACTCTTCTTCAATATTTGCAGTCCAGAGACTAGGGTCTGAAATCTTGAGTACATATCCTCAATACTTTCATCATCCTTCACCTTGAACAACTCATATTGATGAACTAGCATAAGTGCTTTGGCTTCTCTCACTTTCTTGCTACCTTCATAGTTTGCACAAAGTGAAGCAAACATGGCTTTAGCAGTGGATTTGTCACTCATTTTCATGTACTCTGCACGAGGTATAACAATGACAAGTGAGCCTCTGATCTTGTGATGCTTCTTGTACATCCTCTTCTTAGCAGGAGTATGTTTCTTTCTATCCACAACAACTCCTTCTTCATCAAGATCCAAGTCACTAACTCCATCTTCCAGAATATCCCAAAGTTCTTCATTTAGACCCATGATATAACTGTAGAAGTTGGTTTTCCACCATGAGAACACTTCAGGATCTCCATTGAACTTAGGAACCTTTCCTGAGTCAGCTTTCTTGTCATTGTAATCATAAGGTACATCATTATGATTACCACTAGAACCAGAACCAGAACCAGAAACAGATGATTCAGCAAACATGTTTTTCTCAAATCTTGGACTGTTACACTGTTAGGTGCTATCAACAGAACCAAGGCTCTAGATACCAATTGAAGGTGAGAAAAACACAAGAAGGGGGGGGGGGGGGTTGAATTGTGTTTGCTTTTTCTTCGTTTTCTCTAAGTTAAAGCACACAGACCATAAGCAGTTAGGAACAACTTCTGAAGTGATGTTCATAACCAAAATGCAGCGGATAAAATCAGAGAGAGAGAGAGAAGAAAGACACAAAGCAATTATACAAGTTCCTTCCACAATCCGAAAGTAGTCTTGTCCCCCTTGCACTTCCAAGGAGAGTTCACTAAAATGTAATATCTGATTACAAATGCTCAAGCACAACTGCAAGAGACTTCCAATGCTCAAGAACACAATCAAGAGACTTCTAATGCTCAAGCACACAAGCAAGAGACTTCATATCAAACAGAATTACAAGAAAAATGTTTGACACTTGAACACTTGATATACAATCAGAGGTGCTCACAATACAAATTAGATACAGACTCTTTGATACTTTAGAATTTCTATGATTTGAGCTTTAAGAAGAAATTCTAAGTGAACTCTTGGATGCTGGACAATTTTGACAGAGTTTTGGCGCTTTTTAAATTGTTGTAAAGTCTTATTCTTCTTCAAGTCTTCACTCCTTTATATAGAGGTGTGAAGCATGAACGTTGAGTTGCCAGCGCATCCAAAAAGAGTCATTTGAAGCTTTGATCAATCACCAATGATTCTTTGCCTGATATGTTTATTGTCCTATGAAGGAGCAATTTCAAATCTATTCCATGTATGAAGGAACACCGTTGCAGGCAGAGTTGTTATCCTTGTCTTGTAGCAGAGACAAACTTTGGGTAGTGGAGATAGTGGTTGTACAGTTCGTACATTATGT
This sequence comes from Medicago lupulina, assembly GCA_958299785.1. NCBI lineage: Eukaryota > Viridiplantae > Streptophyta > Magnoliopsida > Fabales > Fabaceae > Medicago > Medicago lupulina. Next base: position 42,026,066 of record OY283146.1, on the reverse strand, counting down.
ACTTTGTCAACGCTTCAAAAAGAAATAAGTAACCAATGCTTTTGAATCCCTTTGAGTTAGCCGTTGCTACTCTTTTCCACTCTTTCACAATATAAATACGACATCCAATCCATTAAACAACTTTTGAATCTTCAAGTTTGCATAACTTTATGAACTTGAGCTTCTGGTGATATACAACTTATGATGAACTTGCTTCTGATGACGTCATCACTTTAGGAGTGCTAAGTCTTCAGGAGCACTTCTAACTTCAGGAGCAGTTCTTCTTCAAACGCTTTTAAGCTTCCTTTTTGTTCAATTTCTTTGCTCTCTTTTGTTCATTTAGAACCTATAAGTGGTCTAAATTTTTTTGTCTATGGTCCTGTACACTTGAACAAATATTAACATATCCAATTAACATTTTTAATACTTTGTTATCACTCAAAACTTTTAAGAGTAATGTTAAACACATTTTGTTCCAACACATGTATATGATATTGCACTCACATGTGATTTATGTATATACTAAATTGAGGCGTGTTAACTTACTTAATTTGATTTCGGTCGGAAAATGCTAGTTTTACAAAAGTGAGATGAACTTAATGTGATTTTATGATTTCTTGGAGTTGGCCTAGCATACTCATATGCCTAAGCTACAATGAACGTAAGGGAGTAGTGCATATGCCTTGTTGAGGCAATTGGTGATGTTTACTTGATTTCGGTCGAGTCGCTTCAATTGTTTAGAAATTGGTCTTTCTTTGACATGTTAATGTGGATGATTATATATATATATATATATATATATATATATATATATATATATTATATATATATATATTTGAATGTTGATAATGGTCATGATTATGTTTTGGTGTTGATTATGGTGATGCTTGTTAATTACTATGATGACAATGTTGGTGAATTATATATGTATATGTGTATATATGTTGTTGGTGAATTTTCTTACATGCTATTGGCGATGACTTGATAATGTAAGCATGTATTGAAATATGTTGGTGTTGATTGTTGAAATTGTGTGAACATATGCATGGTTGTTGTTGAGTCATATGTTCATGCATTCATATCCATGTTGGTGACCAATACTTTGTATTTAATTATTCGGGGTGATTATGATGTGCAGTTGGCATCATGGGGTGACGACCTCGGAGGTGACTTAGTGTCACATGCATCTAGGAGTCTAGAACATTGCATGCATTTATTACTTGAAGAGTCGTGTCATAAATGAATATGTGACTTGATGCATTGTGCTTGGTGATATTTGGTGAACGTTGTGATTATGTGACTTGGTGATTGTCGTAATTGTTGATTCGTATACTTGACGAATTGTATACTTGTTACAAATGTCGTTGAAGTTATGATTCATTTTGTAACACCCCGTTTTCCCAACATAAAATAAATATAAAGAATATCAGAGTTTTTCATCATAAACGGAGCATCACATTCAACTTACAAAATTCAACAATATAAATAGAATAAAAGTACTATTTATTAAAACAATTTGTCTTTATAAAAATCCAATAATCATGCAGCGGAATAGTTTTTAACAACTTATAACAACTTTTGGCTCTTAAAGGTCACAACATCAATATCTTAAATAGTTCTCATGAAATTATTTCAACATCATTAAAAAGGAAATACGTAACAAGGAAACATGCAATAAAACAATCCCCATCTCGTTACGTATTAGAGCATCCTAGACGACACGACGAAGATTACTCACAAAACATTTTCAAGTCACTCCAACGCCATTAGAAATATAACTCAATTATCTACAACTTTCATGTTTACACCAAAAGCTAGTTCGAAGCAGAAATGGGTGAAAAAGACGCAAGAACACGAAACAGGCGATGCTGTAACTGTGCAGCTCGCGAGGCGACAGACAACCCTGCGGTAATGAACCAGTTTTCACCCCAAAAAACCCCAATTTTATCAACCCTAACCCCAAATTTGATAGGAAACATTACCTATGATTATTCTATAGCTTAGACATCACTTCTCTACGTTAACTCATGAAATTCATACACTTTCTACCATCTTTATTGATTTTAACCTAATTTTCGAAATTCTTAAAAACTACAACAACGATTAATTTCTATGAATTACAACTTGATATTAATGAAGGTTAGTCTCACCCTTAGCTTAGATTGGTTTCTGAAATCAACAGCAGCGTTCTTCTTTCCTAGGGTTCTCTCTGAGTTCTCCTCTTTCTCCTCTTTTCTCCAAAAATTGAATGTGTTATGTTTTCTAAACTCTTACTGACTCTTAACCTAATTTATAATTACTCTTCTCACCAAAAACTACTCTCTTCCCTATTATCTTATTATTTCTAATAATATTATACTTCTCCCCCACTTAACAATAATCATAATAATACACCAAATAACAAATATATCTCCACACAAAATAACAAATATATTCCTATACTAGATAACATATATATTTCCGCACAAAATAACACATATATTTCTACACAAAATAACAAATATATTTTTACACCAAATAACACATATTAGCATATTTCATCAAAATATATATTATAAATCAAATAATAATACACTAAAAATACAATAAATTAATAAAATATTAAATATTAAAAGTAGGGCGTTACAACTCTCCCCCACTTAGAATATTTTCGTCCTCGAAAATGTACCTTTAGTCAGACAATCTTAATTCAGTTTTCACTACAAAACAAACAACAATTTAGGGCCATACAATGATGGTATTCTAACTGTTAGACGACACTACTTGACTCAACTACTTGGCCGGACGGACCGACCTGCTCTGATACCAATTGTAACACCCCGTTTTCCCAACATAAAATAAATATAAAGAATATCAGAGTTTTTCATCATAAACGGAGCATCACATTCAACTTACAAAATTCAACAATATAAATAGAATAAAAGTACTGTTTATTAAAACAATCTGTCTTTATAAAAATCTAATAATCATGCAGCGGAATAGTTTTTAAGATCTTATAACAACTTTTGGCTCTTAAAGGTCACAACATCAATATCTTAAATAGTTCTCATGAAATTAGTTCAACATCATTAAAAAGGAAATACGTAACAAGGAAACATGCAATAAAACAATCCCCATCTCGTTACGTATTAGAGCATCCTAGACGACACGACGAAGATTACTCACAAAACATTTTCAAGTCACTCCAAATCCATTAGAAAGCTAACGAAATTATCTACAACTTCCATGTTTACCCCAGAAGCCAGTTCAAAACATAAATGGGTGAAAAAGACACAAGAATGCGAAACAAAGGATGATTTTCCCAAAACACACTTGGAGTGTTTTTATCATAACTCAAGATTCACAAAACATTTTCACGTCACTCCAACGCCATTAGAAATATAACTCAATTATCTACAACTTCCATATTTACACCAAAAGCTAGTTCAAAACAGAAATGGGTGAAAAATACGCAAGAACACGAAACAGGCGATGCTGTAACTGTGCAGCTCGCGAGGCGACAGACAACCCTACGGTAATGAACCAGTTTTCACCCCAAAAACCCCAATTTTATCAACCCTAACCCCAAATTTGATAGGAAACATTACCTATGATTATTCTATAGCTTAGACATCACTTCTCTACGTTAATTCATGAAATTCATACACTTTCTACCATCTTTATTGATTTTAACCTAATTTCCGAAATTCTTAAAAACTACAACAACGATTAATTTCTATGAATTACAACTTGATATTAATGAAGGTTAGTCTCACCCTTAGCTTAGATTGGTTTCTGAAATCAACAGCAGCGTTCTTCTTTCCTAGGGTTCTCTTTGAGTTCTCCTCTTTCTCCTCTTTTCTCCAAAAATTGAATGTGTTATGTTTTCTAAACTCTTACTGACTCTTAACCTAATTTATAATTACTCTTCTCACCAAAAACTACTCTCTTCCCTATTATCTTATTATTTCTAATAATATTATACTTCTCCCCCACTTAACAATAATCATAATAATACACCAAATAACAAATATATCTCCACACAAAATAACAAATATATTCCTATACTAGATAACATATATATTTCCGCACTAAATAACACATATATTTCTACACAAAATAACAAATATATTTTTACACCAAATAACACATATTAGCATATTTCATCAAAATATATATTATAAATCAAATAATAATACACTAAAAATACAATAAATTAATAAAATATTAAATATTAAAAGTAGGGCGTTACACATTTGAACTTATGTTGGTTATTAATTATTGTTTATGAATAATTAAATGCTTAATCTTTTGAAAACCGAACTTGATGTTTTTAAACATTCAATTGATTATGCTTGTTTATGTAATGTATTGACTAACCCCCTAGTGGTTGTTTGGTCACCGCCTCACCATATCTTGAATATGGTGTAGACAGCGTGCATTAGTAGCTTTGTTGCTTGCTTGGTGAGCGCTTGAGGATAGCGGGAGCTTCCTCTAATTATCTTTCTAGAGTCTTTAGTATAGGGCTCTGATCTTAGGATGTCGGTCTTTAGTTTTATAGATGTGGACTATTTTACTTGGTGTTGAGATTTGTACTCTTATGTTGAAACCAGAGTTAACTTGGTTATGTATTTATGATGATTATGACATGACTATTTGAGATGTATGCTATTTATCCGCTGCGACGTTTTTGAGAAAATTTTATGCATGTTGTTTTGAGACTTATTGAAGATGTGACAACTATTTCTTGAATTTTTTATATATTAGCGTGTTTTATCGTTTTAATAGAAGTAGGGCGTTACAAGCCCCAGCTCACGTAGTGAGTTACCCCAGTACAGGTCACCCTGTTCTTGGTTGTTCCCTCTCGAGAGTACTCCAATTTTGACCCAAAATCCCCTTTTTTGATTCCCTTGATCCCAAATTCGAACCCAAAACTTGTACACTAGTTTATAAACATAAAAAGGCATTCAAAACCACAACAAACTTCAAATCATAACATAAATTCACCTCAAATTCATCAAGAATCACAATTCACCATTTATGACCCATTTACTTCAAAACTCATTAAATCGACAACAACTTAACCACAACTTCACAAATAGTAATACCCAAGGCATAATTTATCATCAACAACAAAACATAACATCAATCAAAGCATAAGCTCACAATTTTATCAATAATTAACAACAACAACTCCATTTTCACTCATTTAAGCAAAAATCATCAAAAAATCTTATCAACAACAACAACTATGAGTTTCAAGCACATGACACATAATTGAAAACAAAGTGATTAGGATTTAATTATGAAATAGCACTATCCCCCTTGTAACGCCCTATTTATTTATTCGATTATTTTGTGGAGTTTAGAGTCTAATTATATGTTTTATTTAAATATGTGATATGTGATATTTTACTAAGTGACTTTAATTATTTATTTAGTAGATTATGGCTAAAAATAGAATAAGATTTGAAAATAACATAGAATATTTAGAGTTGTGGGGCTGAAATAGAATTTTAAGGAGTTTAGTGGACTTAAGTGAATTATGAGAGTTGGCTTAGGTTATAAAAATAGAAAACCTAGAGTAAGAATAGTTTTCATGTAAAACAGTTTTTGGGAGAAAAGGGAGAAAAGTGAGAAGACAAGAGGAAGAGCTAGAGGTCTGCGATTTCATCATCCAAGGTAAGGGTGGGGCTAGCTTTCTCTAATAATGGGTTTATAATTCAGAAATTGTATTTAACATGTTGTAGATAGTGAATTTGAGATTTTGAGAATTAGGTTAAATTTCATGAAATCAAGGTAGAAAGTGTGTAATTGCATGAATTAATGTAGGGAATTGATGTCTAAGTCGTAGATTACCCGTAGGTATTGATTCCTAACAGTTTTGGGGTTTAGAAGGTTGAATTTGGAGTGTTAGGGTGAGAACAGAGGTCTGTTCGCAGACCCTTCTGTCATCGCTCGCCCCAGCGAGCGATTATCCTCGCCTCGCGAGCTGTTGTAGGTAGCTCGCCTCGCAAGCAATGTTACCCGCCCGACGAGTAGTCTCAACTCGCCACAGCGAGTGTTCTTCCTTGCCTAGCGAGCTGTTCAGTAGGAAATAGTGATTTTTAGGAAAAAGATTTTTGGGTCAAGTTATATATGATTTTGAATGCCTTTTGATGATTAAAAATTATTAGACTAATTACAGAATCACTTTTGGGCATCGGGAAGTTAAAATTGGGATTTTTGGTGAAAAATGGTCATAAAGCCGTAGCTACCCAGTTTTGCTCGCCTTAAGTGAGTAGACTTCCTCGCCTCACGAGTAGTGTTATCGCGATTTTCGGGTGTCAAATCATCGATTAGATTTGAACCTTTCAATCATTGATATCTCTATTTTTTTTTGGGGAAAGGTAAAATCGAGAAAAAACCTTAGAAATTCTGAGCTCGGGGCTGATTTCACTACGGGAAGGTGTTAGGCACCCGCAATGACTATAGTATCCTATAGGAACCATTTTACTAGTCTTATGCATACGCTTTGCTTTTATCGCTATTTGTAAAAAAGGGGTTGATTTTAAGAATGAGAGGGAGAAGATTTGAGTATTGTTTTTATTGGACTTGGAGAGATTTTGAGTCTCTTGCCTACATACCCTTTTAAGGGATCAAAATTCCATGTAGTTCTCTTCCAAAATATTTTTGTGGGTTGGTTCAATTTTAGTTTTGAAAATAGTTTTGAAGAAAAGAATGAGAGGCCGTAAAGGCATGAGATTTGGAAATAAGTGAGGTTAGTCCAATTTATTTACAAAAATGGTTAAAGTTGAGAATTAGTATTCATTTTGATTTGCTTAAGAAAATAAAGGAAAAATGGGTGAAGTTTTGACTTCACTTTATTGCAAAAATCTTTGAGTGATGTGTTAGTTTTTTTTTGAGAAAGAAAGAATGAGTTTTTTTCTAAGTATCACGCTTCCTAAACATACATCTAGCGGTGAACATACAACTTGTGTGCGTGTCGGTGCTTGTGTCGGTGTACATCATTATAGTCCATAGTCCTTTACATTGGGTCCTATTTTACATTCTATGGTCTTGCATGAAATTAAAGAAAGTAAACTAAAACTAACCTAAAAATTGGGAGATTGAATGGAACCTAAACTTAGAGAATGGGGATGAATTGGAGCTTTCAATAGGCATGAAACACAAAATGGTTAGTGAAGCAATATGCAATGATAATGAAATGTTAGGCAACAAGAACAACATAATATGGAGGGATGTGAAGAAAAAATGCATGCTAACTAATCATGACCTATGAAACAAGAAACTGAAAGCTAAACTTTGCAAAATTAGGAAACTAGCACCTAAACTCGTAAGATAAAAGCTAACCTATTAACAAGATTGAAAGTATTGCAAAATCGTAAACAAAGATCAAACTTGACAAAAATAGAACATATTGCAAGAATTGTAAACAAAGTCGACTAACACAATTGAACATATCGCAAAATTGTAAGCAAAATCAATTAACTAACACAATTAAACATATTGCAAAAATTGTAAGCAAAATCAACTAACACAATTGAATGAATTAGCACAACATCAGGGGTAAACTTATCATAAAATTAAGTGCCAAACACCAACGTCACATGACAAGTTTCGGATCAAACATTGCACGAGAAAATTCACGCGAAAACGCACAAAATATACGAATCAAGAAATGAAATTGACACATATTATTTCCATCAGTCCTGAACATGTGAAAATATCGCTAAACAGCCAAAAACATATCGAGAACACATAGTAATTTTTTGGAATTTTCACAAGGAAAAAAGTAGTGCACAGAGGTTCAGATAGCAAGGAAAAAGGTGCAATTAGCAACAAAATTCAAGAAATCACAAAAAAGCTCAGGGCCCATAGTCACAAAACCCAACCCCACGGATCTGATGGATCCGGATCAAACTAACGCTTTAGGAGCGTTGGATTGATCCAGATCCGTCAGGATCTTGATCAGACGCTCAGTATTAAGGGAGAGTGGACCGGATATGGAGCGACCCGGTCCAGAAGCTTGTATAAAAGGGCATTCAACCTGGTTTCCCTCATTCTTTCTCTTCCGTTCTCTCTCTTCTCCTTCGTTCCCTCTTCTCTCTTCACCAACCCTAACCCTAATCCGGCCAATCCAACCCAGAATTTGCTCATCCATGGGTTAAACAACTCGTGCTTTCATCTTAAGCATGAATCCGTCAAAAACAAACAGTTTTAGCCGTTGAAACGATGTGAATCTTCGCGTTTTGGTGCCTGTTCGAACCGTTCGGCTTCTTTATGTTCTTGGATGAAATCTTTGTGAAAACTTCGGGGATTCACTCTGATTCACACTCGTTGTGAATCTTGAAGTGTTTCCTTGCCTTTTTCGAACTGTTTTTCGTGTTAGGGTTAGGGTTTTGGACCGAACGACTTGAACTAGCTAGGGATTCACATCGTTTGAGGCTTTGTAGTGATTTTTCAACGTGATTAAAGGAGGTTTGAGAGTTACCTGAGTCTGTTAGCCGGAGATTTTGGTTCGTTCCTCTGATTCTTTGGTTCGGATCCTTGCTGGTGAGCTTTCTCTCTTCTTCTCTGACTCAACGCTGTGAAATCCTTCGCTTATTTCCCTTTTTCTTCTCTGATCTCACGCTGTGATCGCGCTTGCAGCGCGCTACCTCCGGTGGCGTGCTCGCGTTTGGATTGCAGCTTCACCAGTTCAATGATGAAGATTCTTGTGAATCTCTGAGAACTTGCTGGAAAATTCGTATGAATTTGCTTCCATTTTGATCCCGTGTGTTGAATTCAGAGGCTGAATTGAAGCTTTCTGTGGAACGGTTCTGAATTGGCTTTGATTCTGAGTTAGGGTTTATAGAAATTGTTCATTGTGTTCTTGAGGTTTTCTGGGTTTGTGATGATTCTGATCTAACTGACATGAGAGAGAAAGATGAATTCTGTTTGTGACCTGGCTTCTCTTTTGAAAATTCTGACACTGTTCACTATTTATAAGCTGCCATGTGGCCTCTGACCCAATAGGAATGTGACACGTGGGATTGAACACTTGCGTGGCAACTTGGACTGTTTGACTCAAGGACTAAAATGTAAATTTAAAAAGTTTAAGGACTGAAATGTAATTTTAACAATCTTAAGGACAGAACTGCAAAAAAAGAAAAAGGATTGACTTGAAAATAAAAAAGGTATTTGGGACTGTTTTGAAAATAGAATTTGGACACTTTTGCAATTTAAAACAAAGTTTGGACTTATTTGCAAAAAGTGAAATAAAATTGGTAAAAAATGTAAATTTGAAAACAACGTAAAGTGAAACATTTAAAAACAACAAAATGGACTAAAACGAACAAACTACCAAAATGAGGTATTTTAAAATACCTCTCTGCCCAAAATTTACTTGATGTAAAAAGACCAAAATGCCCCTGGGGACTAAAATGGCTCAGACTGACTCAGATGCAGACACAAATGGTTTTGTACAAAATTTGATATATGATTCATGCAAACAAATTGAAAAGACTCAAAAACAGATGCAGGGACTGAAAATGGGTTCCTTCGTAGGAAATGACCAAAATACCCTTTTGTAAGATTTTATGCAAAAGATTGAGATAAATGCAGGAAAAATCGTAAAGTGAATTTAAAGACAGAGATAGCAATGTATATGGTTGAAGCACAGTAGTAAATTGCAGAGTAATACACAGTAAATTGAAAGAGTATCAGGAATAGGAAGGAATTTTAAACGAGTATTTGTAGGTCCAAAATGAGGGTATGACAAGTAGCTTTTCTTGTGAGCTCGCCACCACGAGTATATGTCCTCGCCTCGCGAGTTATGCTATGTCAGATTGCCTATGTTGGATTCTTGTACCATTTACAGTTGTTTCTGTTTTGAATTGAGCTTTGTTATAAACATGTGAATTGTTGATATATGCCTTAACTTTCCAGTAGCTTTGGTTTGATATGCGAATCTCCTATGATTGATTTATATGAATTTTATGATGAAGTTGTCTAAGATGTCAAAGTTCTAAGATGTTGTCTGTAACGCCCTAGTCGCTATTTTGTTATTTTTAGTTGTTGGGCATGTTTTATTTGAATTTATAAATGATTATGTGAATATGTGGTGTGTTTATTCGTTTATAATAATTTATGTGAAATAATTGAGTTATATGATGTATTGATGTATTATCTAAATGCATGTTATTTGTTATTTAATTAATTAGTAGTGGGATATAATATTTGCTTTGTTTTAAGAAAATAGAAGGAATATTATTATTTTGGAGAATTATGAAAATAGGAAGAATAATGTTTATTTAGAAAAAGGGATTTATTTGGAGTTAATAAAATTAAGGAGGGTTAATGAGAAATTAAAATGAAAGTTATTGGGGGAGTTAAGAGAAAGAAAGGAGTTATGTTTTGTTAAGGAAAGAATAGGAAGAAGTCAGTAAGCATTGTACGTATCAGAGAAAACAAGAAACAAACTTTTTGGGAGAAAGAGAGAAGAACCAAGAGCAAAGGGGGATTAGCCAAGAGGAGAGATTTTTGTAGCAATTGTCATCTAATCAGGTAAGGGTGGGCTAGCAATTCATTGGTTAATATATACATGTATGTTTTCATGATTTTGGATTGAAAATGGTGATTTGTTGGTTTAGGTTTAATATTTATGAAAAATGCCATTGTTGATGAATTATGTTGTGATTGATGATGTTTCTATAAAATGTTTGTTGTTTTGATGAGTAGTGAACCCATAAACAATGTTCTAAATCATTTTGGGTGATTGGGGGATCAAAATTGGGTTTTTGGATGATTTAGGGCTTAGAAAATCGTAGTTTGAAAACTGCCCAGATGAAGCTTCGCTTAAGCGAGATATTTTTCGCTTAAGCGAGATTCCCAGAATGCTGTCCAGATGAAATTTCGCTTAAGCGAGATGCAAGCGAACCCCGAGCGAGATTCCCCCAGACTTTCGTCATTTAAGTCGCTTGAAGCGAGATTAACTTCGCTTAAGCGAGATTGGTCCTGTGCGACCATTTTGTGCAATTTTTCAAAGTGCTCCTAACCCAAACCTAAGCTTCCTAACTTGTTTGTTAGATTTATTAATAATTGTTTGGATGATGAAACTTATATATGAAGATGAATATGATGGAATTATGTATGTTTACATGAAATAAAATATACTTTGCTAAGTTTGAAGTTGTTCTTGATGTTGTTGAGTGGTTGTGTCGAGTTGGGGAGGGTGTCTTAGATGTTAGACACAGTTGTTGATGTCCTAGTTGTTGTTGTTGTTGGTTGCATGCTGATATGCACCATTAGTTGTCGTAGGGTTGTATGCAGATATACACCATTGAGTCTTCATAACTCATTTGCATCGTTGGGGGCTTATGCCCTGGAATGTTTATACATTCAATTGGTGAGGGCTCATGCCCTGGAATGCTAGTCATTCATCTGGTGAGGGCTTATGCCCTGGGATGCTTTAACCATCCAAAAATTTGTGGGGGCTTATGCCCCGGAATGCTTAGCATTCAACGCGCGTAGTTGGTACCACATTTGCATAATGCATTAGTAGTTGATGGAGTCTTGCATTAGTTGTTGTAGGTGTGAGTTGTTTTGTAGAGATGTTGTTGGTGAGGTGTCGCCACAAGTGATGTTGTCGTTGATGTTGTTAACCGAAGATGAATCTAAATAATATTGATGATGTTGTTTGTAACACCCCGTTTCCCAAAACAACGTTTAATAAAGAATATATAATCAGAGTTCAACAAATACGGGCATGTCACACTACTTTTCAAAAATTCATAAATAGAAAATATCCTATTTATTCAACAACATAAATTAATCTCGTAATATTTTGCAGCGGAAAAGTCTTTTTTAAAATATAATCAACTTCAACAAAATCTTGGCACAAAGGCCTCAACAATAAAATGATATCCAACATAATTAAGGTTCAACAACATTATTTAAAAATTCGATACATAAAGGAATGAAAGAATAAGACAACGTTTCCCATCCCGTTACGTATCAGAGCCCTAGGACACTTGAGCCGACAATCCTATAAGCCTTCACTACCTGCACTTGCCCACAAGGCGGCAATTCCAACAGAAGGGGTGAGAAACACATTCAATAATAATAATATATAATTCATCAAATCGATGAAACAACAACAAATTATACCACAAGTATCAACAAGTTAATATATGTATATATATATTGCAACAGCAACGTTATCAACATCAACGACATTTAGCAAGATACAACAACAATAAACAATCAACAACAACAATATCAACAACATCAACAAATCATCACATATAACGAAAACATCTCAAATATTCACAAGTACATCATAACATCACAAATACTTCAACACGTCATAAATACATCAACAAGTCACAATTACACCATCACGAATACATCATCACTTTGCAAATTACATCATCACTTCACAATTACATCATCACTTCACAAACGACACGACACGACTATGCAACACTTAGACCTCATGCATGTGGTACCAACCAGGGCATCAAGCCCTCAACGTATAAGCGTAAATAGGATCACAGGGCATCAAGCCCTCAACTTACAGGGCATCAAGCCCTCAACGTAATATGTATAAATATACATTACAGGGCATCAAGCCCTCAACTTAAATGAGTATGCAATGGACTCAACATCTTACGACTTAACAACTTAGACACCTCGTATGACTCCAATAATTTGGATCGACATCTTACAATTTAAACAACTTAGACCAACATTAACATCCTAATCACGACAGCAAGGCAACACCATTAAATAATATGCAGCAAGTCAACATCAACAATAATCGCCCAGTATAACCATTACCACTTCATATGAACATCTTTCACAATATATAAATCTGTCACATAATTCCAACTCTAAATCATCAATCATTACATTATTTATAAATTACACTTAGTCAAATAATTCATCAATCACACTATCACATCAATTCAATTTATCATAACATTATACACGGCATATACATTCATTAAATTACCTTATTATTAAAATGACACATCTTTAAATGATACATCTTTATATAACACATCTTTAAATCAATACATATTCAAATAACACATCTTTATATCACACATCTTCAAATGATACATCAATTACATCATTAAATAACACATCATCAATTATTTATCTTTGCTCATCAATTCATATCTAATCAAAACATTCTTCAAAAATAAAGCTAGTTGATCAGTAAAACATAAGCCAAATACTCATAAAACACTCCGACTAAATCCCTAATACTTAAGTTTGAAGTTGGGAAACCAACCATAAGTTTTGGACTAACTTGGGATTAGTTAAGCTAAGTTTTCTTAAAATTTTCTGAAGACCTACTTGGACTATTTTTATCATAACTCGAGATTTACAAAACATTTTCGAGTCAAACCAGTGCCATTAGAAATCTAACTCAATTATCTACAACTTTCATGTTTACACCTAAGGCCAATTATGTATCAATCAATACCAGTTTTCATTTCAAATTCGGACAAAGTTGTGCTGAAATTCATAAAAATTCACTGTGACCTATGTTCAGTAATTTGACCATAACTCAAGTTATATAAATCATTTTGACGTCAGACCAATGGCATTAGAAAGCTAACATTCATACCTACAACTTTCGTGTTTACACCGAAAGCTAGTTCGAAACAGAAACTGATGCAAAAGACGCAACAACATGAAACAGGGTATGCTGTCAAAGGTAGCTCTCGGGAAAACTCTATTTTTCACTCAAAAACCCAAATTTCATCTACCCAAATCCCAAATTTGATAGAGAACAATGTTTACAGGTTCTATATACAACATAACAATCAAAACAACACAGAAAACATGCATTAAACAACACAATTCATCACATCATATCAATTATCATAAACTTTCTAAACCCTAAACCTAGAACACAATTTCATCAACAATCAAAATTATATATACATATTATTGAAGGAATCCCACCCTTACCTTAGATTATGATTCCTGAATTAAGCTGCGTTCTTCTCTCTTCTTCTAGCCTCTTCTCTTGGTTCTAGGTTTTCTCCTCTTCTTCTCTCAAAAACTCACTTTCTCTTTTTTTTTCAATTGTACGTAAAACTCTTTCTGACTCTCCTTTTCTTTTTATTGTAAACTATAACCCCCTCCTATTTCCTTAACTCCCACTTATTCCTCATAATTATACTTAATTCCCTTTAAACCAGATAATACTATTTTCTACCTTTTTATTAAATAAATAAAATAATCAAACAACATTTATTTGAATAAAACACAACACCATAAATCATATAATAAATTATCATCACACCAAATATCACACAATTCATACCAAGTCATATATTTCACATAAAATCATATCTAAATCATATATGTCAAATATAGTCATATAAAATCATATAAAAATACTCAAACATCAACTAAAAATAATTAAATAAAAATGGGGCGTTACAACTCTCCCCAACTTAAAGAATTTTCGTCCTCGAAAATGAACCTCATGCAAACAATTCTGGATAAGACTTCAGCACCTTAGTTCTCTACACAACAAACAACAATTAAGACAACAAAAGACAGTATAAAGCTGTCACACAACACTACTAGGCTCGACACGACTCTACTAATTGACCGGACGGACCGACCTGCTCTGATACCAACTGTAACACCCCGTTTCCCAAAACAACGTTTAATAAAGAATATATAATCAGAGTTCAACAAATACGGGCATGTCACACTACTTTTCAAAAATTCATAAATAGAAAATATCCTATTTATTCAACAACATAAATTAATCTCGTAATATTTTGCAGCGGAAAAGTCTTTTTTAAAATATAATCAACTTCAACAAAATCTTGGCACAAAGGCCTCAACAATAAAATGATATCCAACATAATTAAGGTTCAACAACATTATTTAAAAATTCGATACATAAAGGAATGAAAGAATAAGACAACGTTTCCCATCCCGTTACGTATCAGAGCCCTAGGACACTTGAGCCGACAATCCTATAAGCCTTCACTACCTGCACTTGCCCACAAGGCGGCAATTCCAACAGAAGGGGTGAGAAACACATTCAATAATAATAATATATAATTCATCAAATCGATGAAACAACAACAAATTATACCACAAGTATCAACAAGTTAATATATGTATATATATATTGCAACAGCAACGTTATCAACATCAACGACATTTAGCAAGATACAACAACAATAAACAATCAACAACAACAATATCAACAACATCAACAAATCATCACATATAACGAAAACATCTCAAATATTCACAAGTACATCATAACATCACAAATACTTCAACACGTCATAAATACATCAACAAGTCACAATTACACCATCACGAATACATCATCACTTTGCAAATTACATCATCACTTCACAATTACATCATCACTTCACAAACGACACGACACGACTATGCAACACTTAGACCTCATGCATGTGGTACCAACCAGGGCATCAAGCCCTCAACGTATAAGCGTAAATAGGATCACAGGGCATCAAGCCCTCAACTTACAGGGCATCAAGCCCTCAACGTAATATGTATAAATATACATTACAGGGCATCAAGCCCTCAACTTAAATGAGTATGCAATGGACTCAACATCTTACGACTTAACAACTTAGACACCTCGTATGACTCCAATAATTTGGATCGACATCTTACAATTTAAACAACTTAGACCAACATTAACATCCTAATCACGACAGCAAGGCAACACCATTAAATAATATGCAGCAAGTCAACATCAACAATAATCGCCCAGTATAACCATTACCACTTCATATGAACATCTTTCACAATATATAAATCTGTCACATAATTCCAACTCTAAATCATCAATCATTACATTATTTATAAATTACACTTAGTCAAATAATTCATCAATCACACTATCACATCAATTCAATTTATCATAACATTATACACGGCATATACATTCATTAAATTACCTTATTATTAAAATGACACATCTTTAAATGATACATCTTTATATAACACATCTTTAAATCAATACATATTCAAATAACACATCTTTATATCACACATCTTCAAATGATACATCAATTACATCATTAAATAACACATCATCAATTATTTATCTTTGCTCATCAATTCATATCTAATCAAAACATTCTTCAAAAATAAAGCTAGTTGATCAGTAAAACATAAGCCAAATACTCATAAAACACTCCGACTAAATCCCTAATACTTAAGTTTGAAGTTGGGAAACCAACCATAAGTTTTGGACTAACTTGGGATTAGTTAAGCTAAGTTTTCTTAAAATTTTCTGAAGACCTACTTGGACTATTTTTATCATAACTCGAGATTTACAAAACATTTTCGAGTCAAACCAGTGCCATTAGAAATCTAACTCAATTATCTACAACTTTCATGTTTACACCTAAGGCCAATTATGTATCAATCAATACCAGTTTTCATTTCAAATTCGGACAAAGTTGTGCTGAAATTCATAAAAATTCACTGTGACCTATGTTCAGTAATTTGACCATAACTCAAGTTATATAAATCATTTTGACGTCAGACCAATGGCATTAGAAAGCTAACATTCATACCTACAACTTTCGTGTTTACACCGAAAGCTAGTTCGAAACAGAAACTGATGCAAAAGACGCAACAACATGAAACAGGGTATGCTGTCAAAGGTAGCTCTCGGGAAAACTCTATTTTTCACTCAAAAACCCAAATTTCATCTACCCAAATCCCAAATTTGATAGAGAACAATGTTTACAGGTTCTATATACAACATAACAATCAAAACAACACAGAAAACATGCATTAAACAACACAATTCATCACATCATATCAATTATCATAAACTTTCTAAACCCTAAACCTAGAACACAATTTCATCAACAATCAAAATTATATATACATATTATTGAAGGAATCCCACCCTTACCTTAGATTATGATTCCTGAATTAAGCTGCGTTCTTCTCTCTTCTTCTAGCCTCTTCTCTTGGTTCTAGGTTTTCTCCTCTTCTTCTCTCAAAAACTCACTTTCTCTTTTTTTTTCAATTGTACGTAAAACTCTTTCTGACTCTCCTTTTCTTTTTATTGTAAACTATAACCCCCTCCTATTTCCTTAACTCCCACTTATTCCTCATAATTATACTTAATTCCCTTTAAACCAGATAATACTATTTTCTACCTTTTTATTAAATAAATAAAATAATCAAACAACATTTATTTGAATAAAACACAACACCATAAATCATATAATAAATTATCATCACACCAAATATCACACAATTCATACCAAGTCATATATTTCACATAAAATCATATCTAAATCATATATGTCAAATATAGTCATATAAAATCATATAAAAATACTCAAACATCAACTAAAAATAATTAAATAAAAATGGGGCGTTACATTGTTGCTAATATTGATGATGTTGTTGCTAATATTGATGATGTTGTTGCTTATATTGATGATGTTGCTGCCCATGCTGATGATGGTTGTTATTATTTGTTGTTGTTTTTCAATGCAATTTGATGATTCATATATTTATATATTACCTTTGTGTTGTGAACTCACCCCTTCTGCTGGAATTGCCGCCTCGTGGGCAAGTGCAGGTAGCGAAGGATAGATAGGAGTTGGCTCTTGTGTCGTAGGCTCTGATATGTAACGGGATGGGATTTGATGTTAATGATTTCATTCTTTTATGTATCGGTTTTTGAGAACATGTTGCTTAGACTTTTATAGATGTTGAAGATTTAAATCATCGTTGAATAATATTTTTATTATGTTGAGGCCTTGTGCCAAGGATGTTAATTTTAGTTGTTGATTGATTATCAAATAAATATTCCGCTGCAGATTTTTATAAAATGATGTGTTGAATTAAATAGTTTTTATATTCTATTTAAATAATTTTGAAAAGTAGACGTAATACTCCGTTGTATGTTGAACTCTGATGTTTTATACATGTTTACGTTGTTTTGGGAAAACGGGGTGTTACATTGTCTAAGATGTCAAAGTTGTAAGATGTTGTCTAAGATGTCAAAGTTGTAAGATGTTGTCCTAGATGATGAAGTTATAAGATGTTGTCTAAGTTGTAGAATTGCATTGGTTAATGAGTCCATGCATAGTCGTAAAAGATGAGGGCTGATGGCCATGAGAGCTTTGCTCTAAATGTTAAGGGCTGATGGCCTTGGGAGCTTTCTCCACCACGATGAGGACTTATGCCCTGAGAGTTATTACTCTAACATGATGAGGGCTTATGCCCTGAGAGCTTTACTCCAAATGTTGATGGCTTATACCCTGAGAGTTATTACTCTAACACGTTGAGGGCTTATGCCCTGATTGGTACCACATGCATATTGGGGTCGTTGTCCTTGCATTTGTCGAGTGTTGTGTCGTCGCTGATGCCTTGTCGTCGTCGTCGAGTTGTCATTGATGTAATAAGAGATTAATGAAGAATTATGTGAAGTATTAACAATGTTAATTGTTGTTGTCTATGTTGAATTCTTTTAATGAATTATATGCTTATTATTATTGAATGTGAATCTCACCCCTTCTGCTTGAAAATTGTTGCCTTTGTATGGGTAACTTGCAGGTGACCCAGAATAGTTGCAGTCGTGAGTGGATTTCTCTCACGTGTGTCTTAGGTGCTCTGATACGTAACAGGATGGGAAATTTTGTCGTTGCTTTCTATTCCTTACGTATTATTTATGAATTTTCATGAACATGTTGTTGGAACAATTCTAAGAGATTTTACGTTGAGGCCTTTGGTGTCGAAGTTGTTTAAACATTGAATGATTTTCCGCTGCGATGTAATTTGACATTTTTGATATGACATGTTTTAAAATAAATAGTAACACTATTCTATTTATGATTTTATGAAAAGAAGTGTGACATTCCGTATATGTTGAAATACTCTGATTTTAAGTATGATTTATATTGTTTGGGAATACGGGGTGTTACAATTGGTCTCAAAGCAGGTCGGCCCGTCCGGCCAAGTAGATGAGTCGTGTAGTGTCATGTATCAGTTGATATATTGTTATGTGTCATACTGAATTGTTGTGTGTTATGTAGAGAACTAAGATGGCTGGAAGAAATGATGCTGTTATTGCTACTGCTTTACAAGCTATGGATCAAGCTGTGGGGTAACAAACTAATGCTGGTGCTGGCGCTAATGGTGAAGTCAGAATGTTGGAGACTTTTCTGAGGAATCATCCACCTACTTTCAAAGGAAGGTATGATCCTGATGGAGCTCAGACGTGGCTCAAAGAGGTTGAAAGAATTTTCAGTGTCATGCAATGTAGTGAAGTTCAGATGGTGCACTTTGGTACGCATATGCTAGCGGAGGAAGCTGATGATTGGTGGGTAAGTACTCAACCGATTCTAGAGAACGGAGGTGGAGCTGTTACCTGGGATGTGTTTAGGAGAGAGTTCCTGAACAGGTACTTTTCGGAAGATGTTTGCGGGAAGAAAGAGATTGAATTTCTTGAGTTGAAGCAGGGTGACATGTTGGTGACCGAGTATGCTGCTAAGTTTGTGGAGTTGGCTAAGTTTTATCCACACTATACTCCTGAGACTGCTGAATTCTCCAAGTGTATTAAGTTTGAAAATGGCTTGCGTGCTGAGATCAAGTCGGCCATTGGGTATCAGAAGATCCGTCAATTTTCTGAATTGGTGAGCAGTTGCAGGATCTATGAGGAAGATACCAATGCTCATTACAAGGTTATGAATGAGCGGAAGAGTAAGAGCCAGCAGAGTCGTCCAAAGCCTTACAACGCTCCTGCTGATAAAGGTAAGCAAAGAGCTACTGATGAGAGAAGGCCTAGAAGGCAAGATGTTCCCGTTGAGGTTGTTTGCTACAACTGTGGTGAGAAAGGCCACAAGAGTAATGCTTGTACTAGAGATGTGAAACGGTGTTTCAGTTGTGGTAAGAAGGGGCATGTTGTTACCGAATGCAGCCGTGGTGATATAGTGTGTTTCAATTGCAATGAAGAAGGCCATATTGGTTCGTAGTGCACGAAACCTAAGAAAGTTCAGGCTAAGGGAAATGTGTTTGCTTTGACTGGTACGCAAACAATGAATGAGGATCGGCTGATTAGAGGTACTTGTTTCTTTGATAGTACTCCTTTAATTGCTATTATTGATACTGGTGCTACGCATTGTTTTATTGCTGCTGATTGTGCTTCTAAGTTGGGTCTTGTTATGTCGAGTGTAACACCCCGTTTTCCCAACATAAAAATTTCTTAAAAACATTTATCAGAGTATGCAAACATAACAACGGGGTATCACATATAACTTAATCCGATAATAGATAAATAATAATTTAACCAAATAACTTCAAACTTTGCAGCGGAAAAATACTTATAAGTCATAAACGTTTGGCACGCAGGCCCCATAAAAATATCTCAAAAGAGTTAGTTCCATTATTGCAAAATATCATAAAGATTCACGTAAAAGAATGAAGCATGCATATAATACAACCCCATCCCGTTACATATCAGAGCGACCTAGATGACATAGTGAGATAAGGCCACTCACGAAGCAACAGCAACTACGCACAATCACCTGCACTTGCCCACAAGGCGGCAATTCCAGCAGAAGGGGTGAGATTTCATAACAAAATAATATTAATCAACATAATTTAGAATAACAATTAACATCAAAACATCAATAGCATTCTTGCATAATTTAATAACAATTAGCACGTAAACACATAATCAACTTCACATAATCATATATTCAATCTTTAACAACAACATGACATCATAAATATGACCATGCGACAATGCTCTTAGACTCCTTATATGCATGTGGTACCAAACTTCATCATAAGTATTAATATACTTTTCAAACGTGCGGAGGACAAAGCTCCTAATAAACGTGCGGAGGACAAAGCTCCTATCATGGTGAGGACTAAGCTCAATGTATGCTATGCATGGACTCAATTCAAAACAACATTTATCCTTAATCATCTTATCAACATGCATCCAAGAAATTGGAGCTAAACAACAACTTGTCATCGCATATATATTATATACACATATCATAACGGTTCAGTTTAATAACATCAGCAGCATAATATAGACATCAAAGCAGAATGATATCATCACAACAATTACTAATCAAGCAACATAAGCTTTAACATTTTTAGCATAAGGTTTGATACTTAAATTCTTGCTCACTCAACAATCCTTACTTAGAGCAGCTCTGCACATGACTCTCAACATTACTACTAGGCCTAAATAACACTCAGGGATCATCTCCAAATCAATCACACGGAACAGATCACACTAACCCTCACAACTCCCAATCTGGTAGTGTTCGCGAGGCGAGGAAAAGCGCTCGCTATGGCGAGCTGCCAGAAGCAACTCGCGAGGCGGGGAAAAGCACTCGCTATGGCGAGCTGCCAGAAGCAACTCGCGAGGCGGGGAAAAGCACTCGCTATGGCGAGCTTCCAGAAGCAACTCGCGAGGCGGGGAAAAGCACTCGCTATGGCGAGCTGCCAGAAGCAACTCGCGAGGCGAGGAAAAGCACTCGCCGTGGCGAGCGATGAAGCTCATCACTCGCGAGGCGAGGATCACTGCTCGCCGTGGCGAGCGATGAATCTCACCGCGGCCAGAACTGCTATTCTCTCAAAATCTCACAAATTCTCATGGTTCTAAGCCTTCTATTAATTCCAGAACTCATCCTAAACATATTCTATGGTCTAGGAACACTTTCTACACGAATTAAACCTAAACTAACCGTTAGATCATCAATTTTTTAGGTTTTGACCTAGTTTTCTCACTTTCCAATTCAACCCTAATTCATGCTAATTGATCATCAGAATCATGCAATCAATATTACAGAATTATTAGTCTCACCCTTACCTGGTTAGAAGCAGAAAATCGCAGCTCACTCTCCTTCTCTTCCCTTTCACGCGTGCGTTTTCTTTCTTTCTCAAAGTCTGATACGTTACTGACTTCTAAACCTAGTTTTCCTTATTTATACTGCCAACAAATCTTATCTTATTTACTCTTTCTCCCACATAACTCTCTAAAATCCAAAACTAACCCACAACTAATTATTTTATTTTCTTTTCAAATCTTATTTTATTTAACAATAAAATAAGTCTCTTAATCTTATCCTTAGCATATCAAAACACATCAAAACATATCAAAACATATCAAAACATATCAAAACACTTATATATTATATAAATATAATATAATCACCTAAACTCGATTTAAATAAATAATAAAATGAAAGTAGGCCTTAAAACTCTCCCCCACTTAAAAGATTTTCGTCCTCGAAAATTACCTCAAGCAAATAACTCTGGATAAGACTCCAGCATCTTACTCTCAAGCTCCCAAGTCAAGCTTTCACCAGTCGCTCCCGACCAAACGACTCTAACGAGAGGTATATCCTTGCCTCTCAACGTCTTCACTTTCCGATCATCAATCCTTACCGGTAAAGTCTCCACCGTAAGGTTGTCTCTAACTTGCACATCATCGCTCTGGATCACATGAGATGGATCCGGAACATACTTCCGAAGCTGCGACACATGGAAAACATCATGTAAATTCAAAAGATGCGGTGGTAACCCAACTCGGTACGCCACCGTTCCAACCCTCTCTGATATCTGATACGGGCCAATAAATCTCGGAGTCAACTTCTTTGACTTCAACGCACGTCCAACACCAGTCATAGGTGTGACCCTTAAAAACACGTGGTCTCCTTCCTGAAACTCAAGATCTTTCCTTCGCTTATCATGGTAACTCTTTTGTTGACTCTGCGACGCTTTCATTTTCTCTTGAATCATCTTAACCTTCTCAGTAGTTTGCTGAACAATCTCCGGTCCTAAAACCACTCTTTCACCTGACTCAAACCAACACAACGGAGTTCTGCACCTCCGACCGTACAAAGCCTCAAAAGGTGCCATTCCAATACTAGAATGATAACTATTATTGTATGTGAACTCGATTAAGGGAAGATGACTATCCCAAGTTCCTCCTTGCTCAAGAACACAAACTCTCAACAAATCCTCTAGCGACTGAATTGTCCTTTCCGACTGACCATCTATCTGCGGATGATACGCCGAACTCAATCTCAACTTAGAACCCAAAGCCTCTTGCAAACTTTTCCAAAATCTAGAAGTAAATCTTGGATCTCTATCTGATACTATGCTCGAAGGAACACCATGCAATCTCACAATCTCCTTGATATAAATCTCTGCCAACTGGGCAACAGGAAAACTAATATTAATCGGTAGAAAATGAGCCGACTTCGTCAATCTGTCAACTATCACCCAAATGGCGTCATTCCCTCTTGGAGTATTCGGCAAGCTAGTCACAAAATCCATGGATATACTATCCCATTTCCACTCCGGCACATCTAAGGACACCATCATGCCAGCCGGTTTCTGATGCTCAATTTTCGACTTCTGGCAAACTAAACAAGCATACACAAACTGTGCCACATCACGTTTCAATCCAGACCACCAAAACAACTTCTTCAAATCATGATACATCTTCGTAGCTCCCGGGTGAATACTCAAGCTACTTCTGTGACTCTCTTCAAGAACCATCTTCTTAATCTCTTCATTGTCAGGAATGCAAATCCTACCTCGGAATCTCAACACTCCCTGATCGTCGACTTGAAAATCACTATCTTCAGTCTGATTACCAGCAACCATTAAATCCACAAACTTGACATCTTCTTTCTGCGCCTCTCTTAAATTCATCAGGAAGTCACTATCAATCTTCAGCATCCCTAGCTTCACGCTCTGAGGCGTCCTTTCACAAACCAAACTCAAATCTCTAAATTGCTCAAGTAATTCGAACTCCTTAACCATCATAGCAGACATATGCAAAGTCTTCCTACTCAAGGCATCTGCTACCACATTCGCTTTACCCGGATGATAATTCAACCCAAAGTCGAAGTCCTTCAATAGTTCTAGCCATCTCCTCTGCCTCATATTCAATTCCTTCTGATCGAAAAGATACTTCAAGCTCTTGTGATCACTGAACACTTCGAATCTCGCACCATATAAGTAGTGTCTCCACATCTTTAATACAAAAACCACAGCTGCTAATTCCAAATCATGCGTCGGGTAATTCTTCTCATGAATCCTCAACTGTCTTGAAGCATAAGCTACCACTTTACCTTCTTGCATAAGCACACCTCCTAAACCCAACTTGGACGCATCACAATACACTACAAAAGGTGTATCAGACTTTGGCAAAATCAAAACTAGAGCAGTCGTCAAACGCTTCTTCAACTCGTTGAAACTGTACTCACAATGCACATCCCAAACAAAAGCTCTACCTTTACAAGTCAACTGGGTCAACGGAAGAGCCAACTTGGAGAATCCTTCAATAAACCTTCTATAATACCCAGCTAAACCCAAAAAGCTCCTGATCTCAGTAACTGACTTCGGAGTCTCCCATTGCGATACAGCTTCAATCTTAGACGGGTCTACTGCAATACCATCACCAGAGATAACATGACCAAGGAAGCTCACTTCTTTCAACCAGAACTCACACTTAGACAATTTGGCATAAAGTTTCTTCTCTTTCAACACTTGCAAGACAATCTTCAGATTTTTAGCATGCTCTTCCTCAGTCTTGGAGTAAATCAAAATATCATCGATAAACACAACTACAAACTGATCCAAAAATGCATGGAAGATGCGATTCATATACTCCATAAACACTCCAGGTGCATTAGTAACTCCAAAAGGCATAACCTTGTACTCATAATGGCCATAACGCGTTCTGAAAGCTGTCTTCTGCATATCTTCATCTTTTACTTTAATCTGGTGATAACCCGACCTCAAGTCAATCTTGCTGAAAACACGTGCACCCACTAACTGATCCATCAAATCGTCAATTCTCGGTAGTGGATACCTATTCTTGATAGTTACCTTGTTCAACTGCCGATAATCAATACATAGCCTCATACTACCATCCTTCTTCTTTACTAGTAACACTAGCGCTCCCCAAGGTGACACACTTGGTCTAACGAATTTCTTCTCGAGCAAATCTTCCAACTGTTTCTTCAATTCAGCTAATTCGGAAGCAGACATACGATAAGGTGCCATCGACACCGGCTTAGTTCCAGGAACAAGATCAATAGAAAACTCGACTTCCCTCTCTAGAGGCACATCAGGAATTTCATCTGGGAAAACTTCAGGAAAGTCGCATACCACTTGTAATTTATCGATCACTGCTTGATTCTCTAAAGATAAAGAAACCATCAACGAAAACATCAACATACCATCACGTTCTAGTTGCTTCAGCTGTTTAGTAGATAAGAACTCAGCACCACTTTCCTCCTCAGCGGACGAGAATTGCACCGTCTTGCGAAAACAATTGATAAGAACGTGGTTGTACTCTAACTAATTCATACCCAGAATTACATCCATACCGCTTAAGGGTAGACAAACTAGATCCATCTCAAAATCGCGACCAAACATAGACAAAGGACAACTCAAGCATACGAGAGAAGTAGTCACCGAACCTTTAGCTGGAGTTTCGACAACCATCTCTCCATTCATATCAGACATAGCAAGACTCAAAGCAGAAACACAGTCTAAAGCAATAAAGCAATGTGTAGCACCAGTATCAATAATAGCAACCAAAGGAGTATTATTAATATAGCAAGTACCTCTGATCAAACGATCATCACTGTCTGTCTGAGTACCAGTCAGGGCAAAAAATCGACCCGTAGTAGGCGCCCTCTTCGGCTGCTTGCACTGGGAACCAATATGACCCTCTTCGTTGCAATTGAAGCACACGATATCATTACGCTTGTAATCAGCTACTAAATGACCCTTCTTGCCACACCGGACACACTTCTTGATCTCTTCAGGACAAGCATTGCTCTTGTGGCCCTTCACACCACAGTTGAAACACACGATCTCAGCAGGGGTACCCTTCTTCGCAGTCTGCCTATCAACGACCATCCTCTGTTTCCCTTTATCAGCGGGAGCACTGTACGGCTTAGGACGACTCTGCTGGCCCTTGGCTTTCCTCTCATTCACTACCTTGTAGTGAGCCTTCGTATCTTCCTCATATATCCTGCAGCTATTCACCAAATCCGAAAAAACTCTGATCTGTTGGTACCCAATCGCCCTCTTAATGTCGGGCCTCAAACCGTTCTCGAACTTGATGCACTTTGAAAACTCTGCAGTCTCAGCAGCATAGTGCGGATAGAACTTTGCCAACTCCACAAACTTGGCAGCATACTCGGTCACTGACATATTTCCCTGCTTCAGCTCAAGGAATTCGATCTCTTTCTTCCCGCGAACATCTTCCGGAAAGTACCTCCTCAGAAACTCTCTTCTGAACACGGCCCACGTCACAACAGCTCCATCTTGCTCAAGGCTAGGTAACAGGCTGACCCACCAATCATCAACTTCCTCTGACAGCTGATGTGTACCAAAGCGCACTTGTTGAACTTCAGTACACTGCATCACTCTGACGATCCTCTCTATCTCCTTAAGCCACGTCTGGGCTCCATCGGGGTCATACCTTCCCTTGAACGTTGGATGATGATTCCTCATGAAAGTCTCCAACATCCTCGTCTCAGCATTCACGCCAGCATTTGCATTAGGTTGTTGTCCCACAGCTTGGGCAACAGCTTGAAGAGCAGCAGCTAATGCGGTATCGTTCCTCCCAGCCATTCTGATATTCTACAACAGCAGTAGCAGCAACATAAGATTAGTGATACAAATATTACTAAGACTCAACAAGACTCTCTAATTGGCCGGACAGACCGACTTGCTTTGATACCAATTGTAACACCCCGTTTTCCCAACATAAAAATTTCTTAAAAACATTTATCAGAGTATGCAAACATAACAACGGGGTATCACATATAACTTAATCCGATAATAGATAAATAATAATTTAACCAAATAACTTCAAACTTTGCAGCGGAAAAATACTTATAAGTCATAAACGTTTGGCACGCAGGCCCCATAAAAATATCTCAAAAGAGTTAGTTCCATTATTGCAAAATATCATAAAGATTCACATAAAAGAATGAAGCATGCATATAATACAACCCCATCCCGTTACATATCAGAGCGACCTAGATGACACAGTGAGATAAGGCCACTCACGAAGCAACAGCAACTACGCACGATCACCTGCACTTGCCCACAAGGCGGCAATTCCAGCAGAAGGGGTGAGATTTCATAACAAAATAATATTAATCAACATAATTTAGAATAACAATTAACATCAAAACATCAATAGCATTCTTGCATAATTTAATAACAATTAGCACGTGAACACATAATCAACTTCACGTAATCATATATTCAATCTTTAACAACAACATGACATCATAAATATGACCATGCGATAATGCTCTTAGACTCCTTATATGCATGTGGTACCAAACTTCATCATAAGTATTAATATACTTTTCAAACGTGCGGAGGACAAAGCTCCTAATAAACGTGCGGAGGACAAAGCTCCTATCATGGTGAGGACTAAGCTCAATGTATGCTATGCATGGACTCAATTCAAAACAACATTTATCCTTAATCATCTTATCAACATGCATCCAAGAAATTGGAGCTAAACAACAACTTGTCATCGCATATATATTATATACACATATCATAACGGTTCAGTTTAATAACATCAGCAGCATAATATAGACATCAAAGCAGAATGATATCATCACAACAATTACTAATCAAGCAACATAAGCTTTAACATTTTTAGCATAAGGTTTGATACTTAAATTCTTGCTCACTCAACAATCCTTACTTAGAGCAGCTCTACACAGGACTCTCAACATTACTACTAGGCCTAAATAACACTCAGGGATCATCTCCAAATCAATCACACGGAACAGATCACACTAACCCTCACAACTCCCAATCTGGTAGTGTTCGCGAGGGGAGGAAAAGCGCTCGCTATGGCGAGCTGCCAGAAGCAACTCGCGAGGCGGGGAAAAGCACTCGCTATGGTGAGCTGCCAGAAGCAACTCGCGAGGCGGGGAAAAGCACTCGCTATGGCGAGCTTCCAGAAGCAACTCGCGAGGCGGGGAAAAGCACTCGCTATGGCGAGCTGCCAGAAGCAACTCGCGAGGCGAGGAAAAGCACTCGCCGTGGCGAGCGATGAAGCTCATCACTCGCGAGGCGAGGATCACTGCTCGCCGTGGCGAGCGATGAATCTCACCGCGGCCAGAACTGCTATTCTCTCAAAATCTCACAAATTCTCATGGTTCTAAGCCTTCTATTAATTCCAGAACTCATCCTAAACATATTCTATGGTCTAGGAACACTTTCTACACGAATTAAACCTAAACTAACCGTTAGATCATCAATTTTTTAGGTTTTGACCTAGTTTTCTCACTTTCCAATTCAACCCTAATTCATGCTAATTGATCATCAGAATCATGCAATCAATATTACAGAATTATTAGTCTCACCCTTACCTGGTTAGAAGCAGAAAATCGCAGCTCACTCTCCTTCTCTTCCCTTTCACGCGTGCGTTTTCTTTCTTTCTCAAAGTCTGATACGTTACTGACTTCTAAACCTAGTTTTCCTTATTTATACTGCCAACAAATCTTATCTTATTTACTCTTTCTCCCACATAACTCTCTAAAATCCAAAACTAACCCACAACTAATTATTTTATTTTCTTTTCAAATCTTATTTTATTTAACAATAAAATAAGTCTCTTAATCTTATCCTTAGCATATCAAAACACATCAAAACATATCAAAACATATCAAAACACTTATATATTATATAAATATAATATAATCACCTAAACTCGATTTAAATAAATAATAAAATGAAAGTGGGCGTTACATCGAGTATGAATGGAGAAATGGTTGTCGAAATTCCAGCTAAAGGTTCGGTGACTACTTCTCTAGTGTGTCTGCAGTGTCCATTGTCGATGTTTGGTCGAGACTTTGAAGTTGATTTAGTTTGTTTGCCTTTAAGTGGAATGGATGTAATACTAGGTATGAACTGGTTGGAGTATATCTGTGTTCATATTAATTGTTTTAGTAAGACGGTGTATTTTTCTTCTACTGAAGAAGAGAGTGAAGCTGAGTTTTTGACTACTAAGCAACTGAAGCAGTTAGAGCGTGATGGAACCTTGATGTTTTCTTTGATGGCGTTTTTGTCTGTTGAGAATCAAGCAGTAATTGATAAGTTACAAGTTGTGTGTGACTTTCCGGAAGTTTTTCCTGATGAGATTCCTGATGTGCCGCCCGAGAGGGAAGTTGAATTTTCGATTGATCTTGTTCCGGGTATGAAGCCTGTGTCTATGGCGCTTTACCGTATATCGGCTTCTGAGTTGGCCGAGTTGAAGAAACAGTTAGAGGATTTGCTTGATAAGAAGTTTGTAAGACCGAGTGTTTCACCTTGGGGAGCGCCAGTGTTGTTGGTTAAGAAGAAATATGGTAGCATGAGGTTGTGTATTGATTATCGACAGTTGAACAAAGTGAAGATAAGGAATAGGTATCCACTTCCAATAATTGATGATTTGATGGATCAGTTAGTGGGTGCACGTGTGTTTAGCAAGATTGATTTGAGATCGGGTTATCATCAGATTAAGGTAAAAGATAAGGATATGTAGAAGACGGCCTTTAAGACGCGTTATGGACATTATGAGTATACCGTGATGCCTTTTGGTGTTACTAATGCACCTGGTGTATTCATGGAGTACATGAATCATATTTTTCATGCTTATTTGGATCGATTCGTGGTTGTATTTATTGATGACATCTTGATTTATTCCAAGTCTGAAGAAGAACATGACGAGCATTTGAAGATTGTCTTGCAAGTGCTGAAAGAGAAAAAGTTGTACGCCAAGTTATCAAAGTGTGAATTCTGGTTGAATGAAGTGAGTTTTCTTGGCCATATTATTTCTGGTAATGGTATTGCTGTAGATCCATCTAAGGTCGAAGCAGTATCGCAATGGGAGACTCCTAAGTCAGTTACCGAGGTTAGAAGCTTTTTGGGATTGGCAGGTTATTACCGCAGATTTATATAAGGATTTTCAAAGTTAGCACTTCCGTTAACTCAGTTGACCTGTAAAGGTAAAGCTTTTATGTGGGACGTTCAGTGTGAGAACAACTTTAACGAATTGAAACAACGGTTGACGACGGCTCCAGTTTTGATTTTACCAAGGTCCGATGAACCTTGTTTTGTGTATTGTGATGCGTCCAAGTTGGGTTTAGGCGGTGTGCTTATGCAGGATAACAAGGTAGTGGCTTATGCATTGAGGCAGTTGAGGATTCATGAACGAAATTATCCTACACATGATCTAGAGTTGGCTGTTCTGGTGTTTGTGTTGAAAATTTGGAGGCATTATTTGTACGGTTTCATATTTGAAGTGTTCAGTGATCATAAAAGTCTAATGTATTTGTTTGATCAGAAGGAATTGAATATGAGACAGCGAAGGTGGCTTGAACTGTTGAAAGACTATGATTTTGGGTTGAATTATCATCCAGGTAAAGCTAATGTTGTGGCAGATGCCTTGAGTAGGAAAATTCTACATATGTCTTCTATGATGGTTAAAGAATTCGAGCTGCTAGAACAGTTTAGAGACCTGAGTTTGGTTTGTGAATTGTCACCTCAGGGTGTGAAGTTAGGGATGCTGAGAATTGATAGTGAATTTCTGAATAGTATTAAAGAAGCACAAAAAGCGGATGTAAAGCTTGTGGATTTTTTGGTTGATAATAATCAGACTGAAGATAATGACTTCAAGGTTGATGATCAAGGTGTATTGCATTTTCGAGGCAGCATTTGTATTCTTGACAATGATGAGATGAAGAAGATGATTCTTGAAGAGAGTCACAAAAGTAGCCTGAGTATTCATCCAGGAGCTACCAAGATGTATCATGACTTGAAGAAGTTGTTTTGGTGGTCTGGGTTGAAACATGATGTGGCACAGTTTGTATATTCATGTTTGACTTGTCAGAAGTCAAAAGTTGAGCATCAGAAACCTGCTGGGTTGATGACACCGTTAGATGTGCTAGAGTGGAAATGGGATAGTATTTCCATCGATTTCGTGACGAGTTTGCCACATACTCCAAGGGGGCATGATGCTATTTGGGTGATTGTAGATAGATTGACGAAGTCGGCTCATTTTGTTCCAATTATCATCAGTTTTCCTGTGTCGCAGTTGGTAGAGATTTACATTCGAGAGATTGTAAAGCTACATGGTGTTCCGTCGAGCATTGTGTCAGATAGAGATCCAAGGTTTACTTCTAGATTTTGGAAAATTTTTCAAGGGGCTTTGGGTTCTAAGTTGAAGTTGAGTTCGGCGTATCATAATAGTTATCATTCTAGCATTGGAATGGCACCATTCGAAGCTTTGTATGGTCGGAGGTGCAGAACTCCGTTGTGTTGGTTCGAATCAGGTGAGAGTGTAGTTTTGGGACCAGATATTGTTCAGCAAACTACTGAGAAGGTTAAGTTGATTCAAGAGAAGATGAAAGCGTCGCAGAGTCGACAAAAGAGTTACCATGACAAGCATAGGAAAGACCTCGAGTTTCAGGAGGGAGACCATGTATTTTTTAGAGTCACTCCTGTGACCGGTGTTGGACGTGCATTGAAGTCAAAGAAACTTACTCCGAGATTTATTGGTCCATATCATATATCAGAAAGAATTGGAACAATGGCGTATCGAGTGGGTTTGCCACCGCACCTTTCAAACTAGCATGATGTGTTTCATGTGTCGCAACTTCGGAAGTATGTTCCGGATCCATCTCATGTAATTCACCGGGAGGATGTACAAGTTAGAGATAACCTTACGGTTGAGACCTTACCAGTGAGAATTGAAGGTCGTGAAGTGAAGACGTTGAGAGGCAAGGAGATACCTCTAGTGAAGGTCGTTTGGGGAGGAGCGACTGGTGAAAGTTTAACATGGGAGTTGGAGAGTAAGATGTTGGAGTCTTATCCAGAGTTGTTTGCACGAGGTACATTTTCGAGGACGAAAATTCTATAAGTTGGGGAGAGTTGTAACGCCCTATTTATTTATTCGATTATTTTGTGGAGTTTAGAGTCTAATTATATGTTTTATTTAAATATGTGATATGTGATATTTTACTAAGTGGCTTTAATTATTTATTTAGTAGATTATGGCTAAAAATAGAATAAGATTTGAAAATAGAATAGAATATTTAGTGTTGTGGGGCTGAAATAAAATTTTAAGGAGTTTAGTGGACTTAAGTGAATTATGAGAGTTGGCTTAGGTTATAAAAATAGAAAACCTAGAGTCAGAATAGTTTTCACGTAAAACAGTTTTTGGGAGAAAAGGGAGAAAAGTGATAAGACAAGAGGAAGAGCTAGAGGTCTGCGATTTCATCATCCAAGGTAAGGGTCAGACTTGCTTTCTCTAATAATGGGTTTATAATTCTAAAATTGAATTTAACATGTTGTAGGCAGTGAATTTGGGATTTTGAGAATTAGGTTAAATTTCATGAAATCAAGGTAGAAAGTGTGTAATTGCATGAATTGAAGTCTAAGTCATAGATTACCCGTAGGTATTGATTCCTAACAGTTTTGGGGTTTAGAAGGTTGAATTTGGAGTGTTAGGGTGAGAACAGAGGTCTGTTCGCAGACCCTTCTGTCATCGCTCGCCCAGGCGAGCGATTATCCTCGCCTCGCAAGCTGTTGTAGGTAGCTCGCCTAGCGAGCAATGTTACCCGCCCGACGAGTAGTCCCAACTCGCCACATCGAGTGTTCTTCCTCGCCTAGCGAGCTGTTCAGTATAAAATCGTGATTTTTGGGAAAAAGATGTTTTGGGTCAAGTTATATATGATTTTGAATGCCTTTTAATGATTAAAAATTATTAGACTAATTACATAATCACTTTTGGGCATCGGGAAGTTAAAATTGGGATTTTTGGTGAAAAATGGTCATAAAGCCGTAGCTACCCAGTTTTGCTCGCCTTAAGCGAGTAGCCTTCCTCGTCTCGCGAGTAGCTTTTCCTGTGAGCTCGCCACCGCGAGTATATGTCCTCGCCTCGCGAGTTATGCTATGTCAGATTGCCTATGTTGGATTCTTGTACCATTTACAGTTGTTTCTGTTTTGAATTGAGCTTTGTTATAAACATGTGAATTGTTGATATATGCCTTAACTTTCAAGTAGCTTTGGTTTGATATGCGAATCTCCTATGATTGATTTATATGAATTTTATGATGAAGTTGTCTAAGATGTCAAAGTTCTAAGATGTTGTCTAAGATGTCAAAGTTGTAAGATGTTGTCCAAGATGATGAAGTTATAAGATGTTGTCTAAGTTGTAAAGTTGCATTGGTTAATGAGTCCATGCATAGTCGTAAAAGATGAGGGTTGATGGCCTTGAGAGCTTTGCTCTAAATGTTGAGGGCTGATGGCCCTGGGAGCTTTCTCCACCACGATGAGGACTTATGCCCTGAGAGTTATTACTTTAACACGATGAGGGCTTATGCCCTGGGAGCTTTACACGAAATGTTGAGGGCTTATGCCCTGAGAGTTATTACTCTAACACGTTGAAGGCTTATGCCCTGATTGGTACCACATGCATATTGGGGTCGTTGTCCTTGCATTTGTTGAGTGTTGTGTCGTAGTTGATGCCTTCTCGTCGTCGTCGAGTTGTCATTGATGTAATAAGAGATTAATGAAGAATTATGTGAAGTATTAACAATGTTAATTGCTGTTGTCAATGTTGAATTCTTTTAATGAATTATATGCTTATTATTATTGAATGTGAATCTCACCCCTTTTGCTTGAAAATTGTTGCCTTGTATGGGTAACTTGCAGGTGACCCAAAATAGTTGCAGTCGTGAGTGGATTTCTCTCACGTGTGTCTTAGGTGCTCTGATACGTAACGGGATGGGAAATTTTGTCGTTGCTTTCTATTCCTTACGTATTATTTATGAATTTTCATGAACATGTTGTTGGAACAATTCTAAGAGATTTTACGTTGAGGCCTTTCGTGCCAAAGTTGTTTAAACATTGAATGATTTTTCGCTGCGATGTAATTTGAGATTTTTGATATGACATGTTTTAAAATAAATAGTAACTCTATTCTGTTTATGATTTTATGAAAAGAAGTGTGACATTCCGTATATGTTGAAATACTCTGATTTTAAGTATGATTTATATTGTTTGGGAATACGGGGTGTTACACCCCTTACCTCAAAGCCTCACCAACACTAACTATGACTTCATTCTCCCCTTAGCTCTTAAATTTCATTTATCCTAAGCTCTTGATCTTCTTTCCTCTAAGCTCTTCTCTTGCTCCCACTTTCTCTCTCTACCTCTCTATCAAAATGTTTGTAAAATGATTGAATGAGTGTAATGACCTAATAAATAATTAAAATAATTATAGTGAAAAACGGGCTGTTACAATTCCCAGCCCTATGCACGTGTATCCATACTAATTAATATTATATCGACAATAATAAAATTTATCGATAACATGCATTTATGTCAGTTAGTACGTTGTATTTATCTCCCATTATATGCCAGTACGGGTCATTCAAGTGTTCAAACTTGGATCCATAATTTACAAGTCTTAAGGACTAAGTCTACGTGAGCTGGCTCCATAAAAGGTAGTACAAGAAAGAAGAAATATGTTGATTCCAAGATATAAGACTGACAACTCATAAGAGAAAGTACTAAAGGATGCATCTCGGTGATGTAGAAAGCTACATTGTTGCGAGGTTTTCTTTATATATGACACCCGAAAATCGCGATGACATGGTTAGTAATGAAATGAGAAATGGTAGCATAAGTAGCAATGCATAGGATATGAAATTTACTAACAATATATAACTAGCAAAAAGAGGGGCACTCACGTGCCTGTCTTTCCGCTCTTTTTATTGCACTAACGTTTGAAAATTATGAATGATGTTTTTTTATGAAATTTTGATTTTAATTAAAAATAAAAATAAAAATATTTGTTTTTTTAATGACACCAACAACAATCTTTAATATAGTAAAAGTAGATTAAGGGTATAATTGGGATAATGAAAAAGTAACTATAAATATACTCATCTTGTTTGTTATACTTTTTAAATAATAAAGGTAAAAAAAAAGACACACTCACACACACACACACACACACACACATATATATATATATATATATATATATATATATATATATATTCGTATCGTGTTTGTTACATTTTTTAATATTTAAAAAGGTGATGGTAGGTCGATGAGTCGCATTGATAGATTTCTTCTTTCCGAGGATTGGTGTTTGACGTGGCCGAATTGCTTACAGGTCGCTCAATTGAGAGGTCTTTCGGATCATTGTGCCTTATTTCTATCAATTGATGAAGAAAATTGGGGTTCTAGACCTTCAAGATTTTTGAAATGTTGGTCGGATATTGATGGTTACGCGAATTTTGTCGAGAATAAGTGGAGGTCCTTTAAAATTAATGATTGGGGTGGGTACGTTTTAAAAGAGAAATTTAAATTGATGAGACTGGCGTTGAAAGAGTGGCATGCAGCGCATTCCCAAAATCTTCCTGGGAAAATTGTTTCTCTGAAAGAGCGATTGGCTGTGCTAGATGGTACAAGGGAAGTTGCGTCTCTGACGGCCGCGGAATGTGAGGAGTTGAGAGTTATCTCGGCTGATATTCTTTCTTTGTCCAGGTTGAATACCAGTATCTCTTGGCAACAATCTAGAAATCAATGGCTTCATAAAGGTGATGCGAATTCGAAGTTTTTCCATTCAGTTTTGTCTTCTCGTCGCCGTCGTAATGCGTTGAGATCAGTTTTGGTGGATGGTATGGAGATTGAGGGCGTGGAACCAGTTAGGCACGCGGTTTTCACTCACTTTGTGTGCCACTTTCAGGCTTAGAATGTTGAGCGACCAAGTGTGGCGAATCTGCCGTTTCGGACCTTGTCGGTGTCAGAAGGTGGAGGGCTCATTACTCCGTTCTCGGTTGATGAAGTGAAGGCGGCCGTTTGGGACTGTGATAACTTTAAAAGCCCGGGCCCGGATGGGGTGAATTTTGGTTTCATCAAGGAGTTTTGGCACATTCTTAAAGATGATATTATGCAGTTTGTCTCAGAGTTTCACCGTAACAGTAAGTTGACTAAAGGTATCAATTCCACTTTTATTGCTCTTATACCTAAAGTTGATTGTCCGCATAGACTCAATGATTTTCGTCCCATTTCCTTGGTGGGAAGTCTGTATAAGATCTTGGCAAAATTGTTGGCAAATCGTTTGAAGGTGGTGATAGGCAGTGTTGTTTTGGAATCTCAATCAGCTTTTGTGCATAATAGACAAATTCTTGATGGTATCTTGATAGCTAATGAGGCGGTGGACGAGGCTAAGCGGTGGACAAACGATGTTATGATGTTTAAGGTTGACTTTGAAAAGGCTTATGATTCCGTTGATTGGGGTTATTTGGATGCGGTTATGGAGAAAATGGTTTTCCCTACTTTATGGAGAAAATGGATCCGGGAATGTGTAAGTACAGCCACGACATCTGTGTTAGTAAATGGAAGTCCTAAAGAAGAGTTTTCTTTCTTTAGAGGTCTTCGTCAAGGGGATCCTCTATCTCTGTTCTTGTTCCTGTTAGCGGCCGAGGGCCTGAACATTCTGATGACAACGATGGTTGAGGCTCGTCTGTTTGAAGGTTATAGGGTGGGGATGGTTAATTCTGTGGTTTTGTCACATCTTCAATTTGCGGATGATACTTTGCTACTTGGTATTAAGAGCTGGGCTAATGTTCGTACTCTCCGTGCAACACTTCTTATTTTTGAAGCTATGTCGGGTTTGAAAGTTAATTTTAATAAAAGCATGTTGGTGGGGATTAACATCTCTGACTCTTGGTTTTGTGAAGCAGCTTCGGTGTTAAGTTGCAAAGTAGGTAAGGTTCCTTTTTTGTATTTAGGTTTGCCTATTGGGGGTAATCCGCGTCGTCTTTTTTTTTGGGACCCCATTGTGAATCGAATTAAAGCTAGACTTACGAGTTGGAATAGTCGGTTTCTCTCCTTTGGCGGACGCTTGGTACTTCTAAAATCTGTCTTGACTTCTCTGCCTGTCTATGCTCTTTCTTTCTTCAAAGCTCCATCAGGTATAATCTCTTATATTGAATCTTTGTTTAATAAATTTTTTTTTTTTGTGGGGGGGGGGGGGGAGTGAGGATAATAGAAAAATTACTTGGATAGGATGGAAAACTGTGTGTTCCAAAAAGGAGTATGGAGGGTTGGGGGTGAAGCGGTTGAAGGAGTTTAATAGTGCCTTGTTAGGCAAATGGTGTTGGAGGATGCTTGTGGACAGAGGAGGTTTGTGGTATAGGGTTTTAGTAGCCAGGTATGGCGAACTAGGTGGCAGGTTGGAGGTTGGGGGCCGGAGTGTTTCTTGCTGGTGGAGGGAGGTGAGTAGTATTAGGGATAGGGGAGGTGTTGGTAATAGAGGCTAGTTTGATAGCCACGTTGTGCGAAGAGTTGGTGATGGGGCTGATACGTCGTTTTGGTATGATAGGTGGTTAGGGGATGGTCCTCTTTATGAGCGGTATCGTAGATTGTTTGAGTTAACGGAGAATAAGACCATGTCTGCGGCGGACTTGTTCTCTGTTGAGTCGGAGCGTTGGGGGGATTTGTGGAGGTGGAGGCGTAGGTTGTGGCAGTGGGAGGAGGAGATGTTAGCGGAGTGTAGGAAACTACTTCTTGATGTTTCCTTGTTTCCTAATGTTTCAGATAGATGGGTGTGGCTCCCGGATCCGTCAGGTGGCTACACAGTTCGGGGTTCTTATGATTTGTTAACCGCTCAAGAACTGGTGGTCGATGATTCTACTTTGGAGTTGGTGTGGCACAACTAGGTTCCCTTGAAGGTGTCAGTTTTTGCATGGAGACTCCTCCATGATCGATTACCAACTAAGATCAACCTGATTGATAGACAGGTGTTGATGACTGATATGTCTTTGTGTGTTGCTGGTTGTGGTCATCCGGAATCGGCGCAACACCTCTTCTTATTTTGTAACACTTTTGGTTCGATTTGGCATATGGTGCGAGACTGGATAGGGTGCTATGGGGTGGAAGCTGATAATATCTCTGATCATTTTTTACAGTTTACTTATTTGGCAAGGTGGTGATAAAGCTAGACGTTCTTTTATGCAACTCATATGGCTTCTGTGTGCCTGGGTTCTGTGGAACGAACGAAATAGACGCCTGTTTAAAAATGTAGTTACTCCCATTCCCCGTTTATTAGACAATGTTAATTTGATGTCTTTAGGGTGGCTGAAAGCTAAAAGAGCCAACTTTGTTTTTGGAACTCAGTAGTGGTGGTCAAGCCCGCTTGTTTGTTTGGGTATTGGCTAATGTCGTTGTACTGTGTTTCGGCGTGTAATCTTTGTAACTCTTGATTCCTGAAGTAGTTTCCATGGCACACCTTGTGCTTTGGGCTTTGCTCAGTTTAGTTATATAATTTCATTTTGGCTTGTTCAAAAAAAATCTTTTTGTTACATGTGTTATTTTAATTGAAAATTGAGGGCATTTTTGGAAAGAGAAAAATCTAGTCCAAAAGAGTTGAAAGGGGTTGTTTTCTTTATATATAGTATAGATATAGATCTTACCTTTTACTGATTTCCTCAAGTAACTTTGCTGAAAATTAACCCTTTTCTTAAGAAATATGGAAAAAGATATTGTTGGAACAAAATGTGTTTAACATTACCACCTTTAAGTTTTGACGATAACAAAGGTATTAAAATAAGTCAATTGGATATGCTAATATTTGTTCAAGTGTGCAGGACCATAGTAAAAAATTTACATTCAAGTATTGGTTTTGAAAGAACAATAAGGATCAAAGGAAGCTTATGTTGCAAGTATTGAAGACAACAAGAGTCGGAAGATGGAGTCTGATGAATCAGTAGCTGACTGCCAAAGAGTCTGAAGAACCTCAGAGGCTGACGTCATCAAAGAGTATGAAGATCATCAGAAGCTAAAGTTCAACAGTATGAAGACTGCAAAACTGAAGTTAGTTAAAAGTTGTTATTTTGAAGACAAATCATTGCAAAATGAGTAAAAGCCTGGACCAACGGCTATTTCAGAGGAATTTGAAGGCATTGGATGTTTATCCACTGAGGAACGCAGGAAAAGGATAATAGTACAATTCTACAACCACTACTCCACTCTTCATGTCTGCACTAGTACAAGAATACAGCTGCACTTACACTGGTTGTTCTCCAATAAAGGAATGGATTTGAAATTGTTCCCTCTTAGGACAATTACCACATCAAGTAACAGATCATTGGTGAATGATCAAGCTTCTCAACGACTCTTTTGATGTGCTGGCAATCAACAACGTCTCTTTCACACCTCTATATAAAGGAGTGAAGACTTGAAGATTGTAACACCCTGTTTTTCGTTAGATTTGTTTTTAATTATTTTTATTTGTGTTTATATATGCTTGTATGTGATTATTTGTCTCTATGTGTACATTGGTTGAGATTAGTGGATTTTAGCGTTAGAATGGTATTTTAGTCATTTCGAACTCGAGGGTATTTTACTCATTTATTGAGGAGGAAATTTTAGTAAACTTAGAATTGGCATTATTTAAGTATTTTGAGGTGAATAGTTTGTTTTTTACTAGAGGTAACTAGTAGTAATTATTTTTGAGGTGGTAATAATTAGACATTTTACTAAGTTGAGTGAGTAGTAACATTTCTAATTAAGATATGAGTGTGTTAGGCCCATTAAGAGGAGATTTAACCTAACTCATTTAAGTGGTGACTATATAAGCTTAACTTAGAGAGAAACTAGGTTAACTTTTCATTCCTTCACATAAACACTAAGGAGGCTAGAGATAGAGAAAGGGTTAGAGAGAACATCCAAGAGGAATCAAGCTAGGAGCAAGGGGGAGTGAAGGATTAGCTAAGCTTTGTAAAGAAAAGAGGTAAGGGGGATAGTGTACATTCGTGAGTTAAGCTTTAAATCACTTTTTCTACTTAAACCCATAAGTGCTTTTTTGGTGAAAAGTGATTATTGTGAATTTAATTGGTAAAACTCGTGCTCTTATGTTAGTTCTATGTTTGGGTATGTGAATTTGATGATAATTGAGTTGTTAATGTTGAATTTGCATGCTCAAGTTATATAGAAATGAGTACTTTGTGAATTATGCCCAAATTGATGAATTTTGATGTGGTGTTGTTGAATTATGGTTGAATTCATGATTATGAGTTGTGGTTGTTGTTGTGAGATTATGTTCTCATAAATTTATGCTTTGGGTGTTGATGAAAGTGTTGTTGTGATTGAGTTGTGTTGATTTTGTAAATTTTGTAAAAATTGGGTTCTTAAGTAAAAGTCATTTTAGATGAGGTTGATTAAGTTGTTTTAATGTTGAAATATCAAGTTTTCAAGTGTAGTTTGTATGGTATAAGTGTTAGGGATGCATTGGCGAAAACAGAATCGAAATCGGATTCGAAAACAAGATTTTATGAGCGAAAACGTATAAACGGATTTTGCTTCACTGGTGAAATGACATGACCGTGTGTCTAGGTGACACGACTGTGACAGGGTCTTCTGTAAGGGGGTGACACACAGACGGACTTAGTCTGATTTTGTGATTTCTTTGATTTGGCCTAGGATACTCATACGCCTAGCTACTATTAACATATGTGAGTAGTGCATATGTTTGGTTGAGGCAATTGGTCGTGTTTGATTATTTTTGAAAATGAAATTGCTTTTAGCATTTTAAAGTGGTGAATAATAGACGAACCTTTCTAAATTGGTGTTCCATGGTTGTATAACTTATAGTAGACTTTAATTCCATGTTATTGTGATTGAATTGTTGGTGTTTGGTGTGATGATCACCATAAGATGATTGGTATTCATTTTCTTTTGTTGAATTATGAAATGGAAACTTTGTTCATTTTCTTGAGGCGATAATTGTGGTGCTAATGATGTTGATATAGTTGAATTATTACATGCAAATGTTGGTGAAATTGTTGGTGAATGCATGTACATTTGTTGTCGTTGAATATAGACGTTGAATTGTGGTGAACATATGCATGGTTGATTGAGTCATATGTTCATGCATCATATATTGAGTCAGATGTTTACATCCATATTGTCGTTGACCGGATACTTGTATCTATAGCCGTTGAAATTATAGTCGTTGACTATGATGTGTTGTTGGCATCATAAGCTGACGACCTTGAGGAGATTGGTACCACATGCATGTAGAAGTTGTGTCTAGGTGTATTGCATGATTTTGACATGAGGCATAGTTTGCTTATGTGCTTGGTGATAATTGTGCACTTGGAGAATAATTGTGATTAGTGGATTGTACACTCGTTGAAATTATTCATGATTTTGGTGATGATGTGAACTTATGATTATTGATGAATATTATTAATGATTGATCAAATACTTAATTTTTGAAATTTGAACTTGATGTTTTAAAGCTTTCAATTGATTATGCTTATTTATGTAATGTATTGACTAACCCCGCACTGGTTGTTTGGTCACCACCTCACCATATTTGAATATGGTGTACACGGCGTGCATGAGTAGCTTTATTGATTGCTTGGTGAGTTGCTTGAAGATAGCGGGAACTTCCTTTGTTTATTCGTTTCAAGTCTTTAGTTTAGGGCTCTGATCTTAGGATGTCGGTCTTTACTTGTTTTGTTATTGACGTTGATGTTGACTATCTTATTTGGTGCTGAGATTTGTACTCATATGTTGTGATTGGAGTTTAACTTGGATTATGTATTCCTGATGATTATGACATGGCTATCTTGAGATGTATGTTATTTATCCGCTGCGACGTTTTTGTTGAGAAATTTTATGTATGTTGTTTTGAGACTTATTGAAGATGTGACGACTATTTCTTGAACATTTATTATATTCGTGTGTTTTATCGCTTTAATAGAAGTAGGGCGTTACAAAGATTTCCAAGAGACTCACAACAATTTTACAAGTGCTAAAACTCTGTTGAAATTATTCCACATCAAAGTTCACTTATAATTTATTAACAACTGTCATACCTTAGAAATTCTAGAGTCTTAAGAGTCTTATCTGATTTTTATTTGTAAACACCACTGATTGTATATCAAGTGTTCAACCCTCAAACAACTTTCTATGTAACTCTGTTTGAATATAAGTCTCTTGCAGTTGTGCTTGAGCATAAGAAGTCTCTTGCAGTTGTGCTTAAGCATAGGAAACCTCTTGCTTTTGTGCTTGAACAATTGTAATCAGATATTGATTTTAGTGAACTCTCCTTGGAAGTGCAAGGGGGACTGGACTACTTCCAGATTATGGAAAATAGTAACACAACATCAACAACGATTTCCAACACCAAAACCGAATTCAAGCCAACAGAATCGTCTTTCCCTCGAGGTAAACAAACCGGAACAATACCAACAAAAACTCAGCGGATCCGGACAGAAACAAGCTAGATTGGAGTTTTTCGATTCTAAAAGCTTACCTTCTCTGATCTAGAACAGAGGTAAAACACGTTTCACTTAGGTACTGTAACGCCCGTTTTTAATTATTTAATTATTTAATTTATTGAGGAGTCTAGAGATATATTTATTTGTTATGTGGTGTAGAGATATATTTGTTATAGAAATATGTTTGTTATGTAGATATATATTTGTTATAGAAATATGTTTGTTATGTAGAGATATATTTGTTATAGAAATATATTTGTTATTTTGTGTAGAAATATATATGTTATTTTTTTGTGGATATATATATATATATATATATATATATATATATATATATATGTTATCTAGTATAGAAATATATTTATTATTTGGTGTATTATTATTATTATTATTAAGAGGAGAAGAGATATATAAATAGGAGGAAAAATGTATTATTTGGTTGAAAAGGGAATTAAGTGAGTTTAATAGAAATTAAATGAGAGTTAAAAGAATATGGGGAGTTACTTTTTAGTAAAAATAAGAGTTTAAGATTTGGTTGTTATGAAATTTTAGGAAGATTAAGGGTTAAGTGGAAATAAAATAAATTGTTTAAGAGTTATATAAATAGAGAATTAGGTTAAGAAAAAAGAAGAAAACTTTTTCACGTGCAATTGAGAAAAGGTGAGTTTTGAGGGAGTTTTGAGAAGGACCAAGAGGAAGCTAGAAAGAAGAGGAAAGGGATCGAATTTGCTGTAGAATTTTCTTGCGTTGCTGAATTAAGGTAAGGGTGGGATTCCTTTCAATAATATATATGTTAATTTGATTTTTGATGGATGAATATGTTCTAGGGTTAGGTTTATGATAAATGTGATGATTTATGTCGGTTCATGCATAATTGTATGTTGTTTTGACTCCTTTGCTGCATATATGATCTGTAAACAAGATTTCAAATACATTGGGGTGATTAAGGGATTAAAAATGAGATTTTTGGGTGGAAAATGTCACTTTTCCCGAGAGCTGCACAGTGACAGCATCTCCTGTTTCATGTTCTTGCGCCTTTTTCACATGTTTCTGTTTTGAACTGGGTTTTGGTGTAAACATGAAAGTTGTAGATAATTGTGTTAGCTTTTTAATGGCTTTGGTTTCACTTCAAAATCATTCTTAGAACTTAAGTTATGGTCAAAATACTACACGTAGGTCACAGTAATTTTCATGAGATTTCAGCACAACTTTTCGCTTCCACTTCTGTACCTGAATTTGAAATAAAAAATGGTACTGATAGGTACAGAATTTGTCTTAGGTGTAAACACAAAAGTTGTAGAAAAAAATGTTAGATTTTTAATGGCTTTGGTTTGACTTCAAAATCATTCTTAGAACTTAAATTATCGTCAAATTACTACACGTAGGTCACAGTGAAATTTCAGTTTCTGTACCCGAATTTGAAATAAAAACTGGTATTGATCGGCACAGAATTGGCCTTAGTTGTAAACACGAAAGTTGTAGATAGTTGAATTTTCTTTCCAATGGCGTTGGTTTGACACAAAAATACCTTGCGAATAATTTTATATGAATTTATGAAGTTATGTGACGAATTAAGAATATTGTGGAGAGAAGTCCTTGTCAACGTCAAGGTTGGGGAGGGAGTCTTAAAGAGTTTAGGCACAATTATTATTGTTGTCAAAGTCAGTGTTAAGTTGTTTAACTTATTTAAGTTATAAGTGTGAGTCCATTGCATATGCATAAAAGTGGCGATGGAGCTTTTGCTCAAAGTGGCGATGGAGCTTTTGCTCAAAGTGGCGGTGAAGCATATTAATGCTTAAAATAATGGTACCACATGCATGATGTCTAAGTGTAGAGTTGCATTGTCAAGTCGTGTCGTTTGTGATGTCGTTTAAGTGATGATGTGAAGATGATTTTGTGATGTTGTTAAAGTGAATAAATGTGATGAATTGTGATGTGTTTATGTTAAATACTATCTATTTACGATGTGATTGAAGTGATGATTTTATGTGGTTTGTCATTAATTATTGAATTATATGATATATATTATTGATTGTGTTTCTCACCCCTTCTGTTGGAATTGCCGCCTTGTGGGCAAGTGCAGGTAATCAAGCTTAGGTGCGTATATGTGAGGAATCCGTTGTGTG
Organism: Medicago lupulina; assembly: GCA_958299785.1. Lineage (NCBI taxonomy): Eukaryota > Viridiplantae > Streptophyta > Magnoliopsida > Fabales > Fabaceae > Medicago > Medicago lupulina. The sequence goes on along the minus strand of OY283146.1, from coordinate 41,981,623 downwards.
TGGTGTCTTAGGATGCTCTGATATGTAACGGGATGAGACTTTGTCGTTGTTTCTATTCTTTTACGCATTTTCTATGAACTATTTATGACTTTAAAATGGTTGTTGAATCTTTTGAGACGTTGATGTGGCCTTGTGCCAAGATTTACTTAAAAGAATATTTTGAGTTTATAATTCCGCTGTTACATTGAATATTTTGATGAAGAATAAAATATTATTCATTGTTGTTTAGTGATTTTTATGAAATGTGACATCCTGAATATGAGTTTAACTCTGATAATATACGGAAATTTTTATGTTGGAATTTCGGGGTGTTACAGGTACTGTGTAGATCCATTATTGTTCTGAGTGTTGCACGATTTTTTTTCTTCGATATTTCAGGCTTAGACCTAGAACTTGTGAGTACTTTTTTTGAAAATCTAAGGCCAGATTTGTGTTTAGAACGAAAAAGGATCTCTGAAAATGTAGTTTGTTTTCGAAACGGCGGAGTTTAAAACTCCGGCGCGGCAGAACCACCTCCGGCCACCGTGTCGGAGTGAACCACCTCACCGGAGAAGATGAAGTTGGGCGGCGATGTTCATGTTTTATTCCAGAAAATATTGTAAGAAAGTTAGAGAGAAGTTAGAGCAATTTTTGGTTTAGAGAGAAGAAGAGGAATAATGAAATGAATAAAACCGGACTCAACTCATTTTATAAGCAAAAACGGACCAGTCCGGTTCACCTGAGCCAGACTGTTTCACTTCTTTTCTTCCTAAACCATCAGATCTCTCCATCCTTTGATCAAACGGTTGTGTTTTATTCTCTATTAAATCTTTTGTATGCCAGTCCACTGCATAACTGTGAAACTCTAGGACTAAGTCGTTGGATCTAAGATCCAACGCCCCAGGATGACCTTGTTTGAGATACAGTGTGTTTTGCTTCTATTTTGTTATTATGTGTTTGTTTTTTTAACCGACAGATCTACGATCTGACAGATTCGTCCAGCCTGAGCCCATTCTCTTAAATTTCTCTACTGTTTTACTATTTTCACTACTGTTTTACTTACTGCACCTCTTTTACTTAAAAAATTTTCCTCTAAATTTACAAAAAATATTATGCTTTGATTTAATTGTTTATCTACTGTTTTTTATTATTGTTACCTTATATTTGCGTTATCATTTTATATCATCTCATGCATATTTTATTTTTCGCCATTTTATTTTATTATCATTAGATCATTAGTGTGTATAATAGGATTTGATGTAATTTAATTTTTCCGCATTTTTATTTCTCATCATTTACTTTTGTGCAAGACCTTAGAATGTATCTAGGAGGCTATGTAATCATGTAAATAACACATGCACCGACACATGCATCGACACCACGATTTATTTACCGCCTTATGCTTGTTGGTGAGTGAGGACTAAATTGAATTAGGGACAAACTAGGATTAACAACTTGACTAATATGAGTGCTTTAAAATCAAACAATTAGTAATTTTAGGTTGATTTTTTACTATGAGATCCAATATCCCCGACATTTATCTTCACGCTTTTCCTTTACGCTTTTATGTGTAGTTTTTTTACCGTTAGCTAAAAAATCATTTTCCCAAAAAAAAATTCAAATAATCAAAACTTCAAAAATATTTTCTTAAGAAACCTTGTAATGAGCTTTGGTATCTTCCTCATAGATCCAACAGCGTTGTAAGGCTTTGGACGACTCTGCTGACTCTTACCCTTCCGCTCATTCATAACCTTGTTATGAGCTTTGGTATCTTCCTCATAGATCGTGCAACTGCTCACCAATTCAGAAAATTGACGGATCTTCTGATATCCAATGGCCCGCTTGATCTCAGCACGCAAGCCATTCTCAAACTTAATACACTTAGAGAACTCAGCAGTCTCAGCAGTGTAGTGTGGATAAAACTTAGCCAACTCCACAAACTTAGCAGCATACTCGGTCACCAACATGTCACCCTGCTTCAACTCAAGAAATTCAATCTCTTTCTTCCCGCAAACATCTTCCGAAAAGTACCTGTTCAGGAACTCTCTCCTAAACACATCCCAGGTAACAACTCCACCTCCGTTCTCTAGGATTGGTTGAACACTCACCCACCAATCATCAGCTTCCTCCGCTAACATGTGCGTACCAAAGCGCACCATCTAAACCTCACTGCACTGCATGACCCGGAAAATTCTTTCAACTTCTTTGAGCCACGTCTGAGCTCCATCAGGATCATACCGTCCCTTGAAAGTAGGTGGATGATTCCTCAAAAAAGTTTCCAATATCCTAACATCACCATTAGAGCTAGAACCAGTATTATGTTGTTGCCCCCCAGCTTGAGCTACAGCTTCCAACGCAGCAGCAATAGCAGCATCATTTCTTCCAGCCATCTTAGTTCTCTACACAACACACAACAATCAGTACGACACATTGGAAGTATATCAACCGACACACGACACTACGCGACTCAACTACTTGGCCGGACGGACCGACCTGCTCTGATACCAATTGTAACACCCTGTTTTCCCAACATGTAAAATAATACATAATAATCAGAGTATTCAACTTAAACAGGATGTCACACAACTTTAAAAGACAAATAGAGTAAAATTACAATTTATTCAAACATCTCTTGTCAACAATTCAAATTACATTGCAGCGGAAAAACATTTCAATTATTCAACAAAATGGCACTACGGCCTCAACATAAACAACTTATTAAAATTCTGTTTCAAATGGTTCATCAACATAATTCAGAATAATACGTAACACATGGAAAACGATGCAATATCCTCATCCCGTTACGTATCAGAGTGACCCTAAGACGACGCGTGAGAGTGTAACGCCCTAGTTTATATTTTACTACTTTTTAGGTGCTTAGAATATTTTATTTGAATTTATAAATGATTATGTGAATTTGTGGTGTGTTTATGTGTTTATAATTATTTATGTGATTTTATGTTATTTAAGAAAATAGAAGAAATATTATTATTTTGGGGAATTATGAAAATAGAAGAAATAGTAATATTTAGATTAAAGGGATTTAATTGATATTATTGGAATTAAGGTAGGTGGGGTTACACTTTAATTAGGAAGTTAAGAGGGAGTTAAGAGAAAGAAAGGTTTTGGTTGGTAAGAGAATAGAAAGAGTCAGTAAGGAAAGAAAAACAAGAGTACGTATCAGTAAAACAAAAAGAAACAGACTTTTGGGAAGAGAGAAGAGTAGAGCCAAGAACCAAAGGGAGATTGCTAGGGTTGCTGTAGCTTTTGTTTAATTCATCTAATCAGGTAAGGGTGGGTTTACTCTTCAATTGTTAATGTATAAGTATGTGTCTTCATGAAAATAGATTGAATTTGGTGATTGTTGAACTAGGTTTATGAACATGATGAATTGCTCATTTCTTGATGAATTGTGTTGTTAATGATGTTGTTATGATATGTTCTGATGTTTTGTTGTGCCTTAAACCCATAAACATTGTTTTTAAACCATTTTGGGTGATTGGGGGATTAAAATTGGGTTTTTTGGATGAAAATGGGGTTAGAAATCGTAGGTTATAATTCTGCCCAGATGAGCACTCGCTCAAGCGAGATACCCTTCGCTCAAGCAAGAAACTCTTTGCAACGACCAGTCTGAAATTTTAGCCGCTCGCTTAAGCGAGCCACGAGCGAACCAGGAGCGAGTGAAAACCAAACTTTCGTCATTTGCGTCGCTTAAGCGAGATTCCCGTCGCTTAAGCGAGAGACGCTAATTTTTGCCCAGGATTGTGTATTTAACCTGTTCGCTTAAGCGAACCAGGAGCGAGCCGTAAGCGAGGAAAAACCCAACTTACGTGATTTGACTCGCTCAAGCGAGAAGCTGCTCGCTTAAGCGAGCTGGGTCCTGTGCGACCCAAAATGTGATTTTTCTAAGGTGTTCTAAACCCAAACCTAAGCTTTCTAAGATGTTTATTGGATTTATTAAGAATTGTTTAGATGATAAAACTGTATTTTGAAGATGATTAAGATGGAATTATATAAGCTTATGTGCAAATAATTACACTTGCTAAGTTGAGTTGCCTTGTTGATGTCGAGTGGTAATGTCCAGTTGGGGAGGGTATCCTAAGTTGTTGTCGTTGTTGGTTGCATGCTGATATGCTCCATTAAGATGTTGGGTTGTATGCTGATATACACCATAGAGTCATTCATACTCATATGCATTTGTTGGGGGCTTATTGCCCTGGAATGTTTATCATTCACTTGTTGGGGGCTTATTGCCCTGGAATGTTTACCATTCACCTGTTGGGGGCTTATTGCCCTGGAACGCTTTATCGTTCACCTGTTGGGGGCTTATTGCCCTGGGATGCTTTAACCATCCAACTGTTGGGGGCTTATTGCCCTGGAATGCTTAGCATTCAACGCGCGTAGTATGGTACCACATGCATAATGCATTAGATGTTGATGGAGTCTTGCATTAGTTGTAGGTGTGAGTTGTCCTTTTGGGATTGTTGTTGGTGAGATGTCGCCACAAGTGTTGTTGTTGTTGTTGCTGATATTAATCAAAGATGAATTTAAATTATAAAGTTGAGATGATATTGATGATGTTGTTACTAATAGTTGTTACGAACTGTTGTTGTTTTCAATTTACTTTGATGATTCATATATTTGTATATTACTTTTGATTTGTGAACTCACCCCTTCTGCTGGAATTGCCGCCTCGTGGGCAAGTGCAGGTAGCGAAGATTAGTGATGTTGGCTCTTGCGTCTAGGGCTCTGATACATAGTAGGGATGGGGAAGCGTTATCTTTCTTGTATTCCTTTATGTATCATTTATTTGAAGAAGTTGTTGTTGAGATTAAATTATTGGATAATTTTAATATGTTGATGGCCTTTAGTGCCAAGATTATGATGTAGTTGTTGCATATGATTTCCAATTAAAGATTTTCCGCTGCAGAATTTTAACATGATGAAATTGTTGATGGTTTTAAATAGTTTTATATTCTATTTAAATAATTTTGAAAAAGTAGTGTAATACTCTGTTGCTTGTTGAATTACTCTGATTATGATTATTGGTAATATTATTATTACGTCGTTTTCGGGAACGGGGTGTTACAATTGGTATCAGAGCAAGTCGGTCCGTCAGACCATTAGAAGAGTCGTGTCGAGCCATGTAGAGTTGCGTGACAGGTTTAAACTGTCTTTGTTGTTCTAATTCTTGTTGTTATGTAGAATTATCGAGATGGCCGGAAGGAATGATGCTGCTCTTGCTGCTGCTTTGCAAGCAATGGCTCAAGTTGTTGGACAACAGCAAGGTGTTGGTGGTGCTGGTGAAGGTGTAAGGATGCTTGAAACCTTCTTGAGGAATCATCCACCAACCTTTAAGGGAAGGTACGACCCTGATGGAGCACAGACCTGGCTGAAGGAGGTCGAGAGGATCTTCCGGGTAATGCAGTGTACGGATGCTCAGATGGTGCGGTTTGGCACCCATATGTTGGCCGAGGAAGCTGATGACTGGTGGGTGAGTGTTCAACCGGTGTTAGAGAATGAAGGTGCTGTGATTACATGGGCTGTGTTTAGGCGGGAGTTCTTGAGGAGGTATTTCCCGGAGGATGTCCGTGGTAGAAAAGAAATAGAATTCCTTGAGCTGAAGCAAGGAGACATGTCCATTACGGAGTATGCTGCTAAGTTCGTGGAGCTTGCCAAGTTTTATCCACATTATGCTGCGGAGACTGCTGAGTTCTCCAAATGTATTAAGTTTGAAAATGGTCTGCGAGCTGATATCAAGCGGGCCATTGGCTATCAGAAGATCAGAGACTTTTCTGAGTTGGTGAGCAGTTGTAGCATATATGAAGAGGACACTAAAGCTCACTACAAGGTGATGAATGACCGCAAAGGAAAGGGGCAGCAGAGTCGCCCGAAGCCTTATAGTGCCCCAGCTGATAAGGGCAAATAGAGAATGCATGATGAGAGGAGACCTGCACGTAGAGATGCTCCTGCTGAAGTGGTTTGTTATAAGTGTGGTGTTAAAGGCCACAAGAGTAATGCTTGCAACCGTGATGAGAAGAAGTGCTTCAGATGCGGAAAGAAGGGCCACACTGTCACCGAATGCAAGCGTGGGGATATTGTTTGCTTCAACTGTAATGAGGAAGGTCACATCGGTTCTCAGTGTACTAAGCCTAAGAAGGCGCAGACCAGTGGTAGAGTTTTTGCCTTGACCGGTACTCAGACTGATCAGGAGGATCGACTTATCAGAGGTACTTGTTTCTTTAGTGGTACTCCTTTAATTGCTATTATAGATACTGGTGCTACGCATTGTTTCATTGCTATTGACTGTGCACAAAGACTGGGTTTGATTATGTCCGATATGAATGGGGAGATGGTTGTTGAAACTCCAGCTAAGGGTTCAGTAACTACTTCCCTTGTTTGCTTAAGTTGTCCGTTGTCTGTTTTTGGTAGAGATTTTGAAGTTGATCTCGTTTGTTTGCCGTTGGTGGGAATGGATGTAATATTGGGAATGAATTGGTTAGAATACAATCATGTCCTGATCAATTGTTTTACGAAGACGGTGCGGTTTTCTTCTGCTGAAGAAGAGAGTGGAACAGAATTTTTATCCACTAAAGAGATGAAGCGTTTAGAAAAGGATGGCGTGTTGATGTTTTCTTTGTTGGCATTCTTGTCGGTGGAGAACCAAGCTGTGATTGATGGGCTGCCTGTTGTGAAGGAATTTCCTGAAGTTTTCCCTGATGAGATTCCAGATGTGCCACCGGAGAGAGAGGTTGAGTTTTCGATAGACCTGGTGCCGGGTACGAAGCCTGTGTCGATGGCTCCTTACCGTATGTCAGCTTCGGAGTTAGCTGAGTTAAAGAAACAATTAGAAGACTTGCTTGACAAGAAGTTTGTGAGACCGAGTGTTTCACCATGGGGAGCGCCGGTGTTGTTGGTAAAGAAGAAGGATGGTAGCATGCGGTTGTGTATTGATTACCGACAGCTGAATAAAGTGACGATTAAGAATAGGTATCCACTACCGAGGATTGATGACTTGATGGATCAACTAGTGGGTGCCCGTGTGTTCAGCAAAATTGATTTGAGGTCAGGTTACCATCAGATAAAGGTGAAGGATGAGGATATGCAAAAGACGACGTTTAGGACGCGGTATGGTCATTATGAATATAAGGTGATGCCTTTCGGTGTGACGAATGCACCTGGTGTGTTTATGGAATATATGAATAGAATTTTTCATGAGTATCTGGATCAATTTGTTGTGGTTTTTATTGATGATATTTTAATCTATTCTAAGACTGAAGTTGAGCATGCAGAGCATTTGAGGATTGTACTGCAAGTACTGAAGGAAAAGAAGTTGTATGCCAAGTTATCCAAGTGCGAATTCTGGTTGCATGAAGTGAGTTTTCTTGGCCACATTATTTCTGGTAATGGTATTGCTGTGGATCCTTCGAAGGTTGATGCTGTGTCGCAGTGGGAGACACCAAAGTCAGTTACTGAGGTAAGAAGTTTTCTTGGGTTGGCTGGTTATTACCGCAGATTTATTGAAGGATTTTCGAAGTTGGCACTTCCTTTGACGCAACTGACCTGTAAAGGTAAAGCATTTGTGTGGGATGCTCAATGTGAGAGTAGTTTCAATGAGTTGAAGCAAAGATTGACGACTGCTCCTATTTTAATTTTGCCAAAGCCAGAAGAACCTTTTGTTGTGTATTGTGATGCATCTAAGCTGGGATTAGGTGGTGTTTTGATGCAAGATGGCAAGGTGGTCGCGTATGCTTCTAGACAGCTGAGAGTGCATGAGAAGAATTATCCTACACATGATCTAGAATTGGCAGCTGTGGTATTTGTTTTGAAAATTTGGAGGCATTATTTGTATGGTTCCAGATTTGAAGTGTTTAGTGATCATAAGAGTTTAAAGTATTTATTTGATCAGAAGGAGTTGAACATGAGGCAGAGGAGGTGGCTTGAGTTACTTAAGGATTACGATTTTGGCTTGAATTACCATCCTGGTAAAGCTAATGTTGTTGCCGATGCGTTGAGCAGAAAGACGTTGCATATGTCTGCTTTGATGGTGAAAGAGTTCGAGTTACTTGAACAGTTCAGAGATTTGAGTCTTGTTTGTGAAAGATCGCCTCAAAGTGTACGGTTGGGGATGTTAAAGATTAATAGTGATTTCTTGAGTAGTATCAAGGAGGCCCAGAAGATTGATGTTAAGTTTGTTGATTTGATGACTGCTAGTGATCAGAATGCAGATGGTGACTTCAAGGTCGATGAACAAGGTGTGTTGAGGTTTAGAGGAAGGATTTGTATTCCTGATGATGAAGGTTTGAAAAAGTTGATTTTAGAGGAAAGTCATAAGAGTAGTTTGAGTATTCATCCTGGAGCTACTAAAATGTATCATGATTTGAAGAAATTATTTTGGTGGTCCGGTTTGAAGAGGGATGTTGCCCAATTTGTTTATGCATGTTTGACTTGTCAGAAGTCTAAGGTAGAGCACCAGAAGCCTGCAGGGCTGTTGACTCCACTAGATGTACCTGAATGGAAGTGGGATAGCATTTCGATGGACTTTGTAACGAGTTTACCGAATACTCCAAGAGGGCATGATGCCATTTGGGTCGTGGTCGACAGGTTGACTAAGTCGGCGCACTTTATTCCGATCAACATTACTTATCCGGTAGCTCAGTTGGCGGAGATCTATATCCGTGACGTTGTGAAATTGCATGGTGTTCCATCTAGTATTGTGTCGGATAGAGATCCGAGGTTTACATCAAGGTTTTGGAAGAGTTTGCAAGATGCTTTGGGTTCGAGATTGAGGCTGAGTTCGGCTTATCATCCGCAGACAGATGGTCAGTCGGAGAGAACTATCCAATCCTTAGAAGATTTGTTGAGGGTGTGTGTACTCGAGCAAGGTGGAGCTTGGGACAGCCACTTACCGTTGATAGAGTTCACCTATAACAATAGTTACCATTCGAGTATTGGTATGGCACCGTTCGAAGCCTTGTATGGTCGAAGGTGTAGAACTCCTCTATGTTGGTTTGAGTCGGGTGAAAGTATTGTGTTAGGACCTGAGTTAGTGCAGCAGACTACGGAAAAGGTCAAGATGATAAGAGAGAAGATGAAAGCATCTCAAGATCGTCAGAAGAGTTACCATGACAAAAGGAGGAAAGCCCTTGAGTTTCAAGAGGGTGAGCATGTGTTTTTGAGGGTTACTCCGATGACGGGTGTAGGACGTGCATTGAAGTCGAAGAAGTTGACTCCAAAGTTCATTGGTCCTTATCAGATTTCCGAGAGAGTTGGAACCGTGGCGTATCGGATTGGATTGCCACCCCATCTATCGAACTTGCATGATGTGTTTCATGTGTCGCAGTTGAGGAAGTATGTAGCTGATCCTTCGCATGTTATTCCTAGAGATGATGTGCAAGTTAGAGATAATCTTACCGTTGAGACATTGCCTTTGAGGATTGATGATCGCAAGGTGAAGCAGCTGAGAGGCAAGGAGATACCTCTGGTTAGAGTTGTTTGGGGCGGTGTAACCGGTGAGAGTTTGACTTGGGAATTGGAGAGCAAGATGCAAGAGTCCTATCCTGAGTTGTTTGTTGCTTAAGGTAATATTTCGAGGACGAAATTTTCTTAGTTGGGGAGAGTTGTAACGCCCTAGTTTATATTTTACTACTTTTTAGGTGCTTAGAATATTTTATTTGAATTTATAAATGATTATGTGAATTTGTGGTGTGTTTATGTGTTTATAATTATTTATGTGATTTTATGTTATTTAAAAAAATAGAAGAAATATTATTATTTTGGGGAATTATGAAAATAGAAGAAATAGTAATATTTAGATTAAAGGGATTTAATTGATATTATTGGAATTAAGGTAGTGGGGGTTACACTTTAATTAGGAAGTTAAGAGGGAGTTAAGAGAAAGAAAGGTTTTGGTTGGTAAGAGAATAGAAAGAGTCAGTAAGGAAAGAAAAACAAGAGTACGTATCAGTAAAACAAAAAGAAACAGACTTTTGGGAAGAGAGAAGAGTAGAGACAAGAACCAAAGGGAGATTGCTAGGGTTGCTGTAGCTTTTGTTTAATTCATCTAATCAGGTAAGGGTGGGTTTACTCTTCAATTGTTAATGTATAAGTATGTGTCTTCATGAAAATAGATTGAATTTGGTGATTGTTGAACTAGGTTTATGAACATGATGAATTGCTCATTTCTTGATGAATTGTGTTGTTAATGATGTTGTTATGATATGTTCTGATGTTTTGTTGTGCCTTAAACCCATAAACATTGTTTTTAAACCATTTTGGGTGATTGGGGGATTAAAATTGGGTTTTTTGGATGAAAATGGGGTTAGAAATCGTAGGTTATAATTCTGCCCAGATGAGCACTCGCTCAAGCGAGATACCCTTCGCTCAAGCGAGAAACTCTTTGCAACGACCAGTCTGAAATTTTAGCCGCTCGCTTAAGCGAGCCACGAGCGAACCAGGAGCGAGTGAAAACCAAACTTTCGTCATTTGCGTCGCTTAAGCGAGATTCCCGTCGCTTAAGCGAGAGACGCTAATTTTTGCCCAGGATTGTGTATTTAACCTGTTCGCTTAAGCGAACCAGGAGCGAGCCGTAAGCGAGGAAAAACCCAACTTACGTGATTTGACTCGCTCAAGCGAGAAGCTGCTCGCTTAAGCGAGCTGGGTCCTGTGCGACCCAAAATGTGATTTTTCTAAGGTGTTCTAAACCCAAACCTAAGCTTTCTAAGATGTTTATTGGATTTATTAAGAATTGTTTAGATGATAAAACTGTATTTTGAAGATGATTAAGATGGAATTATATAAGCTTATGTGCAAATAATTATACTTGCTAAGTTGAGTTGCCTTGTTGATGTCGAGTGGTAATGTCCAGTTGGGGAGGGTATCCTAAGTTGTTGTCGTTGTTGGTTGCATGCTGATATGCTCCATTAAGATGTTGGGTTGTATGCTGATATACACCATAGAGTCATTCATACTCATATGCATTTGTTGGGGGCTTATTGCCCTGGAATGTTTATCATTCACTTGTTGGGGGCTTATTGCCCTGGAATGTTTACCATTCACCTGTTGGGGGCTTATTGCCCTGGAACGCTTTATCGTTCACCTGTTGGGGGCTTATTGCCCTGGGATGCTTTAACCATCCAACTGTTGGGGGCTTATTGCCCTAGAATGCTTAGCATTCAACGCGCGTAGTATGGTACCACATGCATAATGCATTAGATGTTGATGGAGTCTTGCATTAGTTGTAGGTGTGAGTTGTCCTTTTGGGATTGTTGTTGGTGAGATGTCGCCACAAGTGTTGTTGTTGTTGTTGCTGATATTAATCAAAGATGAATTTAAATTATAAAGTTGAGATGATATTGATGATGTTGTTACTAATAGTTGTTACGAACTGTTGTTGTTTTCAATTTACTTTGATGATTCATATATTTGTATATTACTTTTGATTTGTGAACTCACCCCTTCTGCTGGAATTGCCGCCTCGTGGGCAAGTGCAGGTAGCGAAGATTAGTGATGTTGGCTCTTGCGTCTAGGGCTCTGATACATAGTAGGGATGGGGAAGCGTTATCTTTCTTGTATTCCTTTATGTATCATTTATTTGAAGAAGTTGTTGTTGAGATTAAATTATTGGATAATTTTAATATGTTGATGGCCTTTAGTGCCAAGATTATGATGTAGTTGTTGCATATGATTTCCAATTAAAGATTTTCCGCTGCAGAATTTTAACATGATGAAATTGTTGATGGTTTTAAATAGTTTTATATTCTATTTAAATAATTTTGAAAAAGTAGTGTAATACTCTGTTGCTTGTTGAATTACTCTGATTATGATTATTGGTAATATTATTATTACGTCGTTTTCGGGAACGGGGTGTTACAATTGGTATCAGAGCAAGTCGGTCCGTCAGACCATTAGAAGAGTCGTGTCGAGCCATGTAGAGTTGCGTGACAGGTTTAAACTGTCTTTGTTGTTCTAATTCTTGTTGTTATGTAGAATTATCGAGATGGCCGGAAGGAATGATGCTGCTCTTGCTGCTGCTTTGCAAGCAATGGCTCAAGTTGTTGGACAACAGCAAGGTGTTGGTGGTGCTGGTGAAGGTGTAAGGATGCTTGAAACCTTCTTGAGGAATCATCCACCAACCTTTAAGGGAAGGTACGACCCTGATGGAGCACAGACCTGGCTGAAGGAGGTCGAGAGGATCTTCCGGGTAATGCAGTGTACGGATGCTCAGATGGTGCGGTTTGGCACCCATATGTTGGCCGAGGAAGCTGATGACTGGTGGGTGAGTGTTCAACCGGTGTTAGAGAATGAAGGTGCTGTGATTACATGGGCTGTGTTTAGGCGGGAGTTCTTGAGGAGGTATTTCCCGGAGGATGTCCGTGGTAGAAAAGAAATAGAATTCCTTGAGCTGAAGCAAGGAGACATGTCCATTACGGAGTATGCTGCTAAGTTCGTGGAGCTTGCCAAGTTTTATCCACATTATGCTGCGGAGACTGTTGAGTTCTCCAAATGTATTAAGTTTGAAAATGGTCTGCGAGCTGATATCAAGCGGGCCATTGGCTATCAGAAGATCAGAGACTTTTCTGAGTTGGTGAGCAGTTGTAGCATATATGAAGAGGACACTAAAGCTCACTACAAGGTGATGAATGACCGCAAAGGAAAGGGGCAGCAGAGTCGCCCAAAGCCTTATAGTGCCCCAGCTGATAAGGGCAAATAGAGAATGCATGATGAGAGGAGACCTGCACGTAGAGATGCTCCTGCTGAAGTGGTTTGTTATAAGTGTGGTGTTAAAGGCCACAAGAGTAATGCTTGCAACCGTGATGAGAAGAAGTGCTTCAGATGCGGAAAGAAGGGCCACACTGTCACCGAATGCAAGCGTGGGGATATTGTTTGCTTCAACTGTAATGAGGAAGGTCACATCGGTTCTCAGTGTACTAAGCCTAAGAAGGCGCAGACCAGTGGTAGAGTTTTTGCCTTGACCGGTACTCAGACTGATCAGGAGGATCGACTTATCAGAGGTACTTGTTTCTTTAGTGGTACTCCTTTAATTGCTATTATAGATACTGGTGCTACGCATTGTTTCATTGCTATTGACTGTGCACAAAGACTGGGTTTGATTATGTCCGATATGAATGGGGAGATGGTTGTTGAAACTCCAGCTAAGGGTTCAGTAACTACTTCCCTTGTTTGCTTAAGTTGTCCGTTGTCTGTTTTTGGTAGAGATTTTGAAGTTGATCTCGTTTGTTTGCCGTTGGTGGGAATGGATGTAATATTGGGAATGAATTGGTTAGAATACAATCATGTCCTGATCAATTGTTTTACGAAGACGGTGCGGTTTTCTTCTGCTGAAGAAGAGAGTGGAACAGAATTTTTATCCACTAAAGAGATGAAGCGTTTAGAAAAGGATGGCGTGTTGATGTTTTCTTTGTTGGCATTCTTGTCGGTGGAGAACCAAGCTGTGATTGATGGGCTGCCTGTTGTGAAGGAATTTCCTGAAGTTTTCCCTGATGAGATTCCAGATGTGCCACCGGAGAGAGAGGTTGAGTTTTCGATAGACCTGGTGCCGGGTACGAAGCCTGTGTCGATGGCTCCTTACCGTATGTCAGCTTCGGAGTTAGCTGAGTTAAAGAAACAATTAGAAGACTTGCTTGACAAGAAGTTTGTGAGACCGAGTGTTTCACCATGGGGAGCGCCGGTGTTGTTGGTAAAGAAGAAGGATGGTAGCATGCGGTTGTGTATTGATTACCGACAGCTGAATAAAGTGACGATTAAGAATAGGTATCCACTACCGAGGATTGATGACTTGATGGATCAACTAGTGGGTGCCCGTGTGTTCAGCAAAATTGATTTGAGGTCAGGTTACCATCAGATAAAGGTGAAGGATGAGGATATGCAAAAGACGACGTTTAGGACGCGGTATGGTCATTATGAATATAAGGTGATGCCTTTCGGTGTGACGAATGCACCTGGTGTGTTTATGGAATATATGAATAGAATTTTTCATGAGTATCTGGATCAATTTGTTGTGGTTTTTATTGATGATATTTTAATCTATTCTAAGACTGAAGTTGAGCATGCAGAGCATTTGAGGATTGTACTGCAAGTACTGAAGGAAAAGAAGTTGTATGCCAAGTTATCCAAGTGCGAATTCTGGTTGCATGAAGTGAGTTTTCTTGGCCACATTATTTCTGGTAATGGTATTGCTGTGGATCCTTCGAAGGTTGATGCTGTGTCGCAGTGGGAGACACCAAAGTCAGTTACTGAGGTAAGAAGTTTTCTTGGGTTGGCTGGTTATTACCGCAGATTTATTGAAGGATTTTCGAAGTTGGCACTTCCTTTGACGCAACTGACCTGTAAAGGTAAAGCATTTGTGTGGGATGCTCAATGTGAGAGTAGTTTCAATGAGTTGAAGCAAAGATTGACGACTGCTCCTATTTTAATTTTGCCAAAGCCAGAAGAACCTTTTGTTGTGTATTGTGATGCATCTAAGCTGGGATTAGGTGGTGTTTTGATGCAAGATGGCAAGGTGGTCGCGTATGCTTCTAGACAGCTGAGAGTGCATGAGAAGAATTATCCTACACATGATCTAGAATTGGCAGCTGTGGTATTTGTTTTGAAAATTTGGAGGCATTATTTGTATGGTTCCAGATTTGAAGTGTTTAGTGATCATAAGAGTTTAAAGTATTTATTTGATCAGAAGGAGTTGAACATGAGGCAGAGGAGGTGGCTTGAGTTACTTAAGGATTACGATTTTGGCTTGAATTACCATCCTGGTAAAGCTAATGTTGTTGCCGATGCGTTGAGCAGAAAGACGTTGCATATGTCTGCTTTGATGGTGAAAGAGTTCGAGTTACTTGAACAGTTCAGAGATTTGAGTCTTGTTTGTGAAAGATCGCCTCAAAGTGTACGGTTGGGGATGTTAAAGATTAATAGTGATTTCTTGAGTAGTATCAAGGAGGCCCAGAAGATTGATGTTAAGTTTGTTGATTTGATGACTGCTAGTGATCAGAATGCAGATGGTGACTTCAAGGTCGATGAACAAGGTGTGTTGAGGTTTAGAGGAAGGATTTGTATTCCTGATGATGAAGGTTTGAAAAAGTTGATTTTAGAGGAAAGTCATAAGAGTAGTTTGAGTATTCATCCTGGAGCTACTAAAATGTATCATGATTTGAAGAAATTATTTTGGTGGTCCGGTTTGAAGAGGGATGTTGCCCAATTTGTTTATGCATGTTTGACTTGTCAGAAGTCTAAGGTAGAGCACCAGAAGCCTGCAGGGCTGTTGACTCCACTAGATGTACCTGAATGGAAGTGGGATAGCATTTCGATGGACTTTGTAACGAGTTTACCGAATACTCCAAGAGGGCATGATGCCATTTGGGTCGTGGTCGACAGGTTGACTAAGTCGGCGCACTTTATTCCGATCAACATTACTTATCCGGTAGCTCAGTTGGCGGAGATCTATATCCGTGACGTTGTGAAATTGCATGGTGTTCCATCTAGTATTGTGTCGGATAGAGATCCGAGGTTTACATCAAGGTTTTGGAAGAGTTTGCAAGATGCTTTGGGTTCGAGATTGAGGCTGAGTTCGGCTTATCATCCGCAGACAGATGGTCAGTCGGAGAGAACTATCCAATCCTTAGACGATTTGTTGAGGGTGTGTGTACTCGAGCAAGGTGGAGCTTGGGACAGCCACTTACCGTTGATAGAGTTCACCTATAACAATAGTTACCATTCGAGTATTGGTATGGCACCGTTCGAAGCCTTGTATGGTCGAAGGTGTAGAACTCCTCTATGTTGGTTTGAGTCGGGTGAAAGTATTGTGTTAGGACCTGAGTTAGTGCAGCAGACTACGGAAAAGGTCAAGATGATAAGAGAGAAGATGAAAGCATCTCAAGATCGTCAGAAGAGTTACCATGACAAAAGGAGGAAAGCCCTTGAGTTTCAAGAGGGTGAGCATGTGTTTTTGAGGGTTACTCCGATGACGGGTGTAGGACGTGCATTGAAGTCGAAGAAGTTGACTCCAAAGTTCATTGGTCCTTATCAGATTTCCGAGAGAGTTGGAACCGTGGCGTATCGGATTGGATTGCCACCCCATCTATCGAACTTGCATGATGTGTTTCATGTGTCGCAGTTGAGGAAGTATGTAGCTGATCCTTCGCATGTTATTCCTAGAGATGATGTGCAAGTTAGAGATAATCTTACCGTTGAGACATTGCCTTTGAGGATTGATGATCGCAAGGTGAAGCAGCTGAGAGGCAAGGAGATACCTCTGGTTAGAGTTGTTTGGGGCGGTGTAACCGGTGAGAGTTTGACTTGGGAATTGGAGAGCAAGATGCAAGAGTCCTATCCTGAGTTGTTTGTTGCTTAAGGTAATATTTCGAGGACGAAATTTTCTTAGTTGGGGAGAGTTGTAACGCCCTAGTTTATATTTTACTACTTTTTAGGTGCTTAGAATATTTTATTTGAATTTATAAATGATTATGTGAATTTGTGGTGTGTTTATGTGTTTATAATTATTTATGTGATTTTATGTTATTTAAGAAAATAGAAGAAATATTATTATTTTGGGGAATTATGAAAATAGAAGAAATAGTAATATTTAGATTAAAGGGATTTAATTGATATTATTGGAATTAAGGTAGTGGGGGTTACACTTTAATTAGGAAGTTAAGAGGGAGTTAAGAGAAAGAAAGGTTTTGGTTGGTAAGAGAATAGAAAGAGTCAGTAAGGAAAGAAAAACAAGAGTACGTATCAGTAAAACAAAAAGAAACAGACTTTTGGGAAGAGAGAAGAGTAGAGACAAGAACCAAAGGGAGATTGCTAGGGTTGCTGTAGCTTTTGTTTAATTCATCTAATCAGGTAAGGGTGGGTTTACTCTTCAATTGTTAATGTATAAGTATGTGTCTTCATGAAAATAGATTGAATTTGGTGATTGTTGAACTAGGTTTATGAACATGATGAATTGCTCATTTCTTGATGAATTGTGTTGTTAATGATGTTGTTATGATATGTTCTGATGTTTTGTTGTGCCTTAAACCCATAAACATTGTTTTTAAACCATTTTGGGTGATTGGGGGATTAAAATTGGGTTTTTTGGATGAAAATGGGGTTAGAAATCGTAGGTTATAATTCTGCCCAGATGAGCACTCGCTCAAGCGAGATACCCTTCGCTCAAGCGAGAAACTCTTTGCAACGACCAGTCTGAAATTTTAGCCGCTCGCTTAAGCGAGCCACGAGCGAACCAGGAGCGAGTGAAAACCAAACTTTCGTCATTTGCGTCGCTTAAGCGAGATTCCCGTCGCTTAAGCGAGAGACGCTAATTTTTGCCCAGGATTGTGTATTTAACCTGTTCGCTTAAGCGAACCAGGAGCGAGCCGTAAGCGAGGAAAAACCCAACTTACGTGATTTGACTCGCTCAAGCGAGAAGCTGCTCGCTTAAGCGAGCTGGGTCCTGTGCGACCCAAAATGTGATTTTTCTAAGGTGTTCTAAACCCAAACCTAAGCTTTCTAAGATGTTTATTGGATTTATTAAGAATTGTTTAGATGATAAAACTGTATTTTGAAGATGATTAAGATGGAATTATATAAGCTTATGTGCAAATAATTATACTTGCTAAGTTGAGTTGCCTTGTTGATGTCGAGTGGTAATGTCCAGTTGGGGAGGGTATCCTAAGTTGTTGTCGTTGTTGGTTGCATGCTGATATGCTCCATTAAGATGTTGGGTTGTATGCTGATATACACCATAGAGTCATTCATACTCATATGCATTTGTTGGGGGCTTATTGCCCTGGAATGTTTATCATTCACTTGTTGGGGGCTTATTGCCCTGGAATGTTTACCATTCACCTGTTGGGGGCTTATTGCCCTGGAACGCTTTATCGTTCACCTGTTGGGGGCTTATTGCCCTGGGATGCTTTAACCATCCAACTGTTGGGGGCTTATTGCCCTGGAATGCTTAGCATTCAACGCGCGTAGTATGGTACCACATGCATAATGCATTAGATGTTGATGGAGTCTTGCATTAGTTGTAGGTGTGAGTTGTCCTTTTGGGATTGTTGTTGGTGAGATGTCGCCACAAGTGTTGTTGTTGTTGTTGCTGATATTAATCAAAGATGAATTTAAATTATAAAGTTGAGATGATATTGATGATGTTGTTACTAATAGTTGTTACGAACTGTTGTTGTTTTCAATTTACTTTGATGATTCATATATTTGTATATTACTTTTGATTTGTGAACTCACCCCTTCTGCTGGAATTGCCGCCTCGTGGGCAAGTGCAGGTAGCGAAGATTAGTGATGTTGGCTCTTGCGTCTAGGGCTCTGATACATAGTAGGGATGGGGAAGCGTTATCTTTCTTGTATTCCTTTATGTATCATTTATTTGAAGAAGTTGTTGTTGAGATTAAATTGTTGGATAATTTTAATATGTTGATGGCCTTTAGTGCCAAGATTATGATGTAGTTGTTGCATATGATTTCCAATTAAAGATTTTCCGCTGCAGAATTTTAACATGATGAAATTGTTGATGGTTTTAAATAGTTTTATATTCTATTTAAATAATTTTGAAAAATTAGTGTAATACTCCGTTGCTTGTTGAATTACTCTGATTATGATTATTGGTAATATTATTATTACGTCGTTTTCGGGAACGGGGTGTTACAGAGAGAGTCAACTCACATCAGCAGCTAATCCTGGTTATCTGCACGTTACCCACGTAGAGGCAACATTCAAACAGAAGGGGTGAGATTCACATTCAATAATAATAAGTATATAATTCATCAACAGAATTTAACAACATAAATAACAACAATTTAACAATGTTAATACTTCACATAATAACAACTCATTAATTTATTTGACAACTTGACAACGACGACAATGCATCAACAACGACACCAAATTGACAACGAAACAACAACGACATCAACATGCATGTGGTACCAATTAGGGCATCAAGCTCCCAACTTATATATGAATGATTATACATTCAACGGAGCATCAAGCCCCCAACTTAAATGATTATACATTCAACGGAGCATCAAGCCCCCAACTTAAATGATTATGCATGGACTCAACAACCAATGCAACAATAACCAACAACTTCAACAACTTAGGCAACAACTTACAACTTAAAGACATTAACGACAACAACAGCAACGACATCATAAATTCATACTAAATCGACTACAACAGATTTTCACATCAACTCAAAGCCATTGAAAAGATATATCAACTTTCAACAAATTTCATGTTCATATCAAAGTCCAAATCAAAACGAAAACATGTGAAAAACACACAAGAACATAAACGGGCAGTCTGCTACTGCACAGCTCGCGAGGCGAGAGCAGTTACTCGCGGTGGCGAGCGCACTTCAAGAACAACTCGCGAGGCGAGGAAGATTACTCGCCTAAGGCGAGCAAAAATGGGTAGCTACGACATTTAGACCTTTTTCACCCAAAAATCCCAATTTTAACTTCCCAATGCCCAAATATGATCCTGAAAGTTGTCCAATAATTTCTAAACATAAAAAGGCCCTCAAATACATATAAAACTTGACCCAAAACATCATTTCTAAAAAAACCACTATTTTCTACTGAACAGCTCGCTAGGCGAGGAAAAGCACTCGCTGTGGCGAGTTGGGACTACTCGTCGGGCGACAAGACTTTCTCGCTAGGCGAGCGATAACTTCAACTCGCTAGGCGAGGATAATCACTCGTTGAGGCGAGCGATGACAGACAGGTCTGCGAACAGACCTCTATTCTCACTCCAAAACCCAAAATTTGACATCCCAGACCCCAAAATTGATAGGAATCATTACCTACTGATATTCTACGACCTACACATCACTTCCTCACATTAATTCATGAAATTCATACACGTTCTACAATTTTTATTGAATTTTAACTTAATTTCAATAACCCTAAAACTCAACAACAACAACAACATGATTAATCTTATAGAATTATATACTTAAGATTAGTGAAAGTTAGTCCCACCCTTACCTTAGATTGATTAATCGCAAGGTTCTACTGCTTTCTTTTCTCTTCTCTTGGTTTCTCCCAAAAAATGTCTTCACGTATTCTAATCTTTTTCTAATTCTGACTCTCCCCTTTATTATATCCTTAACCTACTTATTTTCCTTATTTCCAATAAACTCCTCTAATTTCCAATTCAGCCCCCTCAACTCTAATTATTCTATTTTTAATCATATTCTACTAAATAATAAGATAAAGCCACTTAACAAAATAACAACATACCACATAATCAAGTAAATCATATAATTAGACTCTAAACCCAATAAAATAATTAAACAAATAAATAGGGGATTACAGCTACCACATGTGGGCTAATATTCAAGTTACTCCGCAAAGATCAAGGGATCGTTTGGATGGAGGATTGTCAGAAAGCCTTTGACAGAATCAAAGAGTATTTGTTAGAACCTCCAATTCTTGTTCCTCCAGTAGAAGGAAGACCTTTGATCATGTATTTGACTGTGCTAGAAGACTCCATGGGCTGTGTACTCGGGCAGCAAGATGAAACTAGTAAGAAAGAGCATGCAATTTATTACTTGAGTAAGAAGTTTACTGATTGTGAGTCTCGCTACTCCGTACTAGAGAAGACTTGTTGTGCTTTAGCCTGGGCTGCCAAGCGACTTCGTCACTATATGAGCAATCATACTACTTGGTTGATATCCAAAATGGATCCGATCAAGTACATCTTTGAGAAACCTGCTTTAACAGGAAGAATTGCTCGGTGGCAGATGTTATTGTCCGAGTATGATATTGTTTACCGCACTCAGAAAGCAATCAAAGGAAGCGTTCTTGATGATCATTTGGCTCACCAACCAGTTGACGATTACTAGCAAATCAAGTTTGACTTCCTTGATGAAGAGATCATGTATTTAAAAATGAAAGATTGTGAAGTACCGTTGTTTGGTCAAGGTCATGATCCCGATTCTAAATGGGGTTTGATATTTGATGGAGCGGTTAATGTCTATGGTAGCGGAATAGGGGCATTTCTTATTACCCCTAAGGGTACTCACACCCATTTACTATGAGGCTAGAGTTTGATTGCACAAACAATATCACAGAGTATGAAGCTTGCATCATGGGTATTGAAGAAGCTATTGATTTGAGGATTAAGAAAATTAATATATATTGAGATTCAGCTCTGGTAATCAATCAGATCAAAGGGAAATGGGAAACTCATCATGCCGTTTTGATCCATTACAGGGATTATGCAAGACGTTTACTGACTTTCTTCAACAAGGTCGAGTTACATTACCTTCCTTGTGATGAGAATCGGATGGCAGATTCTTTAGCCACTTTATCCTCGATGATTAAAGTGAATCCTCACAATCGTGTACCATTGATCAGTGTCTGTTTCCTTGAAAGGCCCGCTTATGTGTTTGCAGCTAGAGCAGTTTTTGATGACAAGCCGTGGTTTCATGATATCAAAGTTTTCCTTCAAACTCAAGAGTATCCACCAGGGGCATCTCACAAAGATAAGAAGACTTTAAGAAGATTGTCTGGTAGTTTTTTCCTGAATGGTGATGTATTGTACAAAAGGAACTTTGATACAGTTTTGCTCAGATGCGTGGATCAACGGGAAGCAGATTTATTAATGCATGAGATACATGAAGGCTCATTTGGGACTCATTATAGTGGGTATGCAATGGCCAAGAAAGAGCTGAGAGAAGGCTATTACTGGATTACAATGCAAGCTGGCTGTTATAATCATGCTAAGAAGTGCCACAAGTGTCAGATTTATGCTGATAAAATCCATATACCACCATCGATGCTCAATCTCATCTCTTCTCCATGGCCTTTCTCTATATGGAGCATTGAAATGATTGGTCGGATCGAGCCAAAAGCTTCCAATGGACATCGTTTCATACCAGTGGCTATTGATTATTTCACCAAGTGGGTTGAAGCAACCTCGTATGCTAATGTGACTAAGCAAGTGGTGGTCCGGTTTATCAAGAATAATATCATCAGTTGCTATGGTGTTCCCAGCAAGATTATCACGGATAATGGTACGAATTTGAATAACAATATGATGAAGGAATTGTGCGGTGACTTCAAGATTGAGCATCATAACTCTTCTCCTTACAGACCACGGATGAATGGTGCAGTTGAAGTTGCGAACAAGAACATTAAAAAGATTGTGCAGAAAATGGTGGTCACCTATAAGGATTGGCATGAGATGTTACCCTATGCTTTGTATGGATATTGTACGTCAGTACGTACTTTAACAGGGGCAACCCCTTTCTCTTTAGTATATGGTATGGAGGTTGTACTCCCTGTAGAGGTTGAGATCCTGTCGTTGAGAGTCTTGATGGAAGCTGAGTTGACGGAAGCTGAATGGTGTCAGAATAGGTATAACTAGTTGAATCTGATTGAAGAAAAACGCATGACTGCTTTGTGTTATGGACAACTATATCAGACAAGGATGAAACAAGCGTTTGATAAGAAGGTTCATCCCCGTGAGTTTAAGGAAGGTGACCTTGTGGTCAAGAGTATCAAGTCTTTCCAACCAGACCCCAGGGGCAAGTGGACGAATAACTATGAAGGTCCCTATGTAGTCAAGAGGGCTTTCTTTAGTGGTGCTTTAATTCTTACGACTATGGATGGTGATGAGCTCCCTCGTCCTGTAAATTCTGATGTAGTCTAGAAATACTTTGTCTAAAAATATATGAAAGAACAGCTCGGCAGGTCAAAAACCCGAAAGGGCGGCTTGAACAAAAAATGAGCATCTCGGTGGACTAAAAACCTGAAAGGGCGGTCCAGGCAAAAATTAGAGACATAAAAAAAATGATGAAATGATGAAAAAAGAGTATACAAAAGAAGAGTATACAAAAAAAAGTTTATCCTGATAGGTTGAAACCCGCAAGGGCGATCTATGCAAAAGTTAAGGATTAATGACAAAGTAATTGCATCAGATCAAGATTAAGCATCACTCACTTGGGGCACTTTAGCTGTCAAAAGTTTTCCGAAGCAATGCGTCTAAGCAGTGAAATTCAAAGTTGTTATGGGATATAACGGTTATTCGTGTTCAATGTACCTTTCCCATATAATTACCATTTTCCAATTTTTGCGATCCGTGGAGCCATGCCTTTGGCCGGTTACCACTCTTTTAAATCAATTTGAGCTTGTGTCTCTTTATTTGGAACTCTTGTTTATTCTATGTGCAAAATTTCTTCCATTTTTAATGTTGATACTTGAAGCAAAAACTTTGAAAACTTTTTTTATAGACTTCTTTTGTTTTCCTTTAAAAAGAACAAAAATGTCAAACATATTACTTTTAAATTCATGTAGCATAGAAGCATCTGTCAGCATCTGTCTCAAGAACAGGTACGTCATGCAGGAGAAACACAGTCATTGCTAAAAAAAAATAATTAAAAAATAAAATAAAATAAAAAGCTCGCTAAGTCAAAAACCCAAAAGAGCGGCTTAGGCAAAAATGAGCGTCCCGTTGGATTGAAAACCCGAAAGGGCAATCCGAGCAAAAATTAGGGACATACAAAAAGAAGGAATATATTCCCGGTGGATTGAAAACCCAAAAGGACGATCTAGGAAAAAGTTAGGGATTCAAAAAAAAGGGAACGGAATGACTATTGGAGCAGGAACTTATGAAGGTACTTTGGTTCAGTTCAGAAATGGCGACCTCTGCCAAGTTTCATATTATTGGGCTTTACCCCATCCGTGGTTTGATTATTGGGTTTTACCCCATCAGTGGTTTGATTTTGGGGCTTTACCCCATCAGTGGTTTGAAGGGCTTTACCCCGATCAGTGTTTGACTCATCTCCAGTAATGTTATCCCCGTTGAAGATTGCAGAGTGTTAGTACGACGATATTGGGCCACTTCCTCTTGGACCTGCCCAATCATGTCTCAAAGTCTCATAATCATGTTGTCATATAAGTCTTGTACATGTTCATACACTCATTCATCCATGCATATATAGCATACACACTAATATCATTTGCGCATGGTTGCATTATTTCCCTGTGTCTTATTTCCGTCTGTATCTCATGAAAGGTCATCCCCAATGTGTATGATTCAGAAGTATTAACCCATCAAGTTTTGCTTCAAGTGGCAGGTCCCACCAAGTTGTCATTCTACCAATATCTTTTCAACTTCCCTAGTGTTTTGTATGAAGCTGCCCTCGTACCGGTTAGCAGTTATTTTTACCATGATTGTACCTTGTTTAAGAGCTGCCTATGAAAAGATAGCAGACCAATTTTATTTTTTATGTTGTCGTCTTCACCACGGTAATGGTATAGATAGTATTTCTTTCCTGTATTGTTCGTCTTTACCAAGGTAACGGTAATAGACAGTATTTCTTTCATGTATTGTTTCGTCTTTACCAAGGTAACGGTAATAGACAGTATTTCTTTCCTGTATTGTTCGTCTTTACCAAGGTAACGGTAATAGACAGTATTTCTTTCCTGTATTGTGTGTCTTTACCAAGGTAATGGTAATAAACATTATTTATTTCTTGTATTGTTAGTCTTTACCAAGGTAACGGTAATAGACAGTATTTCTTTCATGTATTGTTTCGTCTTTACCAAGGTAACGGTAATAGACAATATTTCTTTCCTGTATTGTTCCTCTTTACCAAGGTAACGGTAATAGACAATATTTCTTTCCTGTTTTGTTTCGTCTTTACCAAGGTAACGGTAATAGACAATATTTCTTTCTTGTATTGTTCGTCTTTACCAAGGTAACGGTAATATACAGTATTTCTTTCTTGTATTGTTCGTCTTTACCAAGGTAACGGTAATATACAGTATTTCTTTCCTGTATTGTTTGTCTTTACCAAGGTAACGGTCATAGACAGTATTTCTTTCCTGTTTTGTATCGTCTTTACCAAGGTAACGGTAATAGACAATATTTCTTTCTTGTATTGTTCGTCTTTTCCAAGGTAACGGTAATTTTCTTATATTGTTCGTCTTTGTAACACCCCGTTTTCCCAACATGTAAAATAATACATAAAATCAGAGTATTCAACTTAAACAGGATGTCACACTTCTTTGAAATGTAAATAGAGTAAAATTACTATTTATTTAAACATCCTTTATCAATAATTCAAATTACATCGCAGCAGAAAAACATTTCATTATTCAACGGAGTGGCACTACGGCCTCAACATAAACAACTTCTTAAAAATACCATTCCAGATGGTTCATCAACATAATTCATAATAATACGTAACAAATGGAAAACAACACAAATATCCCCATCCCGTTACGTATCAGAGCGACCCTAAGACGACGCGTGAGAGAGTCAACTCACATCAGCAGCTAATCATGGTTATATGCACGTTACCCACGTAGAGGCAACATTCAAACAGAAGGGGTGAGATTCACATTCAATAATAATAAGTATATAATTCATCAACAGACTTTAACAACATAAATAACAACAATTAACAATGTTAATACTTCACATAATTCTTCAATAACCACTCATTAAATCATTTGACAACTTGACGACAACGACAATGCATCAACAACGACACCAACACTTGACAATGCAACAACAACGACATCAACATGCATGTGGTACCAATCAGGGCATCAAATCCACAAACTTAACATCAATCTTTTGCGCCTCCTTGATACTATTCAAGAAATCACTATTGATCTTCAACATGCCCAACCGCACACTCTGAGGCGACCTTTCACAAACAAGACTCAAATCTCTAAACTGTTCAAGTAGCTCAAACTCTTTCACCATCATATCCGACATATGCAACGTCTTTCTACTCAATGCATCTGCAACTACATTGGCTTTACCAGGATGGTAATTTAGACCAAAATCATAATCTTTCAACAGCTCTAACCACCTCCTCTGCCTCATGTTCAATTCCTTCTGATCAAATAAATACTTTAAACTCTTATGATCACTAAACACCTCAAATCTGGAACCGTACAAATAGTGCCTCCAAATTTTCAACACAAACACCACAGCTGCTAACTCCAAATCGTGTGTAGGATAATTCTTTTCATGGATCCTCAACTGCCTAGAAGCATACGCTACCACCTTGCCATCTTGCATCAGAACACCACCTAAACCTAGCTTAGATGCATCACAATAAACAACAAAAGGTTCTTCTGGCTTCGGCAAAATCAAAATAGGAGCAGTCGTCAACCTTTGCTTTAACTCATTGAAACTACTCTCACATTGAGCATCCCACACAAATGCTTTTCCTTTACAAGTCAACTGCGTCAAAGGAAGCGCTAAATTCGAGAATCCTTTAATGAACCTACGATAGTAACCAGCCAAACCAAGAAAACTTCTAACCTCGGTAACTGACTTCGGTGTCTCCCACTGCGACACAGCGTCAACCTTCGAAGGATCTACAGCAATACCATTACCAGAAATGATGTGGCCAAGAAAACTTACTTCATGCAACCAGAATTCGCACTTGGATAACTTGGCATATAATTTCTTTTCTTTCAGCACTTGCAATACAATCTTCAAATGCTCTGCATGCTCTGCTTCAGTCTTAGAGTAAATCAATATATCGTCAATAAAAACCACAACAAACTGATCCAGGTACTCATGAAAAATTCTGTTCATGTACTCCATAAAAACACCAAGCGCATTAGTAACACCGAAAGGCATCACCTTATATTCATAATGACCATATCGTGTCCTAAAGGCCGTCTTCTGCATATCCTCATCTTTCACCTTAATCTGATGGTAACCTAACCTCAAATCAATCTTGCTAAATACCTTTGCACCCACTAATTGATCCATCAAGTCATCAATCCTCGGAAATGGATACCTATTC
This sequence comes from Medicago lupulina, assembly GCA_958299785.1. Lineage (NCBI taxonomy): Eukaryota > Viridiplantae > Streptophyta > Magnoliopsida > Fabales > Fabaceae > Medicago > Medicago lupulina. The sequence continues at coordinate 41,954,850 of OY283146.1, read as the reverse complement.
TTTATCGTCACTTTGTTCAACTGACGGTAATCAATACACAACCGCATGCTACCATCCTTCTTCTTTACCAACAACACCGGTGCTCCCCATGGTGAAACACTCGATCTCACAAACTTCTTGTCAAGTAAGTCTTCCAACTGCTTCTTCAACTCAGCTAACTCAGAAGCTGACATACGGTAAGGAGCCATCGACATAGGCTTCGTTCCCGGAACAAGGTCAATTGCAAACTCGACCTCCCTCTCTGGCGGCACATCTGGAATCTCATCAGGGAAAACTTCGGGAAACTCTTTCACAACAGGCAGTCCATCAATTACAGCTTGATTCTCTACTGACAAGAACGCCAACAAGGAAAACATCAAGACTCCGTCTTGCTCTAACCGCTTCATCTCTTTAGTGGATAAGAATTCCGCTCCACTCTCTTCTTCAGCAGAAGAAAATCGCACCGTCTTGGTAAAACAGTTAATCAGGACATGATTGTATTCTAACCAATTCATCCCCAATATTACATCCATTCCCACCAACGGCAAACAAACGAGATCAACTTCAAAATCTCTACCAAAAACAGACAACGGACAACTTAAACAGACAAGGGAAGTAGTCACTGAACCCTTAGCTGGAGTTTCAACAACCATCTCCCCATTCATATCAGACATAATCAGACCCAATCTTTTTGCACAATCAATAGCAATGAAACAATGAGTTGCACCAGTATCTATGATAGCAATTAAAGGAGTACCATTAAAGAAACAAGTACCTCTGATAAGGCGATCTTCGTTATCGGTCTGGGTACCGGTCAAAGCAAACACTTTTCCACTGGTCTGCGCCTTCTTAGGCTTAGTACACTGAGAACCAATGTGACCTTTTTCATTACAGTTGAAGCAAACAATATCCCCACGCTTGCATTCAGTGACAGTATGACCCTTCTTTCCGCATCGGAAACACTTCTTCTCATCTCGGTTGCAGGCATTACTCTTGTGGCCTTTAACACCACACTTATAACAAACAACATCAGCCGGAGCATCTCTACGTGCAGGCCTCCTCTCATCATGCATTCTCTGTTTGCCCTTATCAGTTGGGGCACTATATGGCTTCGGACGACTCTGCTGCCCCTTGCCTCTACGGTCATTCATCACCTTGTAATGAGCTTTAGTGTCCTCTTCATAGATCCTACAACTGCTCACCAACTCAGAAAAGTCTCTGATCTTCTGATAGCCAATGGCCCGCTTGATATCAGCTCGCAGGCCATTCTCAAACTTGATACATTTGGAGAACTCAGCAGTCTCCGCAGCATAATGTGGATAAAACTTGGCAAGCTCCACAAACTTAGCAGCATACTCTGTGATAGACATATCTCCTTGCTTCAGCTCAAGGAACTCAATCTCTTTTCTACCACGGACATCCTCCGGAAAGTACCTTCTCAAGAACTCCCTTCTAAACACAGCCCACGTAATCACAGCACCTTCAGCCTGAAGAATTGGTTGAGTGCTTACCCACCAGTCGTCAGCCTCTTCAGCCAACATATGTGTGCCAAACCGCACCATCTGCGCATCACTGCATTGCATCACACGGAAAATTCTTTCGACCTCCTTCAGCCAAGTCTGCGCTCCATCGGGGTCGTACCGTCCCTTGAAGGTTGGTGGATGATTCCTCAAGAATGTTTCCAGCATCCGCACACCTTCACCACCACCAGCACCTTGTTGTTGTTGTCCCACAACCTGAGCCATTGTTTGCAAAGCAGCAGCAAGAGCAGCATCATTCCTTCCAGCCATCTAGATAATTCTACATAACAACAAAATTAGAACAACAAGGACAGTTTAAAGCTGTCACACAACACTACATGGCTCGACACGACTCTACTAATTGGCCAGACGGACCGACTTGCTCTGATACCAATTGTAACACCCCGTTTCCCAATATGACGTAATAATAATATTAATAATAATCATAATCAGAGTTATCCAACAAACAACGGAGTATTACACTACTTTTTCAAAATTATTTAAATAGAATATAAAAACTATCTAAAAGCATCAACAAATTTCATCATATTAGAATTCAGCAGCGGAAAATCTTTAATTTGAATCATATTCAAAAACTACATCATATCCTTGGCACAAAGGCCATCAACATAGTAAAATTATTCAACAAATAAATCTTCAACAACATCTTCTTCAAAGAAATGATACATAAAGGAATGCAAGAAAGACAACGATTCCCCATCCCGGTTACGTATCAGAGCCTAGGAAACAAGAGCCAACAATCTAACTAGTCTTCAATACCTGCACTTGCCCACAAGGCGGCAATTCCAGCAGAAGGGGTGAGTTCACAAATCAAAAGTAATATATAGGTATATGATTCATCAAAGTAAATTGAAACAACAACAAATAATAACAACCAACAGCAACATTGTCAACAAATATCATCTCAACGTTATAATCTTGTTTCATCTTTGATTAACATCAACAACAACAACCCTTGTGGCGACATCTCACCAACAATAACTCCAACAAGACAACTCACACCTACAACAACTATGCAAGACCTCAACTACAAATGCAATGTGCATGTGGTACCATACTACGCGCGTTGAATGCTAAGCATTCCAGGGCATAAGCCCCCAACAGTTTGGATGGTTAAAGCATCCCAGGGCAATAAGCCCCCAACAGGTGAACGATAAAGCGTTCCAGGGCAATAAGCCCCCAACAGGTGAAAGATAAACATTCCAGGGCAATAAGCCCCCAACAAATGCATATGAGTATGAATGACTCTATGGTGTATATCTGCAAACAACCCAACAACATCTAATGGTGCATATCAGCATGCAACCAACAACAACTACTTAGGACATCAACTACTGTGTCTAACAACTAAGACACCCTCCCCAACCGGATAACACCACTCAGCAACATCAAGGATAACTTCAAACTTAGCAAGGCATACTTAATTTCATGTAATCATACATAAATCCATCTTAATCATCTTCGTATATAAGTTTTATCATCTAAACAATTCTTAATAAATCCAATAAACAAGTTAGGAAGCTTAGGTTTGGGTTAGGAGCACTTTGAAAAATTGCACAAAATGGTCGCACAGGACCAATCTCGCTTAAGCGAAGCTAATCTCGCTTCAAGCGACTTAAATGACGAAAGTCTGGGGGAATCTCGCTCGGGGTTCGCTTGCATCTCGCTTAAGCGAAGTTTCATCTGGACAGCATTCTGGGAATCTCGCTTAAGCGAAAAATATCTCGCTTCAAGCGAAGCTTCATCTGGGCAGTTTTCAAACTACGATTTTCTAAACCCTTTTTCATCCAAAAACCCAATTTTGATCCCCCAATCACCCAAAATGAATTAGAACAATGTTTATGGGTTCACTACACAACAAAACAACAGAAACATCTCATAAAAACATCATCCATTACACATAATTCATCAACAAATGGCATTTTTCATATTTCTTAAACCTAATACAACAATCACCATTTTCAATCCATTTTCATGAGATCATACATATATACATTAGCAATTGAAAAGTAAACCCACCCTTACCTTAATTCAGCAAATTCTACAGCAAAAGGATGAATTCCCTCTTCCTAGTTCTTCCCTCAGCCTCTTCTCTCTTTCTCCCAAAAAGCTTATGTTTTTCTTTTTTTTACTAATACGTACAAATCTCTTTTTGTCTGACTAACTCTATTTCCTTACCAACCAAAACATAACTCTTTCTTTCTCTTAACTCCCTCTTAACTCTCCTAATTAAAATGTAACCCCCTCCTTAATACTACTAATTCTAATTAATTCCCCTTTTTCTAAAATAAATATTATTTCTACTATTTCATAAAACAATGCAAATAATCACCAATTTTCATATAAATGAATATAAATCAAATAACACACCACATATCATATAATTATTTATAAATTCAAATAAATAATGCAAAACAACTAAAAAAAATAACAAATTAGAAATTAGGGCGTTACACACAGGGCATCAAGCCCTCAACATATAGAGCATAAATATACTCACAGGGCATCAAGCCCTCAACTTAAAGAGCAAATAGGCCCACAGGGCATCAAGCCCTCAACTTAAATGGGTATGCATGGACTCAACAACTTACATCTTAGACAACTTCAACAACTTATGTGACTCCAATATCTTGGAACAACAACTTACAACTTTGCAATTTAGACCAACACTTGCAACTTAATGATATTAACGACAACAGCGACAACGACAACAACAACGACTTCGCATCATAATATCATAATTCATCAATTATGAACAACATCATGTAACATCATATTTATCAACATATACATTCATATAATAAATCATCAATCATAAACAACATCATATAACATCATATTCATTCATATAATAGTTCATCAATCAAAGATATTCACGTCAAACCAAGTTAGATTCATCACAACATAGGTTAAATACTCTTAAACCTCTTAATTAAACTCCTAGTACTTCTAGTTTTGAGGTTTGGAATTATTCCATAAGTTTTGCATTGACTTAGAAACGGTTATGTTGAATTTTCATAAAAATTTACCAAGACTTGCTTCGAGTAATTCCACCATATCTTAAAATCTAGAAATCATTTTTAAGTCAAACCAAAGCCATTGGAAAGCTAACAAAATTATCTAAAACTTTCATGTTTATACCAAAACCCAGTTCAAAGAGGAAAGGGGTGAAAAAATAGTGAAATATGAAGGATCTGGTTCACAAAAATCGTGTCACGATTGTAGAAATCGCGGCACAGCTGCAAAAATCGCGGCACAGTTTGACAGTATCAGTTCCAAACTCAGCTTTTGTAACACCCCGTTTTCCCAAAACAACGTAATATTATATAAAACATCAGAGTTCAACGTACAACGGAGTATTACATCTACTTTTCAAAATTCAGTTTAAATAGATTATAAAAACTATTTAATTCAACACCTCATTTTATAAAAATCTGCAGCGGAATATTTATTTAAAAATCAATCAACAACTATGTCATCATCCTTGGCACGAAGGCCTCATCATACTACAATTTATTTCATAATAATAAAATCTCCAACAACATGTTCTTCAAATAAAATGATACATAAAGGAATGAAAGAATTAAACATCAAAAATCCCCATCCCGTTACGTATCAGAGCCTACGACACGAGAGCCAACTCCTATCTATCCTTCGCTACCTGCACTTGCCCACGAGGCGGCAATTCCAGCAGAAGGGGTGAGATTCACAACAATAATATTAATATATAAATCAAACGTCAAGATTAACAATCATAAATCCAACTCATACATATACATCATAGCACATCATAACATTATCATAACAACATCATAAGCATCGTCATAACAACATCATAAGCATCTTCATAACAACATCATAAGCATCATCATAACAACATCATAAGCATCATCATAACAACATCATAAGCATCTTCATAACAACATCATAAGCATCATCATAACAACATCATAAGCATCATCATAACAACATCATAAGCATCATCATAACAACATCATAAGCATCTTCATAACAACATCATAAGCATCATCATAACAACATCATATCAAGCATCAACGTCTCAAAACATCGTCTCATAACATGTCAACAATTTGACTCAACTAAATGCAACTCTAACATCTTGCCATCATGCATGTGGTACCATATATTTATAGCATTAATATGCTTCACCGTCGCTTTGAGCAAATGCTCCACCGTCGCTTTGAGCATAAAGCTCCACCGTCGCTTTGAGCGTAAAGCTCCACCGTCGCTTTGAGCATAAAGCTCCACCGTCTCATAATTATGCAAATGCATGGACTCGTCATTTAACAACTTAATACACCGTCTCAAAACATCATTCATAATGCAAAACTGACACATGCAGGTATAATAGTTACATGGCAGAACATCATCTCATTAATCATATACATCGCAACACGTAACATTATCACAATCACCTAACATCATATTTAAACATCACTTAACCTCATCCAAAGCAACTCAAGTTTAGCAAAATATAATATTTTCATGTAAACATACATTAATCCATCGTATCAACAACAATAGCAACATATACATTAATCAATTACATTCATATCAAAGTCCAAACATCCTTCAACAAGCAAATCAAGTTTGATCAATAAGACATAAGCCAAATACTCATAAAACACCTCAACTAAATCCCTAATACTTAAGTTTGAAGTTTGGGAACTAACCATAGGTTTTGGACTAACTTGGAATGAGTTATACTAAGTTTTCTTAAAGTTTTCCTCAAGACCCACTTGGAGTATTTTCATCATAACTCAAAATCTACAAATCATTTTCAAGCCCAACCAACGCCATTAGAAAGCTAACTTAATTACCTAAAACTTTCATGTTTACACCAAAAGCTAGTTCAAAGCAGAAATGGGTGAAAAATAGTGAAATATGAAGGATCTGGTTCACAAAACTCGTGTCACGATTTTGGAAATCGCGACGCGTTTTTACGTCCAGAACCACTTAGCATTCTGCCATCAAAATCGCGTTATGGCTGCCAAAATCGCGGCACGGTTTGACAGTATCAGGTCAAAAAAACAGCTTTTTCAAAAATGCGATTTCAGCATGGTTTTACCCCAAAAATCCCAACTTTGATCCCTTTATCACCCAAAATGAATTGTTACATTGTTTATGGGTTCATTATACAACAAAACATCAGAAACATCTCATGGAAACATCATCAACAACATAAAACAACATCATAGAGCAATTTATCATGTTCTTAAACCTAATTCCAAAAACCACCATTTTCAATCCATTTTCATGAAATCATATACATATATATTAACAATTGAAAGGTAAACCCACCCTTACAACATCAAACCCTCATCAATTCATCACAAATTCATCTTAACCCTAGTCCATAAAACCCATCTCAATCCTCTCAAACCCTATGCCAATCAAGAACAAATGATTCACAATTAAGATTATTGAAGTTAGGCTCACCCTTACCTGATTAGATGAATAAAAGCTACAGCAATTCTCTCCTCTTGGCTAATCCTCCTTTGCTCTTGGTTCTTCTCTCTTTCTCCCAAAAGCTAGGTTTTCTTTACTGTACGTACAAAGTTTTGTCTGCCTCTTTCTATTCCTTACCAACCAAAACATAGCCCCCTTTTCTTTCTATTTACTCCCTCACTAACTTTCTATTAATTCTCCTTAACCCCTCCTTAACTCCATTAACTCTAAATAATTCCCTTTTAATTAAATAAATAATATATATCTCCTATTTTATTAAATCATACAATAAAATATAATTCAAATAATAACATCACATAAATTATATAAAATACATAAAACATATCAAAATCAACCAAAAAAGTAAAATAGCAACTAGGGCGTTACAGCTTTTCAAAAAGTGTGTTTTTCACCATTTCGCACGTAAAATTCAAACCGTTAATCGGATTTTGATGTCGTTTTCGCCTATACGCTCCTGACACTTGGCCCTATCATAACGTACAGAAAAATTCAAGTTTCAACCACCCAAAAATCGATTTCCAAAACCTCACATAATCACTTATTGGCGAAAACGTTTAAACATCGATATTTCACACGAAAAACCCAAATTTCATCTACCCAAATCCCAAATTTGATAGGAACATTACGCTATGGATAACCTATGATCTGAACACCAATTGTCCACAAATTCAATAGACTTCTACTCAATTAGCAACCTATTACAACTTCTAACCCTAACTCCCAAATTCCCAAACTCACAACCTACAACTTGCTAAATCCAATTTCAGAATTACATAGCTTAGAATTAGAGAAAGTTAGTCCCACCCTTACCTTAGGTTAATCGATCGCAAGCTTCTCCTCTTAGGTTCTCCTTTTCTCTTGTTTTCTCCCTTTTTCTCCAAAACTGGTTTCACGTGAAAAACTTTCTGACCTAGTTTCTCATATTTATTTCCTCAACCCTCTTTATCTTATTTCCACTTATTCCACTAAACTTTTCTAAATTCTCAAAACATCCCCTCATCTTAATATTATTTTATTTTCAAATCATATTCTATTATATAATCAAATAAAGCCACTTAATAGAATAACAACACACCACATAATCATTTAAATCACATAAATCATATAAATAGACTCTAAACCCAATAAAATAATCAAATAATTAAATAGGCATTGCATACTCAACTGGCCAAAATTGGTGTACTTGATATTTAAATCTCTTCGACCCGCCGATTTAAAAATGTCATCCTTTTTAAATCCTCATGACGGAGAAACTTAAATAGGGGCATCTGTCATACCCCAAATTTTGACCAAGGTTCTCCATTTGTTTTTTGTTTTTTGTTTTATGTGCAGTTCAAAACTCATTTTATTCACCTTTAATTCCTTTTTTATTCGCATTTTAATTCTATTTTTTTTATCGTATTTTAACGCTCGTCGCGTTGGTAGTTTATTTGCATCTTTAATCGTATTTTAACGCTCGTCGCGTTGGTATTTTAATTCTCATTTTATTTGCATTTTAGTCGTATTTTAACGCTCGTTGCGTTGGTATTTTAATTCTCGAATTTTACTTGCATTTCAAAATTTATTTGCACTAGCTTTTTATTTCTAGTTTTATTCATGTTCGAAGTTTTTTCGTTCGTATTTAAAGAAGCCGAGTAATTCTTTTGTCTCAGACGAAATTTCGGCAGAGAAGTATTTTAAAATACCTCATTTTTGGTTCCGAAGGGACAGTTTTAAATTTTTATTACTTTACTATTTTATATTATGTGTTTTGTTTTAGTTATTATTCAGCTTTTTAAAAGGTCATAAGAGTCCAAGTCTTTGGGTCCTGTACACATGTCAGTTGTCCATTGGTGGTCCAGTCTGGCCAATCAGAGTCTTCCATTCTTTCACCTAACCCTAAAATGACAGTCTATAAATAGACTGTCATTAATGCTGCAAAGCAGTCCCATCAATCATTTGCAGCCGCACCAGAAATCAGAAACCCTAATTTCTATTCTCTTTCACAATTTCGGAATCAAACACAAAAAAAAGATGAAGAAACCTCAAAAACATACATGAACTTGAAACTTTTTTCCAGCAACATCTCTTTTCATCTCTTTGAAACTCGAAAATCAACAACATAACAAATCACAAACCTCTACACACAACATCAACAACGATTTCCAACACTAAAACCGAATTCAAGCCAACAGAATCGTCTTTCCCTCAAGGTAAACGAACCGGAACAATACCAACACAAACTCAGCGGACCCGGACAGAAACAAGCTAGATTGGAGTTTTCCGATTCTAAAAGCTTACCTTCTCCGAACAGAGGTAAAACACGTTTCACTTAGGTACTCTGTAGATCCATTATTGTTCTGAGTGTTACATGATTTTTTTTCCAAAATTTCAAGCTTAGATCTAGAACTTGTGAGTACTTTTTCTGAAAATCTATGGCCGGATTTGTGTTTAGAACAAAAAACGATCTCTGAAAATGTAGTTTGTTTTCAAAACAGCGGAGTTAAAAACTCCGGCGCGGCGGAACCACCTCCGGCCACTATAACAGCCCGATTTTTTGCTAGTTTTATTTTTAATTGTTTAATATGTGTTTATATGCGCTTGTGTGTGATTATTTATCCTTGGGTGTAATATCGTGGGTTTTCGTGTTAGAAGGGTATTTTCGTCATTTTGCGAGCAAGGGTGATTTAGTAATTTGATGGTGAAGGTTATTTTTAGTGTTAGTGCGAGGTATTATTTTTACTAAGTTACTAGTATAGAAAATAGTTGAACTGTTAAGTTTCGATAACTTTAACCGTAGGCGAGTAATTAATTGCAGGATAGTGAATAAGTGAATTGAGTCCATTAAGACATAACGGGTTAAGCCCAATAGAGGTGAGCCTATTTAAACCTTAGTCTTTGAGGAAATTAGGTCACCTAGTATAATTTGTTCATTTCACATAATATTTTTGAGAGAGGTAGAGAGAGAGAGAGAAGGCTTTGGGAAGCAAGAGGAGAGTAGAATCTCAAGGGTTGGAGCTAAATTGAGGCACAAGCTTAGATTGTGGATAATTAAGGTAAGGGAGTTAGAATTCAACCATAATCTCTTAGTTTAATTTCTTCCCTAATTATATGCTTAAGTGCTTAATTGAATAAGTGATTATTTGAGCTTAGTTGTGGAAATTCATGCTTTAATTTTGATGCCATGTTTAAGTATGTGAATTACATGATAATTGTGTTGTTGATGTTGAATTTGCATGCTTGAAATGTATATATGGGTATACTTTGTGTTTGTACAAAATTGATGAAGAATGATGATGTTGTTGTTGTTGTTAATTCATAGGTGATTTCATGATTAATTGTTGCTGTTGTTGGTATGGGGTGTGTTGTTGATGAATTGATGGCATGGATTTTCATAATTATGGATAGGTGATGTGAAATGGGTTGTTGTTGGGAGTTTTGGTGTTTTAAGATAAATCAATTCAATTGTTGTATAAGCCATTTTTAGTGTTGTGAAAAGAGCTTTTTTGATGTGTTTGAGCCTTGGGATAAGTTGTTAAACACTTTGGGTGAATGGGGAATCAAAATAAGTACTTTTGGGGTGATTTTGAAGGAAACCCGAGGCCAAACAACTCAAATTCGCACTTTTCGTAGGGCTGGCGCTTGAACTGGCTAGGCGCCCAGTTACAGAGAGCTAGCGCTTGGGCTGGCGCTTATGCAGCTTCCTGGAGCCCAGACCTGTGTTGTGTGCCATTTTTCACCATTTTCCTTTTTGAATTGGCTTTTGGTGTAAACATGAAAGTTGTAGATAATTGAGTTAAATTCCCAAAGGCTTTGGTTTTGACTTGAAAATGTTTTGTAGATTTTGAATTATGATAAAAACACTTCAAGTGAGTCTTTGAGAAAACTTGAGGAAACTTAGTGTAACTATTTCCAAGTCAACCCAAAACTCGTGGTTTGTTTCCAAACTTCAAAACTTAAGTATTAGGGGTCAATTAAGGTGTTCTATGAGTATTTAACTTATGTCTTGCCGAATCAAACTTGGTTTTCTTTTGAAAAATGTTTTGGTTTTGCAAAATGATAAAGTGAGACGAACTTTGTGATTTTTGTGATTTCGTCATATTTGGCCGGTGAAACGCACATGTATGCACAACTACACTCATATGTGATTAATGTGTATACATAGTGGAGGCAATTGAGTTTGTTTGTGTAACACCCCGTTTCCCAAAGCAACGTAATAATGATAATATAATCAGAGTCAACATCAACGGAGTATTACATCTGCTTTTCAAAATTTATTAAATAGAATATAAAACTATTTAAATGCCAACAAAATCATTCTTATAAAAATCTGCAGCGGAAATATTTCTTTCAAAATCATCATCATTCAACTTCAACAGAATTCTTGGCACAAAGGCCTCAACATAATAAAATATTATTCCTCAACTTAAAATCCAACAACATGTTCAAAATTCGATACATAAAGGAATGAAAGAAGCAAAACAACATTTTCCCCATCCCGTTACGTATCAGAGCCCTAAGACACTTGAGCCAACATCCTACTAGCCTTGGAAATCTGCACTTGCCCACAAGGCGACAATTCCAACAGAAGGGGTGAGATTCACAATCAAAAATAATATATATATATATATATATATATATATATATATATATATATAAAATTCATCGACTTGAATTAAAACAACAACAATCATAGCAACAAACATTATTAAATCCATATATACATGGCATTAACATTCATCAACAACAACTACATCAATTATAATTGATTTACAACAACAACACCAAAAGCATCAACATTATCATCAACAACTACTTCAATACACATTAGATTTGCAACCTTTAATTTATATTAAGCAATCAACCACATCATCGACAACAACTCAACAACCACCTCAACCTCAACGACTCATCAACATCAACAACTACTCAACCAATGACAACATCAACTCGACCAACTCAACGACTACAACGATGCAACGACAACAACAACTAATGCAATATGCATGTGGTACCAAAATACAGGGCAGAGCCCTCACCGCTTTGAACAACAAAGTGTTCCAGGACATGAGTCCTCCCGCTTTGAACGACAAGGCGTTCCAGGGCAAAAGCCCTCTCCGCTTTGAACAACAAGGTGTTCCAGGACATAAGTCCTCCCGCTTTGAACGACAAGGCGTTCCAGGGCAAAAGCCCTCACCGCTTTGAACAACAAAGTGTTCCAGGACATGAGTCCTCCCGCTTTTATGCATTATGCAATGAACTCCACTTGTGTATATCAACATACAACATCAACAACTCAATGGTGTATATAAACATACAACCAAACAACAACAAAAACACCTACTACGACATCAACATTTGTGCCTAATACTTATGACACACTCCCCAACTTGGACAACACGACTCCACAACATCAACAACGGGAACAACGATACACCGTATATAATTGTACATATATAAACATATATATTCCAACATATCAACAACAATAGCAACATATACATTAATCAATTACATTCATATCAAAGTCCAAAACATCCTTCAAAAGCAAATCAAGTTTGATCAATAAGACATAAGCCAAATACTCATAAAACACCTTAACTAAATCTCTAATACTTAAGTTTGAAGTTTGGGAACCAACCATAGGTTTTGGACTAACTTGGAATAAGTTATGCTAAGTTTTCTTAAAGTTTTCCTCAAGACCCACTTGGACTATTTCCATCATAACTCAAAATCTAAACATCATTTTCAAGTCAAATCAAAGCCATTAGAAATCTAACTCAATTATCTACAACTTTCATGTTTACACCAAAAGCCATTTCGGAACAGAAATGGGTGAAAAAGACGCAAGAACACGAAAAACAGGGGATGCTGTTCACTGAAAATCGTACTACGATTTCAAGGCATCGTACTACGATGGAATGTGCTGAAAAAGTCATTTTTGCTATTGGAAAAATCGTACTACGATTTCCCAGCATCGTACTACGATGGAATGTGGACAAACTGTAACACCCCGTTTTCCCAACATAAAAATTTCTTTAAAAAAGATAGCATGCATCAGAGTAAGCACATAAACAGGGCATCACATTTCTAAAACATCTCATGTTAATGAATAAATAATCATTAAATCTTCATAAAATATTACTCAATTATTGCAGCGGAAAATCATAAAAATCATCTCATAAAGAGAAGTCTTTGGCACACAGGCCTCAACAACGTCTTAATAAAATCTTCAGAATAACATAATCATATAAAATAGCATAATACGCAAGGAACAGAGAAATAAAAGAAGATCCCCCGTTCCGTTACGTATCAGAGCACCTAGACTCAACTGCAGGAAGCCTCACACGTCTGCACCTAATCTTGGTTACCTGCACTTGCCCACAAGGCGGCAATTCCAGCAGAAGGGATGAGATTCACAAATAATTATATTAAACATGTAATTAAATAATCACAATTCAACAACCAAACACAATTCTTCATATCACAGATAAACATCTAGCATTTAGAACATCAACATAAACAACACATCATTTAACAGCGTCATAATCAACATCATAAACATCTTAGTAAACATCTTAGACGACACGACCCGACATCATCACTTGACTATGCAACCCTACGTCTTATATGCATGTGGTACCAATCCAGGGCATGAGCCCTCGTCGCTATGAGCATAAATATACTCCAAGGCATAAGCCTTCGTCGCTGGTGAGCAAAGCTCCAGGGCATAAGCCCTCGTCGCTGGTGAGTAAAAACTCCAGGGCATAAGCCCCCATCATAGAATGAGTATGCATGAGACTCGACACTTTTAACTTAAACAAGTTAACATCTTAAACGTCGCAAAACATCTTAATCATCAAAGACTGACACATGCAGCAACTATACATAAGTAAATAGCAACATGGCAGCAAGTACATCATACATATAGCATCCATAGTGCAAGCATCGCAAGTAAATCAACATTCATAACTTAATTAATTCATATATCACACATAAACTTCATAAAATCATCATGAACAATCTCAATCATCATGTATTATCATCACAGATCATATTAAACTTCAGTAAAAGTCCCAGAAACTACCCAAAGGTCATCTCTCAAGGTTATATGCGACTGCAGGTCGCCAACAGAATGGATTCTGGGTTCTGACATAACTCGCTATGGCGAGTGGGAATGCTTGCCTCGCGAGTAACTAAGTCCTGCTCGCTATGGCGAGTTGGAGTGCTCGCTTCGCGAGCTCTAGGGTAATGCTCGCTATGGCGAGCTGGGTTGCTCGCCTCGCGAGTAAACTAGGTCTACTCGCCGCGGCGAGTTGCATAGCTCGCCTAGGCGAGCGATGAACAGCTTGCCTACGGGTTCTGCGAAAATCACACAAAAGGTTCCCAAATTCATCATCATTAAGGTTAATCTACGTTCTGTACTCATTCTAAGCATCTGTTCTACAGCTTAATGACCTATTTTCATGGTTTTCCTCAATTTTAACCTAATTCCAATTCTCTCAAAATCCAATCCTATGTTGTTAATCCTGATTAGATGCATTACAGATCAATATAATTAAGTGCTAGGCTCACCCTTACCTGGTAACAGCAGAAATCGCAGCCCTAAGCTCTCTCTCCCTTCACGCAGCCGTTTTCCTCTTTTTTCCAAACTCTGACAACGCGTACTGACTCTCTTGACCTAATTTCCCTTTATATACTCCCAACAAATCTTATCTTATTTACTCTTTCTCCCACATAACTCTCTAAAATCCAAAACTAACCCACAACTAAATATTTTATTTTATTTTCAAATCTTATTTTATTAAACAATAAAATAAGTCACCACGTCGCATAAAATCATATTAAATCTTCACTTAACATCACATAATATATATAAAAATATATAGCAATTTCTCAAATAAATCAAATAACTAAATAATCAAAAATGGGTGTTACACAAACCTACGGCAACAGACCAGTTTTCACTCCAAAAACCCAATTTTCAATCACCCAAACCCCAAATTGAATTACAAAAATGTTTACAGGTTCTAAATGCATCATAACAACCAAAACAATTCATTAAACATACATCAATAGCATAATCATCAACATTTTTTTGCAATTTAACACAACTTTCTAACCCTAACTCAAGAACACCAATTTCAATCCAATTTCAGCAATTATGTATATATTATTAGTTGAAGGTTAGCCTCACCCTTACCTTAATTCAGATGAACAATTACAGCCATCCAAGCTCTCCTCTAGCAATTTCCCCCTTGTTCTTGGTTTTCTCTCTCTTTCTCCCAAAATCTCTATTTTTCTTACTGATACGTGAAAAATGCAATACTGACTTTCTATTTCCCTTTCTCTTTCTATTCTTTCCTTAACTCCCTTTCATTTCATTTAACTCCCACTAATTACTATTAATTCTCAACAACCCCCATAATTCTAAATAAATATTATTCCTTCTCATTTTATTAAATAAATAAATAACCTCCCAATATCATATAAATAACATTAAAAATTGTAACACCCTAAATTCCCGACTTAAAAATTTCATTAAAATAAAACATATATCAGAGTAACATCACAAAGGAGTGTCACATTTCTCAACAACAAAATCTTTAAACCAAATAAATATTAATTTGTCCTTCGCATAAATAATCAATGTATAGCAGCGGAATCATAATTAAATATCCTTCAAAAGGTCTCATAAACGTCTCATAAATTCTTCAAAATACTAGAAAACATTAAATAGTTCAAACATGATACATAAAGGAATAGACTCTAATTAAGACCCCATCTCGTTACGTATCAGAGCAATCCTACGTCACAAGACTCCTCACATCCGCGCATCTAAGACTGGGTACCTGCACTTGCCCACAGAGCGGCAATTCCAGCAGAAGGGGTGAGATTCACAACAGAAATATTAATATATAAATCAAACAGTTATGATTAACAACATAGCTCATCACATACTTCACATATTAACATACAAGGTTAACATCATCATAAACATCTTAAATAAACACATCAACGTCTCAAAACAATCGTCTCATAAAGTGTCAACAAAATGACTCAACTAATGCAACTCTTAACATCTTGACATCATGCATGTGGTACCATATATATAAGCATTAATATGCTTCACCGTCGCTTTGAGCAAAAGCTCCACCGTCGCTTTGAGCATAAAGCTCCACCGTCTCATAGTTATGCAAATGCATGGACTCGACTCTTAATGACTTAATCAAGTTATCACACATCTCAAACATCATTAATTAAATCAGACTGACACATGCAGCTGGGAATAATACATCACAGAAGCTCATCTCCTTAATCATACACATCACAATACATAGACATCATCATAGTCACATAACATCATGTTACAAGTCATTTAAAATATAAATAATTCATCACTTGGCATCAACACAAGGGTGCATCTTAAATCCTTCTTACAGACTCCATCTCAGGCTATGGAACATCTCTAACACTACCCAAAAGTATTCTCTCAAGGTCCTATGCGAAACAGATCGCAAAACGGAACATCAGCCCAGAACCCCACTAACTCGCCACGGCGAGGGATCTGCTCGCCACAGGCGAGTGCTCACAAAGGGTTACTCGCCAAAGGCGAGTTGGGAGCGAACTGGAGGCGAGAAATCCTGGGTGCTCTCGGCCTTTTTGACATTTTTCACCAAAAATCCTCATTTTTAAGCTCTCTAAATACAATTTGACCAAACCAACTTCACAGGTTATCTCTATAAATATAAAGGCACTCAAAACCATCTAAAGTTTGGCAAAAATCCTAAGTTTTAGGGACAAGCTCGCCACGGCGAGCTATGCTGCTCGCCTCGCAAGCGATAGGGTTGTACTCGCCACGGCGAGTAGACACTCGCCACAGGCGAGCGATCTCAGAACCACTACGGGTTCACTCCAATTCTCACCAAAACATCTCAAATCTCTCAAGTTAGGCTTCTAATTCATCAGCAATGTTGTTATAGGGATGATTCTAGGTTCTGTAACACGTTTCTACACCAATGCAACACAATCTCACACCCAATTCATTAAATTCATCAAACCCTAACTTATGAAACACATCCCAATTCTTCCCAATTCTTAAGCCAATCATAAATAGATGAAATACTATTAATAATACTGAAGTTAGGCTCACCCTTACCTGGAAAAATTGCAGAATTTGCAGCCCAGCTTTTCCTCTTCCTCTTGAACCGTTTTCTCTCTTTTCCCAATTGTCTGTACGCGTTTTCTAACAAGGTTTTCTCTTAACCTACTTCTCTTATATACTCCCTCTCAAACTTTCTAATTCTAATTCAACCCTCACAACTCTTCCTATTTATTAAATTAGCCCCACTTCTCAAAATAATATATTTTCATAATAAATCTCTATTTTTCCAACAAATCTCTTTATTTACCAAATAAATAATCATATAAACATCACTTATATTATTTTATTAAACAATAAAATAATATTGCATCACACATCACAATCACGTCACATAATCATCAAAAAGCATATAATATATAACTATATACTATATCACCTAATAAAATATTTAAATAATTAAGGAGGGCGTTACAGACCACGTGTTTTTGAGAGTCACCCCTGTGACTGGTGTTGGACGTGCTTTGAAGTCAAAGAAGTTGACTCTGAGATTTATTGGTCCGTAACAGATATCGGAAAGAGTAGGGACGGTGGCGTATCGAGTTGGACTACCACCGCATCTTTCGAATTTGCATGATGTTTTCCACGTGTCACAGCTTCGGAAGTATGTTCCGGATCCATCTCATGTGATCCAGAGTGATGATGTGCAAGTTAGAGACAACCTTACGGTGGAGACTTTACCAGTAAGGATTGATGATCGGAAAGTGAAAACGTTGAGGGGCAAAGAGATACCTCTCGTTAGAGTCGTTTGGTCGGGAGCGACTGGTGAAAGCTTGACGTGGGAGCTTGAGAGTAAGATGCTGGAGTCTTATCCAGAGTTGTTCGCTTGAGGTAAATTTTCGAGGACGAAAATCTTTTAAGTGGGGGAGAGTTGTAACGCCCACTTTCGTTTTATTGTTTATTTAAATCGAGTTTAGGCGATTATATTATATTTATATAATATATGTGTGATTTTGGTATGTTTTGATGATTTTGGATGATTTAGTTGATTTTGTGTGATAAGTTTTGAGTTTGAGGATTTTGATAAGATTAAGAGACTTATTTTATTGTTAAATAAAATAAGATTTGAAAATAAAATAAAATATTTAGTTGTGGGTTAGTTTTAGATTTTAGAGAGTTATATGGGAGAAAGAGTAAACAAGATAAGATTTGTTGGGAGTATAAATAGAGAGGTTAGGTTTAGAAAGTGTCAGTACACGTATCAGACTTTTGGGAAAAAGAGAAAACACGTGAAAGGGAGAAGACCAAGAGGAGTGCTGTGATTTCTTCTAAACCAGGTAAGGGTGAGACTAATAACACATTAGTATTGATTAATGTAATTCTGATGATTAATTAGCAAAGATTAGGAGTGAATTGGAAAAGTGAAAAACTAGGTCTAATCCCTAGAATTGATGATTAAACGGTTAGAATTGGTTTAATTGATGTAGAAAGTGTTCCTAGACCTTAGATTATGTTTAGGACAAACTCAGGAATCAGTATGAGGCTTAGAACCATGAAAATCGTGGGATTTTTGAGAAAATAGTAAGTCTGCCCGCGGCGACATTCATCGCTCGCCATAGCGAGCAATGATCCTCGCCTCGCGAGTGATGAACTTCATCGCTCGCCATAGCGAGCACTTTCCCTCGCCTCGCGAGTTGTTTTGGGCAGCTCGCCACAGCGAGCAACTTTACTCGCCATAGCGAGTTAGGCCAGAGGGCAGGTTAGATTTGCATTTTCGACCTTTTAGTTGGACCTTGAGTGCCTTTGAATGCCTGAACATACCTAGTAATGAATAGGAATGGATGTAGGACAGGACTGGACCCAGAACAGTAGTAGTTAGGGATTGACTCTACTCGCCATGGCGAGCAGATGTTCTCGCCTCGCGAGCACTTCCAGAATGGGAATAATGGGTGTTGTGCGATCTGTTTTCATACGTTTGATTGGGAGAGGATCCTTAAGTGTTTATAGGCCTAATGGTAATGTTGAGAGCAATCTGTAAAGCTGTTTAAGATGTGTTAATGTTAATTGAGTATGAATTAAAGTATTTTACATTACGAAGTACATGAATGAATGTTTATGTGCCATTGATTGCAATTGATATCATTCTGTTTCTTTTGATATTTGACTATGCTGCTGCTGTTATTTAACTGAGTCGCATGATGTGTGTGTGTGTATATATATATATATATATATATATATATGATGAATAAGATGTTGTATAGCTCCAAATTCTTGGATGCATGTTGATGTGATGATTAAGATGTTTTGGTTGATAGAGTTCATGCATTAGCATTCATTTGAGCTTAGTCCTCACCATGATAGGAGCTTTGTCCTCTGCACGACTAATAGGAGCTTTGTCCTCCGCACGTTTTAAAGTATATTAATACTTATGATGAAGTTTGGTACCACATGCATATAAGGAGTCTAAGAGCATTGTCGCATTGTTGTGTCTAAGATGCTATGTTATTGGTGATGATTGAATACGTGACTACGTGATAACTGTTTATCAATTATGCAAAGTTGTTTAAGAGTGATATGATGTTAATTATGATTCTAATTATGTTGGTTAATATTATTTTGTTATGAAATCTCACCCCTTCTACTGGAATTGCCGCCTCGTGGGCAAATGCAGGTGATCGTGCTTAGTGTGCTGTTGCTTTCGTGAGTGGCCTTGCCTCACTATGTCGTCTAGGTCGCTCTGTTACGTAACGGGATGGGGTTGTATATTATGCATGCTTCATTCTTTTACGTGGATCTTTATGTTATTTTGCCTTAATGAAACTAACTCTTTTGAGACATTTTATGGGGCCTGCGTGCCAAACGTTTTATGATTTATAAGTATTTTTCCGCTGCAATGTTTTGAAGTTATTTGGTCAAATTATTATTTAACTGTTTTCGGATTATGTTATATGTGATATCCCGTTGTTTTGATGTGTACTCTGATAAATGTTTTAAGAAATTTTACCTTTGGGAAAACGGGGTGTTACAATTGGTATCAGAGCAAGTCGGTCTGTCCGGCCAATTAGAGAGCCGTATTGAGTCTTAGTAATATTTGTATTACTAATCTTATGTTGTTGTTACTGCTTGTTGTAGACTATCAGAATGGCTGGAAGGAACGATACTGCGTTAGCTGCTGCTCTACAAGCTGTTGCCCAAGTTGTGGGACAACAACCTAACGCGAATGCTGGCGTGAATGCTGAGACTAGAATGTTGGAGACCTTCATGAGGAATCACCCTCCAACTTTCAAAGGGAGGTATGACCCCGATGGAGCCCAGACGTGGCTTAAGGAGATGGAGAGAATTTTCTGGGTGATGCAGTGCACCGAAGTTCAGCAAGTGCGCTTTGGTACACATCAGCTGTCCGAGGAAGCCGATGATTGGTGGGTTAGTTTGTTACCTAGCCTTGAGCAAGATGGAGCTGTTGTGACTTGGGCTTTGTTCAGGAGAGAGTTCCTGAGGAGATACTTTCCGGAAGATGTTCGCGGGAAGAAAGAGATCGAGTTCCTTGAGCTGAAGGAAGGAAATATGTTAGTGACTGAGTATGCTGCCAAGTTTGTGGAGTTGGCAAAGTTCTACCCGCACTATGCTGTCGAGACTGCCGAGTTTTTGAAGTGTATCAAGTTCGAGAACGGTTTGAGGGCCGACATTAAGAGGGCGATTGGGTACCAACAGATTCGAGTTTTTCCAGATTTGGTAAATAGCTGCAGAATATATGAGGAGGATACCAAGGCTCACTACAAGGTAGTGAATGATAGGAAAGCTAAGGGCCAGTAGAGTCGTCCTAAGCCGTACAGTGCTCCTGCTGATAAAGGGAAACAGAGGATGGTCGTTGATAGGCAGCCTAGGAAGAAGGATGCTCCTTCAGAGATTGTGTGTTTCAACTGTGGTGTGAAAGGCCACAAGAGCAATGTTTGCCCTGAAGAGATTAAGAAATGTGTCCCGTGTGGCAAGAAGGGTCATATTGTAGCTGATTGCAAGCGTAATGATATCATGTGTTTCAATTGCAATGAAGAGGGTCATATTGGTTCCCAGTGCAAGTAGCCGAAGAGGGCGCCTACTACGGGTCGAGTTTTTGCCCTGACTGGTACTCAGACAGATAGTGAGGATCGTTTGATCAGAGGTACTTGTTATATTAATAATACTCATTTAGTTGCTATTATTGATACTGGTGCTACGCATTGCTTTATTGCTTTAGACTGTGTTTCTGCTTTGGGTCTTGATGTGTCTGATATGAATGGAGAGATGGTTGTCGAAACTCCAGCTAAGGGTTCGGTGACTACTTCTCTCGTATGTTTGAATTGTCCTTTGTCTATGTTTGGTCGCGATTTTGAGATGGATTTAGTTTGTCTACCTTTAAGCGGTATGGATGTAATTCTGGGTATGAATTGGTTAGAGTACAACCACGTCCTTATCAATTGTTTTAGCAAGTCGGTGCATTTCTCTTCTGCTGAAGAGGAAAGTGGTGCAGAGTTCTTATCTACTAAGCAGCTGAAGCAACTAGAACGTGATGGTATGTTGATGTTTTCGTTAATGGCTTCCCTATCTATAGAGAATCAAGCGGTGATCGATAAACTACAAGTGGTATGCGACTTTCCTGAAGTTTTCCCAGATGAAATTCCTGATGTGCCTCCAGAGAGGGAAGTTGAGTTTTCTATTGATCTTGATCCTGGAACGAAGCCGGTGTCGATGGCACCTTATCGTATGTCGGCTTCCAAATTAGCCGAGTTGAAGAAACAGTTGGAAGATTTGCTCGAGAAGAAATTTGTTAGACCAAGTGTTTCACCTTGGGGAGCGCCAGTTCTGCTAGTAAAGAAGAAAGATGGTAGTATGAGGCTATGTATTGATTATCGACAGTTGAACAAGGTAACTATCAAGAATAGGTATCCACTTCCAAGAATTGATGATTTGATGGATCAGTTGGTGGGTGCACGTGTTTTCAGCAAGATTGATTTGAGGTCACGTTATCACCAGATTAAAGTAAAAGATGAAGATATGCAGAAAACAGCTTTCAGAACGCGTTATGGTCACTATGAGTACAAGGTTATGCCTTTTGGAGTTACCAATGCCCCTGGAGTGTTTATGGAGTATATGAATCACATCTTCCATGCATTTTTGGATCGGTTTGTAGTTGTGTTTATTGATGATATTCTGATTTACTCCAAGACTGAGGAAGAGCATGCTGATCATTTGAAGGTTGTCTTGCAAGTGTTGAAAGAGAAGAAACTTTATGACAAATTGTCTAAATGTGAGTTCTGGTTGAAGGAAGTAAGTTTTCTTGGCCATGTTATTTCTGGTGATGGTATCGCAGTGGACCCGTCTAAAATTGAAGCCGTATCGCAATGGGAGACCCCGAAGTCGGTTACCGAGATTAGGAGCTTTTTGGGTTTAGCTGGTTACTATAGAAGGTTTATTGAAGGGTTTTCCAAGTTAGCTCTCCCGTTAACCCAGTTGACTTGTAAAGGTAAAGCTTTTGTATGGGATGTTCATTGTGAGAACAGTTTCAACGAGTTGAAGAAGCGTTTGACGACTGCTCCAGTTTTGATTTTGCCAAGTGTAACACCCCGTTCCCAATATGACATAATAATATGCAACAATTATCAGAGTTTAATCAAACAACGGAGTATTACATCTACGCTTTCAAAATTGTTTAAATAGAATATAAAACTATTTAAAACCAACATACAATATCATCATATTAAAAATTCTGCAGCGGAAAATCTTTATTTAGAAATCATCATCGTTAAACATCTACAACAAATCCTTGGCATCAAAGGCCATCAATATAGTGAAATTATCCAACAATTAAATTTCAGCAACATTATCTCCAAAAGAAATGATACATAAAAGGAATGCAAGACAAGACAACGATTCCCCATCCCTACTATGTATCAGAGCCCTAGACGCAAGAGCCAACATCACTAGTCTTCGCTACCTGCACTTGCCCACAAGGCGGCAATTCCAGCAGAAGGGGTGAGTTCACAAATCAAAGTAACATATAGATATATGAATCATCAAAGTAAATTGAAAACATCAGCAAAGATCTCAACCAACAGCAACATTATCAACAAATCATCTCATCTTATAATTTAAATTCATCTTTGAATCATATCAACAATAACAACACTTGTGGCGACATCTCACCAACAACAATCCAAAAAGGACAACTCACTCCTACTACTAATGCAAGACTCCATCAACATCTAATGCATTATGCATGTGGTACCAACTACGCGCGTTGAATGCTAAGCATTCCAGGGCAATAAGCCCCCAACAATTTGGATGGTTAAAGCATCCCAGGGCAATAAGCCCCCAACAGGTGAACGATAAAGCGTTCCAGGGCAATAAGCCCCCAACAGGTGAATGATAAACATTCCAGGGCAATAAGCCCCCAACAAATGCATATGAGTAATGAATGACTCTATGGTGTATATCAGCATACAACCCAACATCTTAATGGAGCATATCAGCATGCAACCAACAACAACAACAACTTAGGATACCCTCCCCAACTGGACAATAGCACTCAACAATCGACAAGGCAATTCAACTTAGCAAGTATAATTATTTGCACATAAGCATACATAATTCCATCTAATCATCTTCGTAATATAGTTTTTATCATCCAAATAATTCTTAAAAATTATAATAAACATCTTAGAAAGCTTAGGTTTGGGTTTGGAACATCTTAGAAAAATCACGTTATGGGTCGCACAGGACCCAGCACGCTTAAGCGAGCAGCTGCACGCTTAAGCGAGCCAAAACACGAAGGTTGGGTTCTTGTTCGCTTACTGCACGCTTACGGTACGCTTGAGCGTGCGCACTATGGTCTGGGAAAAGATTCAGCACGCTTAAGCGAGCAGCTGCACGCTTAAGCGTCCAAAAAGACGTAAGTTTGGTTTTGCTCGCTAGCTGCACGCTTGCAGCACGCTTAAGCGAGCAGGTCTCAGGTTCAGCGAAACAGTTGCGATAACAGCATAGTTCTAACCCAAAAATCCCAACTTTGATCCCTCAATCACCCAAAATGATTTTTGAACAATGTTATGGGTTCATTATACGACAAAACAACATAAACATCTCATAACAACAACATTACAACGCAATTCATCAGAAAAATGAGCAATTCATCATGTTCATAAACCTAATTCCAAAACTACCAATTTCAATCCATTTTCATGAAATCATACATGTATATATCAACAATTGAAATGCTAGCCCACCCTTACCTTAATTCAGCGAAAATCTACAGCAATTGATCAGATTCTCTCTTCCTAGCTCTTCCCTCTTGGTTCTTCTCTTTTCTCCCAAAACTCTGTTTCTTTTGTTTTACTGATACGTGCTCTTTTCTTTTCTTTCCTTACTGGCTTCCCTATTTCCTTACAAAGTGTAACTCCTTTTTTTTCTTTATTCCCTCACTTAAATTTTCTTTTAATCTCCATTAACCCCCTTAAACTCTACTAATTCTAAATAATTACTAATTCCTCCTAAATTACTTAAATAACAAAAATCACACAAATAATTATATGATAAATAACAACACTTCAAATTATTCACATAAATCACATAAATTATATAAAATACATAAAACATATTAAATCAACCAAAATAATAAAATATTAACTAGGGCGTTACAACTCTCCCCAACTTAGAGAATTTCGTCCTCGAAATAATACCTTAAGCAACAAACAACTCAGGATAGGACTCTTGCATCTTGCTTTCCAATTCCCAAGTCAAACTCTCACCGGTTACACCGCCCCAAACAACTCTAACCAGAGGTATTTCCTTGCCTCTCAACTGCTTCACCTTGCGATCATCAATCCTCAAAGGCAAAGTCTCCACAGTAAGATTATCTCTAACTTGTACATCATCCCTAGGAATAACATGCGAAGGATCTGCTACATACTTCCTCAACTGCGACACATGAAACACATCATGCAAGTTCGATAGATGTGGTGGCAACCCAATCCGATATGCCACGGTTCCAATTCTCTCGGAAATCTGATAAGGACCAATGAACTTTGGAGTCAACTTCTTCGACTTCAATGCACGTCCTACACCCGTCATCGGAGTAACCCTCAAAAACACATGCTCACCCTCCTGAAACTCAAGGGCTTTTCTCCTTTTATCATGATAACTCTTCTGACGATCTTGAGATGCTTTCATCTTTTCTCTTATCATCTTGACCTTTTCCGTAGTCTGCTGCACTAACTCAGGTCCTAACACAAAACTTTCACCCGACTCAAACCAACATAGAGGAGTTCTACACCTTCGACCATACAAAGCTTCGAACGGTGCCATACCAATACTAGAATGGTAACTATTGTTGTAAGTAAACTCTATCAAAGACAAGTGGCTGTCCCAAGCTCCACCTTGCTCGAGTACACACACCCTCAACAAATCTTCTAAGGATTGGATAGTCCTCTCCGACTGACCATCTGTCTGCGGATGATAAGCCGAGCTCAATCTTAACTTCGAACCCAAGGCATCTTGTAAACTCTTCCAAAACCTCGAAGTAAACCTCGGATCTCTATCCGACACAATACTAGATGGAACACCATGCAACTTCACAATATCACGAATATAGATCTCCGCCAACTGAGCTACCGAATAAGTAACGTTGATCGGAACAAAGTGCGCCGACTTAGTCAACCTGTCGACCACGACCCAAATGGCATCATGCCCTCTTGAAGTATTCGGTAAACTCGTTACAAAATCCATCGAAATGCTATCCCATTTCCACTCGGGTACATCTAACGGAGTCAACAGCCCTGCAGGCTTCTGATGTTCAACTTTAGACTTCTGGCAAGTCAAACATGCATAAACAAATTGCGCAACATCCCTCTTCAAACCGGACCACCAAAATAATTTCTTCAGGTCATGATACATTTTAGTAGCTCCAGGATGAATACTCAAACTACTCTTATGACTTTCTTCTAAAATCATCCTTTTCAAATCCTCATCATCCGGAATACAAATTCTTCCTCTAAACCTCAACACACCTTGGTCATCAACCTTGAAATCACCATCTACATTCGGATCACTAGCAGCCATTAAATCCACAAACTTAACATCAAGCTTCTGTGCCTCTTTGATACTACTCAAGAAATCACTATTAATCTTCAACATACCCAACTTCACACTCTGATGCGATCTTTCACAAGCAAGACTCAAGTCTCTAAACTGTTCAAGCAACTCGAACTCCTTCACCATCATAGCCGACATATGCAATGTCTTTCTGCTCAACGCATCCGCAACTACATTGGCTTTACCCGGATGGTAATTCAAGCCAAAGTCATAGTCCTTAAGTAACTCAAGCCACCTTCTCTGCCTCATGTTCAACTCCTTCTGATCAAACAAATACTTTAAACTCTTGTGGTCACTAAACACCTCGAATCTGGAACCATACAAATAATGCCTCCAAATTTTCAACACAAACACCACGGCTGCCAATTCTAGATCATGCGTAGGATAATTCTTCTCATGCACTCTCAGCTGCCTAGAAGCATACGCTACCACCTTGCCATCTTGCATCAAAACACCACCCAAGCCCAGCTTAGATGCATCACAATAAACAACAAAAGGCTCTTCTGGCTTTGGCAAAATCAAAATAGGAGCAGTCGTCAATCTTTGCTTCAACTCATTGAAACTACTCTCACATTTAGCATCCCACACAAATGCTTTTCCTTTACAAGTCAGCTGCGTCAAAGGAAGTGCCAACTTCGAAAATCCTTCAATAAACCTGCGGTAATAACCAGCCAACCCAAGAAAACTTCTTACCTCAGTAACTGACTTTGGTGTCTCCCACTGCGACACGGCATCAACCTTCGAAGGATCCACAGCAATACCTTTACCAGAAATAATGTGGCCAAGAAAACTTACTTCATTCAGCCAGAACTCACACTTGGACAGCTTGGCATACAATTTCTTCTCTTTCAGCACTTGCAATACAATCTTCAAATGCTCTGCATGCTCAGCTTCAGTCTTAGAATAAATCAAGATGTCATCAATAAAGACTACTACAAACTGATCCAGGTACTCATGAAAAATTCTGTTCATGTATTCCATAAACACACCAGGTGCATTCGTCACACCAAAAGGCATCACCTTATACTCATAATGACCATAACGCGTCCGAAATGCTGTCTTTTGCATATCCTCATCCTTCACCTTTATCTGATGGTAACCTGACCTCAAGTCAATTTTGCTAAACACACGGGCACCCACTAGTTGATCCATCAAGTCATCTATCCTCGGTAGTGGATACCTATTCTTAATCGTCACTTTATTCAACTGACGGTAATCGATGCACAACCGCATGCTACCATCCTTCTTCTTTACTAACAACACCGGCGCTCCCCACGGCGAAACACTCGGTCTCACAAACTTCTTGTCAAGCAAGTCTTCTAACTGCTTCTTTAACTCAGCTAACTCCGAAGCTGACATACGGTAAGGAGCCATCGACACAGGCTTCGTACCCGGCACAAGGTCTATCGAAAATTCAACCTCCCTCTCTGGTGGCACATCTGGAATCTCATCAGGGAAAACTTCAGGAAATTCCTTCACAACAGGCAGCCCATCAATCACAGCTTGGTTCTCCACCGACAAGAATGCCAACAACGAAAACATCAACACACCATCTTGTTCTAACCGCTTCATCTCTTTAGTGGATAAGAATTTTGCTCCACTCTCCTCTTCAGCCGAAGAAAACCGCACAGTCTTCGTAAAACAATTGATCAGGACATGATTGTACTCTAACCAATTCATCCCCAATATTACATCCATTCCCACTAACGGCAAACAAACAAGGTCCACCTCAAAATCTCTACCGAACACAGACAACGGACAACTTAAACAAACAAGGGAAGTAGTTACTGAACCCTTAGCTGGAGTTTCAACAACCATCTCCCCATTCATATCAGACATAATCAAACCCAATCTTTGTGCACAGTCAATAGCAATGAAACAATGCGTTGCACCAGTATCTATAATAGCAATTAAAGGAGTACTATTAAAGAAACAAGTACCTCTGATAAGTCGATCCTCCTGATCAGTCTGAGTACCGGTCAATGCAAACACTCTACCACTGGTCTGCGCCTTCTTAGGCTTAGTACACTGAGAACCAATGTGACCTTCTTCATTACAGTTGAAACAAACAATGTCTCCACGCTTGCATTCGGTGACAGTATGGCCCTTCTTTCCGCATCTGAAACATTTCTTCTCATCACGGGTACAAGCATTGCTCTTGTGGCCTTTCACACCACACTTATAACAAACCACTTCGGCAGGAGCATCTCTACGTGCAGGCCTCCTCTCATCATGCATTCTCTGTTTGCCCTTGTCAGCTGGGGCACTATAAGGCTTTGGGCGACTCTGCTGCCCCTTTCCTCTACGGTCATTCATTATCTTATAGTGAGCTTTAGTGTCCTCTTCATAAATACGGCAGCTGCTCACCAACTCAGAGAAGTCTCTGATCTTCTGATAACCAATGGCCCGCTTGATATCAGCTCGCAGACCATTCTCAAATTTGATACACTTGGAGAACTCAGCAGTCTCCGCAGCATAGTGTGGATAGAACTTGGCAAGCTCCACGAACTTGGCAGCATATTCCGTAATGGACATGTCTCCTTGCTTCAGCTCAAGGAATTCTATCTCTTTCTTACCTCGGACATCCTCCGGAAAATACCTCCTCAGGAACTCTCTTCGGAACACAGCCCATGTAATCACAGCACCTTCAGCCTCTAACACTGGCTGCACACTCACCCACCAGTCGTCAGCCTCTTCAGCCAACATGTGCGTGCCAAACCGCACCATCTGAACATCCGTACACTGCATCACTCGGAAGATCCTCTCGACCTCCTTCAGCCAAGTCTGCGCTCCATCGGGGTCGTACCTTCCCTTAAAGGTTGGTGGATGATTCCTCAAGAAGGTTTCAAGCATCCTTACACCTTCACCAGCACCACCAGCACCTTGTTGTTGTCCAACAACCTGAGCCATTGCTTGCAAAGCAGCAGCAAGAGCAGCATCATTCCTTCCGGCCATCTCGATAGTTCTACATAACAACAAGAATTAGAACAACAAAGACAGTTTAAACCTGTCACACTACTCTACATGGCTCGACACGACTCTTCTAATGGTCTGACGGACCGACTTGCTCTGATACCAATTGTAACACCCCGTTCCCAATATGACATAATAATATGCAACAATTATCAGAGTTTAATCAAACAACGGAGTATTACATCTACGCTTTCAAAATTGTTTAAATAGAATATAAAACTATTTAAAACCAACATACAATATCATCATATTAAAAATTCTGCAGCGGAAAATCTTTATTTAGAAATCATCATCGTTAAACATCTACAACAAATCCTTGGCATCAAAGGCCATCAATATAGTGAAATTATCCAACAATTAAATTTCAGCAACATTATCTCCAAAAGAAATGATACATAAAAGGAATGCAAGACAAGACAACGATTCCCCATCCCTACTATGTATCAGAGCCCTAGACGCAAGAGCCAACATCACTAGTCTTCGCTACCTGCACTTGCCCACAAGGCGGCAATTCCAGCAGAAGGGGTGAGTTCACAAATCAAAGTAACATATAGATATATGAATCATCAAAGTAAATTGAAAACATCAGCAAAGATCTCAACCAACAGCAACATTATCAACAAATCATCTCATCTTATAATTTAAATTCATCTTTGAATCATATCAACAATAACAACACTTGTGGCGACATCTCACCAACAACAATCCAAAAAGGACAACTCACTCCTACTACTAATGCAAGACTCCATCAACATCTAATGCATTATGCATGTGGTACCAACTACGCGCGTTGAATGCTAAGCATTCCAGGGCAATAAGCCCCCAACAATTTGGATGGTTAAAGCATCCCAGGGCAATAAGCCCCCAACAGGTGAACGATAAAGCGTTCCAGGGCAATAAGCCCCCAACAGGTGAATGATAAACATTCCAGGGCAATAAGCCCCCAACAAATGCATATGAGTAATGAATGACTCTATGGTGTATATCAGCATACAACCCAACATCTTAATGGAGCATATCAGCATGCAACCAACAACAACAACAACTTAGGATACCCTCCCCAACTGGACAATAGCACTCAACAATCGACAAGGCAATTCAACTTAGCAAGTATAATTATTTGCACATAAGCATACATAATTCCATCTAATCATCTTCGTAATATAGTTTTTATCATCCAAATAATTCTTAAAAATTATAATAAACATCTTAGAAAGCTTAGGTTTGGGTTTGGAACATCTTAGAAAAATCACGTTATGGGTCGCACAGGACCCAGCACGCTTAAGCGAGCAGCTGCACGCTTAAGCGAGCCAAAACACGAAGGTTGGGTTCTTGTTCGCTTACTGCACGCTTACGGTACGCTTGAGCGTGCGCACTATGGTCTGGGAAAAGATTCAGCACGCTTAAGCGAGCAGCTGCACGCTTAAGCGTCCAAAAAGACGTAAGTTTGGTTTTGCTCGCTAGCTGCACGCTTGCAGCACGCTTAAGCGAGCAGGTCTCAGGTTCAGCGAAACAGTTGCGATAACAGCATAGTTCTAACCCAAAAATCCCAACTTTGATCCCTCAATCACCCAAAATGATTTTTGAACAATGTTATGGGTTCATTATACGACAAAACAACATAAACATCTCATAACAACAACATTACAACGCAATTCATCAGAAAAATGAGCAATTCATCATGTTCATAAACCTAATTCCAAAACTACCAATTTCAATCCATTTTCATGAAATCATACATGTATATATCAACAATTGAAATGCTAGCCCACCCTTACCTTAATTCAGCGAAAATCTACAGCAATTGATCAGATTCTCTCTTCCTAGCTCTTCCCTCTTGGTTCTTCTCTTTTCTCCCAAAACTCTGTTTCTTTTGTTTTACTGATACGTGCTCTTTTCTTTTCTTTCCTTACTGGCTTCCCTATTTCCTTACAAAGTGTAACTCCTTTTTTTTCTTTATTCCCTCACTTAAATTTTCTTTTAATCTCCATTAACCCCCTTAAACTCTACTAATTCTAAATAATTACTAATTCCTCCTAAATTACTTAAATAACAAAAATCACACAAATAATTATATGATAAATAACAACACTTCAAATTATTCACATAAATCACATAAATTATATAAAATACATAAAACATATTAAATCAACCAAAATAATAAAATATTAACTAGGGCGTTACACCAAGGTCCGACGAGCCTTTTGTGGTGTATTGTGATGCGTCTAAGTTGGGTTTAGGAGGTGTGCTTATGCAGGAAGGTAAAGTGGTAGCTTATGCTTCAAGACAGTTGAGAATTCATGAGAAGAACTACCCGACGCACGATTTAGAATTGGCGGTTGTGGTCTTTGTATTGAAAATATGGAGACATTACTTGTATGGTGCGAGGTTTGAAGTGTTCAGTGATCACAAGAGCTTGAAGTATCTGTTCGACCAGAAGGAATTGAATATGAGGCAGAGAAGATGGCTTGAACTGTTGAAGGATTTTGACTTTGGGTTGAATTATCATCCGGGTAAAGCCAATGTGGTAGCAGATGCCTTGAGTAGGAAGACCTTGCACATGTCCGCTATGATGGTTAGAGAGCTCGAATTACTGGAACAGTTTAAGGACTTGAGTTTAGTCTGTGAAAGGACACCTCAGAGTGTAAAGCTGGGGATGCTGAAGATTGATAGTGACTTCTTGATGAGTATCAAAGAGGCACAGAAAGAAGATGTTAAGTTTGTGGACTTATTAGTTGCTAGTAATCAGACCGAAGATAGTGATTTTCAAGTCGATGATCAAGGAGTGTTGAGATTCCGAGGTAGGATTTGCATTCCCGACAATAAAGAGATTAAGAAGATGATTCTTGAAGAGAGTCATAGAAGTAGCTTGAGTATTCATCCGGGAGCTACGAAGATGTATCATGATTTGAAGAAGATTTTCTGGTGGTCTGGTTTGAAACGAGATGTGGCACAGTTTGTGTATTCCTGTTTGGTTTGTCAGAAGTCGAAGATTGAGCATCAGAAACCGGCTGGCATGATGGTATCTTTAGATGTGCCAGAGTGGAAATGGGATAATATATCCATGGATTTTGTGACGAGTTTGCCGAATACTCCTAGAGGGAACGACGCAATTTGGGTTATTGTTGATAGATTGACGAAGTCGGCTCATTTTCTACCGATTAATATTAGTTTTCCTGTTGCCCAGTTGGCAGAGATTTATATCAAGGAGATTGTGAGGTTGCATGGTGTTCCTTCGAGCATTGTATCAGATAGATATCCAAGATTTACTTCTAGATTTTGGAAAAGTTTGCAAGAGGCCTTGGGTTCTAAGTTGAGATTAAGTTCGGCGTATCATCCGCAGGCAGATGGTCAGTCGGAGAGGACAATTCAGTCGCTAGAAGATTTGTTGAGAGTTTGTGTTCTTGAGCAAGGAAGAACTTGGGATAGTCATCTTCCGTTGATCGAGTTCACATACAATAATAGTTATCATTCTAGTATTGGGATGGCACCTTTTGAGGCTTTGTATGATCGTATGTGCAGAACTGCGTTGTGTTGGTTTAAGTCAGGTGAAAGAGTGGTCTTAGGACCGGAGATTGTTCAGCAAACTACTGAGAAAGTTAAGATGATTCAAGAGAAGATGAAAGCGTTGCAGAGTCGACAAAAGAGTTACCATGATAAGCGAAGGAAAGATCTTGAGTTTCAGGAAGGAGACCACGTGTTTTTGAGAGTCACCCCTGTGACTGGTGTTGGACGTGCTTTGAAGTCAAAGAAGTTGACTCCGAGATTTATTGGTCCGTATCAGATATCGGAAAGAGTAGGGACGGAGGCGTATCGAGTTGGACTACCACTGCATCTTTCGAATTTGCATGATGTTTTCCACGTGTCGCAGCTTCGGAAGTATGTTCCGGATCCATCTCATGTGATCCAGAGTGATGATGTGCAAGTTAGAGACAACCTTACGGTGGAGACTTTACCAGTAAGGATTGATGATCGGAAAGTGAAAACGTTGAGGGGCAAAGAGATACCTCTCGTTAGAGTCGTTTGGTCGGGAGCGACTGGTGAAAGCTTGACGTGGGAGCTTGAGAGTAAGATGCTGGAGTCTTATCCAGAGTTGTTCGCTTGAGGTAAATTTTCGAGGACGAAAATCTTTTAAGTGGGGGAGAGTTGTAACGCCCACTTTCGTTTTATTGTTTATTTAAATCGAGTTTAGGCGATTATATTATATTTATATAATATATGTGTGATTTTGGTATGTTTTGAGGATTTTGGATGATTTAGTTGATTTTTTGTGATAAGTTTTGAGTTTGAGGATTTTGATAAGATTTAGAGACTTATTTTATTGTTAAATAAAATAAGATTTGAAAATAAAATAAAATATTTAGTTGTGGGTTAGTTTTGGATTTTAGAGAGTTACGTGGGAGAAAGAGTAAACAAGATAAGATTTGTTGGGAGTATAAATAGAGAGGTTAGGTTTAGAAAGTGTCAGTACGCGTATTAGACTTTTGGGAAAAAGAGAAAACACGTGAAAGGGAGAAGACCAAGAGGAGTGCTGCGATTTCTTCTAAACCAGGTAAGGGTGAGACTAATAACACAGTAGTATTGATTAATGTAATTCTGATGATTAATTAGCAAAGATTATGAGTGAATTGGAAAAGTGAAAAACTAGGTCTAATCCCTAGAATTGATGATTAAACGGTTAGAATTGATTTAATTGATGTAGAAAGTGTTCCTAGACCTTAGATTATGTTTAGGACAAACTCAGGAATCAGTATGAGGCTTAGAACCATGAAAATCGTGGGATTTTTGAGAAAATAGTAAGTCTGCCCGCGGCGACATTCATCGCTCGCCATAGCGAGCAATGATCCTCGCCTCGCGAGTGATGAACTTCATCGCTCGCCATAGCGAGCACTTTCCCTCGCCTCGCGAGTTGTTTTGGGCAGCTCGCCACAGCGAGCAACTTTACTCGCCATAGCGAGTTAGGCCAGAGGGCAGGTTAGATTTGCATTTTCGACCTTTTAGTTGGACCTTGAGTGCCTTTGAATGCCTGAACATACCTAGTAATGAATAGGAATGGATGTAGGACAGGACTGGACCCAGAACAGTAGTAGTTAGAGATTGACTCTACTCGCCATGGCGAGCAGATGTTCTCGCCTCGCGAGCACTTCCAGAATGGGAATAATGGGTGTTGTGCGATCTGTTTTCATACGTTTGATTGGGAGAGGATCCTTAAGTGTTTATAGGCCTAATGGTAATGTTGAGAGCAATCTGTAAAGCTGTTTAAGATGTGTTAATGTTAATTGAGTATGAATTAAAGTATTTTACATTACGAAGTACATGAATGAATGTTTATGTGCCATTGATTGCAATTGATATCATTCTGTTTCTTTTGATATTTGACTATGCTGCTGCTGTTATTTAACTGAGTCGCATGATGTGTGTGTATATATATATATATATATATATATATATATATATGATGAATAAGATGTTGTATAGCTCCAAATTCTTGGATGCATGTTGATGTGATGATTAAGATGTTTTGGTTGATAGAGTTCATGCATTAGCATTCATTTGAGCTTAGTCCTCACCATGATAGGAGCTTTGTCCTCTGCACGACTAATAGGAGCTTTGTCCTCCGCACGTTTTAAAGTATATTAATACTTATGATGAAGTTTGGTACCACATGCATATAAGGAGTCTAAGAGCATTGTCGCATTGTTGTGTCTAAGATGCTATGTTATTGGTGATGATTGAATACGTGATTACGTGATAACTGTTTATCAATTATGCAAAGTTGTTTAAGAGTGATATGATGTTAATTATGATTCTAATTATGTTGGTTAATATTATTTTGTTATGAAATCTCACCCCTTCTGCTGGAATTGCCGCCTCGTGGGCAAATGCAGGTGATCATGCTTAGTGTGCTGTTGCTTTCGTGAGTGGCCTTGCCTCACTGTGTCGTCTAGGTCGCTCTGTTACGTAACGGGATGGGGTTGTATATTATGCATGCTTCATTCTTTTACGTGGATCTTTATGTTATTTTGCCTTAATGAAACTAACTCTTTTGAGACATTTTATGGGGCCTGCGTGCCAAACGTTTTATGATTTATAAGTATTTTTCCGCTGCAATGTTTTGAAGTTATTTGGTCAAATTATTATTTAACTGTTTTCGGATTATGTTATATGTGATATCCCGTTGTTTTGATGTGTACTCTGATAAATGTTTTAAGAAATTTTACCTTTGGGAAAACGGGGTGTTACAATTGGTATCAGAGCAAGTCGGTCTGTCCGGCCAATTAGAGAGTCGTATTGAGTCTTAGTAATATTTGTATTACTAATCTAATGTTGCTGCTACTGCTTGTTGTAGAGTATCAGAATGGCTGGAAGGAACGATACTGCGTTAGCTGCTGCTCTACAAGCTGTTGCCCAAGCTGTGGGACAACAACCTAACGCGAATGTTGGCGTGAATGATGAGACTAGAATGTTGGAGACCTTCATGAGGAATCACCCTCCAACTTTCAAAGGGAGGTATGACCCCGATGGAGCCCAAACGTGGCTTAAGGAGATTGAGAGAATTTTTCGGGTGATGCAGTGCACCGAAGTTCAGCAAGTGCGCTTTGGTACACATCAGCTGTCCGAGGAAGCCGATGATTGGTGGGTTAGTTTGTTACCTAGCCTTGAGCAAGATGGAGCTGTTGTGACTTGGGTTGTGTTCAGGAGAGAGTTCCTGAGGAGATACTTTCCGGAAGATGTTCGCGGGAAGAAAGAGATCGAGTTCCTTGAGCTGAAGCAAGGAAATATGTCAGTGACTGAGTATGCTGCCAAGTTTGTGGAGTTGGCAAAGTTCTACCCGCACTATGCTGCCGAGACTGCTGAGTTTTCGAAGTGTATCAAGTTCGAGAACGGTTTGAGGGCCGACATTAAGAGGGCGATTGGGTACCAACAGATTCGAGTTTTTCCAGATTTGGTAAATAGCTGTAGAATATATGAGGAGGATACCAAGGCTCACTACAAGGTAGTGAATGATAGGAAAGCTAAGGGTCAGTAGAGTCTATAACGCCCTAGTTTTATTTTAATTATCGTTGGTTGATTTTAAAATCTTTTATATGATTTTTTAATGATTTATGTGAATATGTGGGGTGTTACTATTTTATTATATAGTATTTATGTGATTATGTGAATATATGATTATTTTTATTGTTTAATAAAAATAAGTAAGATTATTATTTACTTGAAATTATGGGGTTTAATGAGAATTAATAGAAATTAAGGAGGGAGTTAAGTGAAATAAGTGGGAGGTTAAGGAAAAATAGAAAGAGAAAGGAGAGGTTTTAGTTTACAGAAAAACAAAAGTCTGTTTCATTTTTCACGTACAAAACTTTAGAAAAGAGAGTTTTTGGAGAGAAAGAAGAGAACCCTAGAAGAGGCTAAGAGATGAGGGAATCAATTGCTGTAGAGTTTTTGCTTGCTGAATTAAGGTAAGGGTGGGATTCCTTCAATAATATGTATATATAATTTTGATTGTTGATGAAATGGTGTTCTAGGTTTAGGGTTTAGAAAGTTTATGATAATTGATATCATGTGATGAATTGTGTTGTTTAATGCATGTTTATGTGTTGTTTTGATTGTTATGTTGTATATAGAACCTGTAAACATTGTTCTCTATCAAATTTGGGATTTGGGTAGATGAAATTTGGGTTTTTGAGTGAAAAATAGAGTTTTCCCGAGAGCTACCTTTGACAGCATACCCTGTTTCATGTTGTTGCGTCTTTTGCATCAGTTTCTGTTTCGAACTAGCTTTCGGTGTAAACACGAAAGTTGTAGGTATGAATGTTATCTTTCTAATGCCGTTGGTCTGAAGTCAAAATAATTTATAGAACTTGAGTTATGGTCAAATTACTGAACGTAGGTCACAGTGAATTTTTATGAGTTTCAGCACAACTTTGTCCGAATTTGAAATGAAAACTGGTATTGATTGGTACATAATTGGTCTTAGATGTAAACATAAAAGTTGTAGATAATTAAGTTAGCTTTCTAATGGCACTGGTTTGACTCGAAGAGGATTTGTAGATTTTGAATTATGATGAAAATAGTCCAAGTAGGTCTTCAGAATTTTTTTTAGAAAACTTAGCTTAACTAATCCCAAGTTAGTCCAAAACTTATGGTTGGTTTCCCAACTTCAAACTTAAGTATTAGGGATTTAGTCGGAGTGTTTTATGAGTATTTGGCTTATGTTTTATTGATCAAACTTGATTTGCTTGTTGAAGGATGTGTTGGACTTTGATATGAATGTAGTTGATTAATGTATATGTGCTTTCCGGAGATGTGTGATTTAAATATGTGTTATATCAAGATGTGTTGTTTGTAGATGTGTGACTTACTTAAATATGTGCTATATAAAGATGTCATATTTAAATATGTGATATTTGACGATGATGCTATTTAAAGATGTGTATTTGTCGAGTCATCTAAAGATGTGCATTGTTGAGTCTTTACTCGTGTCGTTGCATTTGAGTCGTGTCGTTGCATAGCATAGTCAGCGATGGGGGCTTAATGCCTGACAGGTTCTTTTATGACCTTTAGCGATGGGGGCTCAATGCCTGACAGGTCCTATTTGACCTTTAGCGATGGGGGCTTATGCCCTGATGGTACCACATGCATGATGTCTAAGACGTAGAGTTGCATTTGTTGAGTCGTGTCTTATGAGATGTCGTGACGATGATTTGTGATGATGATGTGATGTTTGAGATGGTTGTTAAGACGATGATTTATGATGGTTTGTGATGCATTTGTGATGATGATTGTTCTTTGATGTTCTTGATGGTATCTTCGTGATGAAGTTCCTTGAAGCTCTTGATGATATTTCGTGATGATATTCTTGATTGACGTTTAACGTGTTTCGTGAATGGTGTGCTTGATGATGTATAAGGTGATTTCGGACGATAATTATGATGTTAGATGATGCCTATTTTGCTATGACTATATGATGTTTTGTTGATTGATGATTCTGTTGTTGGTGTATTTATATATATATATATATGTATATATATGTGAACCTGATGATGCTTGTCATTGAATTGTTGTTGTTTTCATTAACTTGATTGATTATATATTATTATTATTGAATGTGTATCTCACCCCTTCTGTTGGAATTGTCGCCTTGTGGACAAGTGCAGATTTCCAAGGCTAGTAGGATGTTGGCTCAAGTGTCATAGGGCTCTGATACGTAACGGGATGGGGAAAATGTTGTTTTGTTTCTTTCATTCCTTTATGTATCGAATTTTGAACATGTTGTTGGATTTTAAGTTGAAGAATAATATTTTGTTGTTGAGGCCTTTGTGCCAAGAATTCTGTTGAAGTTGAATGATGATGATTTTAAAAGAAATATTTCCGCTGCAGATTTTTATAAGAATGAGATTTTGTTGGTATTTTAAATAGTTCTATTTTCTATTTAAATAATTTTGAAAAGTAGTGTGACATGCCCGTTATTGTTGAACTCTGATTGTTTTAATATTATTATGTTGTTTTGGGGAAACGGGGTGTTACAGAGTCGTCCTAAGCCGTACAGTGCTCCTGCTGATAAAGGGAAACAGAGGATGGTCGTTGATAGGCAGCCTAAGAAGAAGGATGCTCCTTCAGAGATTGTGTATTTCAACTGTGGTGTGAAAGGCCACAAGAGCAATGTTTGCCCTGAAGAGATTAAGAAATGTATCCCGTGTGGCAAGAAGGGTCATATTGTAGCTGATTGCAAGCGTAATGATATCATGTGTTTCAATTGCAATGAAGAGGGTCATATTGGTTCCCAGTGCAAGTAGCCGAAGAGGGCGCCTACTACGGGTCGAGTTTTTGCCCTGACTGGTACTCAGACAGATAGTGAGGATCGTTTGATCAGAGGTACTTGTTATATTAATAATACTCATTTAGTTGCTATTATTGATACTGGTGCTACGCATTGCTTTATTGCTTTAGACTGTGTTTCTGCTTTGGGTCTTGATGTGTCTGATATGAATGGAGAGATGGTTGTCGAAACTCCAGCTAAGGGTTCGGTGACTACTTCTCTCGTATGTTTGAATTGTCCTTTGTCTATGTTTGGTCGCGATTTTGAGATGGATTTAGTTTGTCTACCTTTAAGCGGTATGGATGTAATTCTGGGTATGAATTGGTTAGAGTACAACCACGTCCTTATCAATTGTTTTAGCAAGTCGGTGCATTTCTCTTCTGCTGAAGAGGAAAGTGGTGCAGAGTTCTTATCTACTAAGCAGCTGAAGCAACTAGAACGTGATGGTATGTTGATGTTTTCGTTAATGGCTTCCCTATCTATAGAGAATCAAGCGGTGATCGATAAACTACAAGTGGTATGCGACTTTCCTGAAGTTTTCCCAGATGAAATTCCTGATGTGCCTCCAGAGAGGGAAGTTGAGTTTTCTATTGATCTTGATCCTGGAACGAAGCCGGTGTCGATGGCACCTTATCGTATGTCGGCTTCCGAATT
This sequence comes from Medicago lupulina, assembly GCA_958299785.1. NCBI lineage: Eukaryota > Viridiplantae > Streptophyta > Magnoliopsida > Fabales > Fabaceae > Medicago > Medicago lupulina. The sequence goes on along the minus strand of OY283146.1, from coordinate 41,915,192 downwards.
AGCTGAGTTGAAGAAACAGTTGGAAGATTTGCTCGAGAAGAAATTTGTTAGACCAAGTGTTTCACCTTGGGGAGCGCCAGTTCTGCTAGTAAAGAAGAAAGATGGTAGTATGAGGCTATGTATTGATTATCGACAGTTGAACAAGGTAACTATCAAGAATAGGTATCCACTTCCAAGAATTGATGATTTGATGGATCAGTTGGTGGGTGCACGTGTTTTCAGCAAGATTGATTTGAGGTCACGTTATCACCAGATTAAAGTAAAAGATGAAGATATGCAGAAAACAGCTTTCAGAACGCGTTATGGTCACTATGAGTACAAGGTTATGCCTTTTGGAGTTACCAATGCCCCTGGAGTGTTTATGGAGTATATGAATCACATCTTCCATGCATTTTTGGATCGGTTTGTAGTTGTGTTTATTGATGATATTCTGATTTACTCCAAGACTGAGGAAGAGCATGCTGATCATTTGAAGGTTGTCTTGCAAGTGTTGAAAGAGAAGAAACTTTATGACAAATTGTCTAAATGTGAGTTCTGGTTGAAGGAAGTAAGTTTTCTTGGCCATGTTATTTCTGGTGATGGTATCGCAGTGGACCCGTCTAAAATTGAAGTCGTATCGCAATGGGAGACCCCGAAGTCGGTTACCGAGATTAGGAGCTTTTTGGGTTTAGCTGGTTACTATAGAAGGTTTATTGAAGGGTTTTCCAAGTTAGCTCTCCCGTTAACCCAGTTGACTTGTAAAGGTAAAGCTTTTGTATGGGATGTTCATTGTGAGAACAGTTTCAACGAGTTGAAGAAGCGTTTGACGACTGCTCCAGTTTTGATTTTGCCAAGGTCCGACGAGCCTTTTGTGGTGTATTGTGATGCGTCTAAGTTGGGTTTAGGAGGTGTGCTTATGCAGGAAGGTAAAGTGGTAGCTTATGCTTCAAGACAGTTGAGAATTCATGAGAAGAACTACCCGACGCACGATTTAGAATTGGCGGCTGTGGTCTTTGTATTGAAAATATGGAGACATTACTTGTATGGTGCGAGGTTTGAAGTGTTCAGTGATCACAAGAGCTTGAAGTATCTGTTCGACCAGAAGGAATTGAATATGAGGCAGAGAAGATGGCTTGAACTGTTGAAGGATTTTGACTTTGGGTTGAATTATCATCCGGGTAAAGCCAATGTGGTAGCAGATGCCTTGAGTAGGAAGACCTTGCACATGTCCGCTATGATGGTTAGAGAGTTCGAATTACTGGAACAGTTTAGGGACTTGAGTTTAGTCTGTGAAAGGACACCTCAGAGTGTAAAGCTGGGGATGCTGAAGATTGATAGTGACTTCTTGATGAGTATCAAAGAGGCACAGAAAGAAGATGTTAAGTTTGTGGACTTATTAGTTGCTAGTAATCAGACCGAAGATAGTGATTTTCAAGTCGATGATCAAGGAGTGTTGAGATTCCGAGGTAGGATTTGCATTCCCGACAATAAAGAGATTAAGAAGATGATTCTTGAAGAGAGTCATAGAAGTAGCTTGAGTATTCATCCGGGAGCTACGAAGATGTATCATGATTTGAAGAAGATTGTCTGGTGGTCTGGTTTGAAACGAGATGTTGCACAGTTTGTGTATTCCTGTTTGGTTTGTCAGAAGTCGAAGATTGAGCATCAGAAACCGGCTAGCATGATGGTATCTTTAGATGTGCCAGAGTGGAAATGGGATAGTATATCCATGGATTTTGTGACGAGTTTGCCGAATACTCCTAGAGGGAACGACGCAATTTGGGTTATTGTTGATAGATTGACGAAGTCGGCTCATTTTCTACCGATTAATATTAGTTTTCCTGTTGCCCAGTTGGCAGAGATTTATATCAAGGAGATTGTGAGGTTGCATGGTGTTTCTTCGAGCATTGTATCAGATAGAGATCCAAGATTTACTTCTAGATTTTGGAAAAGTTTGCAAGAGGCCTTGGGTTCTAAGTTGAGATTAAGTTCGGCGTATCATCCGCAGACAGATGGTCAGTCAGAGAGGACAATTCAGTCGCTAGAAGATTTGTTGAGAGTTTGTGTTCTTGAGCAAGGAGGAACTTGGGATAGTCATCTTCCGTTGATCGAGTTCACATACAATAATAGTTATCATTCTAGTATTGGGATGGCACCTTTTGAGGCTCTGTATGGTCGTAGGTGCAGAACTCCGTTGTGTTGGTTTGAGTCAGGTGAAAGAATGGTCTTAGGACCGGAGATTGTTCAGCAAACTACTGAGAAAGTTAAGATGATTCAAGAGAAGATGAAAGCGTCGCAGAGTCGACAAAAGAGTTTCCATGATAAGCGAAGGAAAGATCTTGAGTTTCAGGAAGGAGACCACGTGTTTTTGAGAGTCACCCCTGTGACTGGTGTTGGACGTTGTAACGCCCCAATTCTATTTAATTATTTTTAGTTGATGTTTGAGTATTTTTATTTGATATATATGATTTATATGAATTATATGACCTTTTGGTGTGGTGTGTGTATTTAAATAATTATTTGTGTTTTATTTAAATAAATGTTATTTGTTTTATTTAATAAAATTAGGAAGAAAATAGTATTTATTTGGTTAAAGGGGAGTTATTATAATTAATTAGGAGTTAAAAGAAAATTAGTGGGGGTTGCATAGTAAATAGGAGAATTAAGGGAGTTAAGGGAAAGAAAATAAGTTATGTTTTGAGGGAATGAGAAAGAATTGGTCAGACACACTTTTGTACGTACAGTAAGAAAAGAAAAATAATCTTTTTGGGAGAAAAGGGAGAAGAGCCAAGAACAAGGGGAATTGCCTAGAGGGGAGATTAAATTGCTGTAGTTGTTCTTCTTAATCCAGGTAAGGGTGAGGTTAACTTTCAATCAATAATATATATGTGATTTCTGAAATTGAATTGAAAGTTGTGTTCTTGACCTAGGGTTAGAAAGTGGTGATAATTTGCAAAATGTTGATGATTATGTTGTTGATTTCATGTTTATGTGTTGCTTTGAGTATTATGTTGCATATAGAACCTGTAAACATTGTTCTAATTCATTCTGGGTGATTGGGGGATCAAAATTGGGTTTTTGGATGAAAAAGGGCTTAGAAAATCGTAGTTTGAAAACTGCCCCGATGAAGCTTCGCTTGAAGCGAGATATTTCTCGCTTAAGCGAGATTCCCAGAATGCTGTCCAGATGAAATCTCGCGTAAGCGAGATGCAAGCGAAGTCCAAGCGAGATTTCCCCAGACTTTCGTCATTTGACTCGCTTGAAGCGAGATTAGCTTCGCTTAAGCGAGATTGGCCCTGTACGACCATTTTATGTAATTTTTCAAAGTGTTCCAAACCCAAACCTAAGCTTCCTAGGTTGATTATTGGATTTTTAGAGAATTTTTGGAGTAATAATAATATAGAATGGAGATGTTTATGATGCCTATATGGATGATTCTTATATGAAATGAAATGAATTATACTTTGCTAAGTTTGCAATTGTCCATGGTGTTGTGGTGTGGTTGAGTCAAGTTGGGGAGTGTGTCATAAATAAATTAGGCACAGTTGTTGTTGTTGAATTGTCGTGGTGTAAGTCATACGTAGATGTATGCATTGTTGGTTGGTGGTTGTTGTCGGTGTTGTCATGTTGTATGTTGATATACACAGTTGGAGTCTGATGCATTGTCATTCAAAGCGGTGAGAGCTTATGCTCTGGAACGCCTTGTCGTTCAAAGCGGGAGGACTCAGGTCCTGGAACACTTTGTTGTTCAAAAGCGGCGAGGACCTCGGTCCTGGAATGCAATGTCATTCAAAGCGGTGAGAGCTTATGCTCTGGAACGCCTTGTCGTTCAAAGCGGGAGGACTCAGGTCCTGGAACACTTTGTTGTTCAAAGCGGTGAGGGCTCTGCCCTGTATTTTGGTACCACAAGCATGTGCATTGTTGCATTGTCGTAGTTGTTGTGTTGGGTGAGTTGTCGATGTTGTTGATGTGTCGTTGGTGTTAAGTCGTTGTCGGTGTGTCGTCATCAAGAATGAAGTTGGTTTCGAATTAAATATAATTGGAGTAGTGTTGATAATCAAGTATGATGCTATATTTATATGTATATTTCTTATTGATGTTGTTGATGTGAATTTACTGTTGTTTCTATGCATTTGATGAACTTTATATATATTATTGTTGTTCGTGAATCTCACCCCTTCTGCTTGAAAATGTTGCCCTTCGTATGGGTAACTTGCAGGTGATCCTGAGTAATAGGTGGTGGCTCAACGTCTAGGACTTGTTACGTATGGGATGGGATTTCTATATTACTTTCACTCCTATGTATTGAATTTTGAGACATGATGATGTAGCTTTTGTTGAAACATTTTGATGAGGCCTTTGTGCCAAGATTTTACTTGAGGATTAATTGTGATTGAAATGAATATTCCGCTGCAAATTTTTATAAGTTGGTTGTTGAAGTTTAATAGTTTTATTTTCTATTAAAGAATTTTTATAAGCAGTGTAATGCTCCGTTTGTAGTTTAACTCTGATTATTTTATTTAAATTACGTATTTTTGGGAACGGGGTGTTACAGACGTGCTTTGAAGTCAAAGAAGTTGACTCCGAGATTTATTGGTCCGTATCAGATATCGGAAAGAGTAGGGACGGTGGCGTATCGAGTTGGACTACCACCGCATCTTTCGAATTTGCATGATGTTTTCCACGTGTCGCAGCTTCGGAAGTATGTTCCGGATCCATCTCATGTGATCCAGAGTGATGATGTGCAAGTTAGAGACAACCTTACGGTGGAGACTTTACCAGTAAGGATTGATGATCGGAAAGTGAAAACGTTGAGGGGCAAAGAGATACCTCTCGTTAGAGTCGTTTGGTCGGGAGCGACTGGTGAAAGCTTGACGTGGGAGCTTGAGAGTAAGATGCTGGAGTCTTATCCAGAGTTGTTCGCTTGAGGTAAATTTTCGAGGACGAAAATCTTTTAAGTGGGGGAGAGTTGTAACGCCCACTTTCGGTTTATTGTTTATTTAAATCGAGTTTAGGCGATTATATTATATTTATATAATATATGTGTGATTTTGGTATGTTCTGATGATTTTGGATGATTTAGTTGATTTTGTGTGATAAGTTTTGAGTTTGAGGATTTTGATAAGATTAAGAGACTTATTTTATTGTTAAATAAAATAAGATTTGAAAATAAAATAAAATATTTAGTTGTGGGTTAGTTTTGGATTTTAGAGAGTTATGTGGGAGAAAGAGTAAACAAGATAAGATTTGTTGGGAGTATAAATAGAGAGGTTAGGTTTAGAAAGTGTCAGTACGCGTATCAGACTTTTATGAAAAAGAGAAAACACGTGAAAGGGAGAAGACCAAGAGGAGTGCTGCGATTTCTTCTAAACCAGGTAAGGGTGAGACTAATAACACAGTAGTATTGATTAATGTAATTCTGATGATTAATTAGCAAAGATTAGGAGTGAATTGGAAAAGTGAAAAACTAGGTCTAATCCCTAGAATTGATGATTAAACGGTTAGAATTAGTTTAATTGATGTAGAAAGTGTTCCTAGACCTTAGATTATGTTTAGGACAAACTCAGGAATCAGTATGAGGCTTAGAACCATGAAAATCGTTGGATTTTTGAGAAAATAGTAAGTCTGCCCGCGGCGACATTCATCGCTCGCCATAGCGAGCAATGATCCTCGCCTCGCGAGTGATGAACTTCATCGCTCGCCATAGCGAGTTAGGCCAGAGGGCAGGTTAGATTTGCATTTTCGACCTTTTAGTTGGACCTTGAGTGCCTTTGAATGCCTGAACATACATAGTAATGAATAGGAATGGATGTAGGACAGGACTGGACCCAGAACAGTAGTAGTTAGGGATTGACTCTACTCGCCATGGCGAGCAGATGTTCTCGCCTCGCGAGCACTTCCAGAATGGGAATAATGGGTGTTGTGCGATCTGTTTTCATACGTTTGATTGGGAGAGGATCCTTAAGTGTTTATAGGCCTAATGGTAATGTTGAGAGCAATCTGTAAAGCTGTTTAAGATGTGTTAATGTTAATTGAGTATGAATTAAAGTATTTTACATTACGAAGTACATGAATGAATGTTTATGTGCCATTGATTGCAATTGATATCATTCTGTTTCTTTTGATATTTGACTATGTTGATGCTGTTATTTAACTGAGTCGCATGATGTATATATATATATATGATGAATAAGATGTTGTATAGCTCCAAATTCTTGGATGCATGTTGATGTGATGATTAAGGTGTTTTGGTTGATAGAGTTCATGCATTAGCATTCATTTGAGCTTAGTCCTCACCATGATAGGAGCTTTGTCCTCCGCACGACTAATAGGAGCTTTGTCCTCCGCACGTTTTAAAGTATATTAATACTTATGATGAAGTTTGGTACCACATGCATATAAGGAGTCTAAGAGCATTGTCGCATTGTTGTGTCTAAGATGATATGTTATTGGTGATGATTGAATACGTGATTACGTGATAACTGTTTATCAATTATGCAAAGTTGTTTAAGAGTGATATGATGTTAATTATGATTCTAATTATGTTGGTTAATATTATTTTGTTATGAAATCTCACCCCTTCTGCTGGAATTGCCGCCTCGTGGGCAAATGCAGGTGATCGTGCTTAGTGTGTTGTTGCTTTCGTGAGTGGCCTTGCCTCACTGTGTCGTCTAGGTCGCTCTGATACGTAACGGGATGGGGTTGTATATTATGCATGCTTCATTCTTTTACGTGGATCTTTATGTTATTTTGCCTTAATGAAACTAACTCTTTTGAGACATTTTATGGGGCCTGCGTGCCAAACGTTTTATGATTTATAAGTATTTTTCCGCTGCAATGTTTTGAAGTTATTTGGTTAAATTATTATTTAACTGTTTTTGGATTATGTTATATGTGATATCCCGTTGTTTTGATGTGTACTCTGATAAATGTTTTAAGAAATTTTACCTTTGGGAAAACGGGGTGTTACATTTGTCATAGTATGGTGAATCTTTCTCCTTACTTAAATTGTGAGAATTTTATGAAGTTGTTGAATTATTATGGTGATGTTGTTGGTGATTATATATGTTTATGTGCATATATGTTCTTGGTGAAGTTTCTTATATGTTATTAGTGTTGATTTAATGGTGTAAGCATGTATTGAAATATGTTGGTGTGGATTGTTGAAGTTGTATGAATATATGTGTATAAGTGTATATATGTTGTTGGTGAATTTTCTTACATGCTATTGGCGACGATTTGATGGTGTAAGCATGTATTAAAATATGTTGGTGTTGATTTTGGTGTCGATTGTGTCATATGTACATGTATTCATGACTGATGGTCGATGACAATCCGTCATTCCATATTTTTAGAGTCTTTCTAATTAAGTTTTTAGTCTATTTTTATTAGTTTAGTATTTAATTTAGAGTCATTTTGAATAAATTGTCATTTTTTATTTATTGAGTCAATAAGGTTTCATAAGCTATTATTACTACTAGTTTGTGGTTGTATGTCTATGGATATACTTAATGGGTAATTTGAGAAGGAACATGTAGCACAAGAAAAGAAAAAAAACAAGTGAACCTACTGTTGGAAAATGCTTGCAGCGTAAAGAAATAAATCCACGGGGTTGGCATATTAGCAAAATGTGAGGTGGGAGAAGAAAAAGAATTGGGCTTTTGACCAAGATTATGATGTTGACCCAAGAGAACATAAAACGTACATGCTGCCAATTGGAAAAGGAACTAGGTCACTTGTGTGATATAAAAAGGTAACAGCCGCACTGCACAATTCATTCACGTTTTGGGGAACAAGGCTGAATCACGTTTTGGAACCAAGAAGGGACACGGATTACGAAGCAAGGAGAAGTGGCAGGAGGTTCTAGCGCATGCACAGAGAGCCAAAGCATATCAAATTGAAGAAATTCTCATGATTAAAAGCTTGTAATTTCTTTTATTAATTTTGCTTGATCATTTTATTATGAGTTGCTAAGTTCTCCTTTGATTAGGTCATGAGATGATTTTAATTTAAGTTGTTTGAACCATGTGATTGTATAAACTCTTTTCAAATACAATTATAATATTAGTTTTATTCAGAATTGTTTGTTCTTAATGCTTTTTGTATATTGATCACATATAAACTGAATTCAAATATCAATTGACTACTGACCCTAGCTATTGAATTAGATCTAATAATTCTGGTTAATCTAACGGGTTAGTCTAGGGATAGATGATTGTTATGTTATGACATAAAAATTAACGTTCATAAAGCCTTCAACGGTTACGAACTCACCTAAGGGATTAGGGTGTTGTAGCTTTAGAAGAGTGTTGTGAGTCAAGGGATTGATCAAAACTAATTTGTTAATTTGTCGTGAGTCTAGGAGAATAATTGTATAGACTATGTGCAATTTACCAAACAACAAGAATTAATTGATTTGAAAGACCTAATCACTTTTTATCTCTGATATTTTCCAAAACCATTATTTTTATTTTTTGTAATTTAATTTTATGCAATCAAATCAAATATACTACCTAGGACAAATAAAATAATTTACACATCTTAAATATTAACTTTATTGCTAAATTGAGATTAACACAGTCCTCGTGGATACAAACTTATTTTATTACTTCGATGCATTTTTAGTACACTTGCTAAAAGTCTATCAATGGTGATGGATTATATATCCATATTGGCGACGATTATGATGTTTTTGTTGCATCATGAGGTGACGACCTCGGAGGTGATTTGGTACCACATGCATATAGGTGTCGTATCTAAGTGCATTGCATAAAGTTGATATGAGTCATAAATGTTTAAGTACTTGGTGTGAATTTGGTGTAAATTACGTGTTTGATGTTATTGTGTACTTGGTGAATGTTTGTGATCGATGAATCATTTACTAGTTGAAAATTGTTGAAGACAATTTGGTGATTATGTGAAGATGTGCATATGTTGGTGTTTATTATGAACCATGAAATATTATGATGATTGATTATTCCTGTTTATATGTTCTGATTATGTTTGATGTGAATCTAACCCCCAGTGGTCGTTCGGTTGACCGCCTACCTATTTGTATGAATGGGTAGACGGCATAGTTTGATTGCTTGCTTGGTGAGTTGCTTGAGGATAGCGGGAGCTTCCTCTGTTTTTCAGTTAGAGTCTTAGATTAAGCTCTGATTAGGTGTCTGTCGTTTTGATTTCTGGATTTGTTTTTGTTGTGGAGATTTTGCCCATATGTCGGGTTTTCGAATATTATATTTTATGAATGTATTTATGAGTTGATGACATGGCTACTTGAGGTGTATGTTATATTTCCATTGTGATGTTTTATTGTTGAGATTTTTATGCATATCAACTAAGATTTATTTGAAGACGTGACGTCTATTTCTTGAATATTTATTATATTCGCGTGTTTTATCGCTTTAATATAAGTAGGGCGTTACAGCCACCGTGTCGGAGTGAACCACCTCGCCGAAGAAGGTGAAGTTGGGCAGCGTTGTTCATGTTTTTTTTCCAGAAAATATTGTGAGAAAGTTATAGAGAAGTTAGAGCAATTTTTGGTTTAAAGAGAGGAAGAGGAAGAATGAAATGAATAAAACCGGACTCAACTCATTTTATAAGCAAAAACGAACCGGTCTGGTTCACCTGAGCCGGACTGTTTCACTTCGGTTCACTTCTTTTCTTCCTAAACCATCAGATCTCTCCATCCTTTAATCAAACGGTTATGTTTTATTCTCTATTAAATCTTGTGTATGTCAGTCCACTGCATAACTGTGAAACTCCAGGACTGAGCCGTTGGATCTAAGATCCGACGCCCCTGGATGATCCTGTTTGAGATACAGTGTGTTTTGCTTCTATTTTGTTATTATGTGTTTGTTTTTTTAACCGTCAGATCCCCCTTGTTTTTTAAACCTTTTTAATTTTTATTTGTGTGGCTGTGATAAGACTATATTGTGATTGAATCTGGACCTCTTGATTCATCCAATGGTCCAGATTCGTCCAACCTGAGCCCATTCTTTTAAATTTCTCTACTGTTTTACTATTTCCACTACTGTTTTACGTACTGCACCTCTTTTACTTAAAAAATTTTCCTCTAAATTTACAAAAAATATTATGCTTTGATTTAATTGTTTATCTACTGTTTTTTATCATTGTTACCTTATATTTGCGTTATCATTTTATATCAGTTTATGCATATTTTATTTTTCACCATTTTATTTTATTATCATTAGATCATTAGTGTGTATAATAGGATTTGATGTAATTTAATTTTTCCGCATTTTTATTTCTCGTCATTTACTTTTGCGCAAGACCTTAGAATGTATCTAGGAGGCTATGTAATCATGTAAATAACACATGCACCAACACATGCATCGACACCACGATTTATTTACCGCCTTATGCTTGTTGGTGAGTGAGGACTAAATTGAATTAGGGGCAAACTAGGAATAACAACTTGACTAATATGAGTGCTTTAAAATCAAACAATTAGTAATTTTAGGTTGATTTTTTACTATGGGATCCAATATCCCCGACATTTATCTTCACGCTTTTCCGTTACGCTTTTACGTGTAGTTTTTTTACCGTTAGCTAAAAAATTATTTTCCCAATTTTTTTTTCAAATAATCAAAACTTCAAACTTATTTTCTTAAGAAACCTTGGATTTTAATCCAAGTGATCTTTTTCCTTTTATTTTTTAATCAAATCTTTAATCAACTTTAATATATATTTAGACTTGCTTTCTTGTAAATAAAATCAACCAACTTCACTCCATTTTATTCTTCTATACCTTGAGGTCTCTCATCGCTTCTAAAAACCTTTTTCTAAAACCTTAAAATCAATCCAACCCACCAAATAAATTTCTAGAGTGAACTACTTGATTTTGATCCCAATTTTTTGGGTAAGTAGGAAAAAGACTTATGTCTTTCCAAATCAATAAAAACAACAAAAACATACATCTTCTCCCTCCATTCTTTCACTTAGACTTTAGACAATATTTTACAAATAAATAAGCAAGTAATTAGCACAAGATAATTTAGGCAAGCGGCTCATTCGGAGTCCCGAAGTCGTTTAGGGTGCTTAACACTTTCCCTAATCGAAACCAACCCCCGAACCTTGATCTCATAAGGGTTTTTACTCTTTTTTTCCCTTCCCACGAATAAAAGTTGAGAGTTCAAAGATTGAAGGTTCAAAACCAATTAATGGATTGATACCCTAAAATCACGAGCACAATCATTTTATAAATTAAAAAAATTAAAAAAGATATTAAAAATTAAAAAAAAATCAAAAAATAAAATTAAAAATAAAACCATGTTGTTCCTTGTTCCTTGTTCTCATGTTGGTGCTTTGTCTTTGGATCCAGAAACAACACATAAAGATCAAAACATATTTATTACAAACTAAGCTTTAGCTTTACAAGGAAACAAAAGTAGAAGAGCTTAAAATCTATTTCTCACGTTGCTTCCTATGTTCTCTCACTCTCAGATCTACACAATACCTAATCGATCGAATCCCAACAGCTTCACACATTCACGCCAACAGTTTCTCACGTTGATTCAATCTGGGTTGGAATTAGCAATCAGAGTCCTTGATTGAAAGAAACTTTAACAAAAAAAAACATTTTCCCTTAAACCCGCGATTTCTCCCCTAAATTGGATCCATTCAATTTTCTTCAGGTTTCCAGTGGAGGAATTGGATACGGATTGATAAATGGGTTGGTTTTTTTGAAACTCAAAATCAAAATCAAAATCAATTTGGTTTCCATTCGGTTTTCTTGGTTTGATGAATCTGGTGACAATAGTGATGAGTTGGATGAACATACTGTTGGGATTTTCCATAAAGCTTTTTCAGGAAGCGAATGAGTTGGACTGAGATTTTGCTTGTGCTTGATTTTTGCGGATGGACGAAAAAGGAAGTCGAGGAAGAAAAGGAGCTTTTATTTTTTTTATAATTTTTATTATTTTATAAATTCAATTTCTGGGTTTGGATTGTAAGAGATGAAGAATGATGAATATGTATTGTTTTGGTTTTATTTTTTATTTTTTAATATCTTTTTAATTTTTTTTAATTTATAAAATGATTATGAGACATATTTTATTTTTTTTAATTTATTATTTACACACGTGGCATGCCACATATGCGTTGACTTGGTTAAAATTGATCAAATGGACCAAAGATGCAAAGAGACTAAATTTTAGGGGGGCAAAATTGTAATTTTTGTACATAGGGGACCATAATTACAAGTTTTTGAAAGTTAGGGATGGAAAAGTGCACTTTAGTCTAATATTAATACACGAAATATATATCCTTGGCGCAACTGGTAAAGTTGTTGTCATATGACTGAAAGGTCACGCGTTCAAGTCTTGGAAACAACCTCTTGTATAAAAACAGGGTAAGGCTGCGTACAATACACCAAATGGTGGGACCCCTTCCCGGACCCTGCGTATGCGGGAGCTTTAAGTGCACCGGGTTGCCCATATATATATATATATATATATATATATATATATATATATATATATAGCATTAACAATTTTTCTTAGGAAATGTGAAAAACAAAAGGAGTATATATAAGGACGGAGGAGACTTATATCCTTTGTGAGAATTGAAAAGGATGTTGTGTGCTAGTGTGAGTTATATGTCCCACATTGGATAGAAAAGTAAATGTTGAACACCTTATAAATAAGAAGATCGATAAAACTCATGGCCTTAAGGTTTTGGGCAAGAGTATGGCGTCTCTCTCTTGTGTAGTTGTTCTAGCCTCGAAGTGGATGGTTCCCCCGAGCTCCTCTCGTGACTCAACAATGGTATTAGAGCCCCGGTTCAACGAAGGATACGACTGAGGCAGCCGATCCTTTGTGGAGAAACTAACAATGGCGGTATAAGTTCCTTGTGTCGGTCCGTTGTGGAGAAGCCAGCAACGGTGATGCAAGCAAGTAAAAGCTTCCGTTTGAAGGGGACATGATGAATTGATGGACTCACACTTGTGGTGAAGTGTTGTGTGCAAGTTTGACTTATATGTCCCATATTGGATAGAAAAGTAAAGGTTGAACATCTTATAAGTAAGAGGAGGACCCATAAACCCATTGTCTTAAGGTTTTGGGTAAGAGTGTGGTGTATCTCACATATGCGGTTGTTCTGGTCTCGATGTGGACGATCCCCCGAACTCCCTTTGGAAGATGAGGTTTATGAAGTTTTTGGAAATTTCATTATATTCAACTTTTCTTTTTCTTTTTTCTTTTAATTAATCAATTAAATAAATAAGAATTTTTTTTTCTTTCTATTTTTTATTTTGTTTTATAAATTTAAATATAAAATAATTGCCACATGGATGCCACATATACATGTTTGCACAATCATCATCTGCCACATAAGTGAAAATGGGACAATCAGTAAGAAAGTGGACCCAAAGACTATTTTAAAAAACAAAAATTTGCATGGATGTTTTTAACAACAAAAAAAAATTATGACCAAAACCTAAATGAGTCATATTTACAGGGTCCAAAAACATATTTTAACCAAAAATATACATATTTTTTTTTTTTATTTTTTTCAAATAAACAAAAAGCATATAATTTTTTTAGGGAAAATTCATATATAATTATATAGTGACATGCTGAATTTTTTTTTTTGAAGGAAGTGACATGTTGAATTTTAAAATTAATCAAGACATTAAAAGATAATGATAACGATAATAGAAAATAACTTTTCTTTTTACATAAAAAGGAAACAACAATGCACTATCAATTGTTCAACATAGTAGCATTATCATAACGTGTTTTTTAGTTCACATGACTATGAATTCATGATGTAAAATTAATATATATACATATAGGATTAATAAAATTCTAAAGAATAGAAAAAAGGTACATCTACGGTCCACATCTAATTTAATCCCAAAAACTACCCCAAAAATAAAACAAGAAAAAATCGAAAATACAAAGAAAAGGGACAACACAAAACTGTATCGTTTTCATCTGACTTCCCATAAGAAACTTCTGGGAATTGGTCCCAAGGTTAAACGACACACGTGACTACAACATTATCACATGCATCTCCGCGTGCACACGGTCTCAGATTCCCTACACCCTCATTATCTCTATCTAACCAAAATCTAACACAAATCCACCACGTTTCATTTACACAAACTCTGATTCTTTCTACGACTCTGATTCAACCACTCTGTTCTATCATTATCACGTTCTTGACAATCCAACGGTTCAGATTTAACGTCCGTAGAACCAGGTTGATGGAGCCGCAACAGCGTATCATCCTCTCTTTCACCATTTTCACAACCGTCTTCTCTTACTCGTTTAGTTCCAATCGCTACACCGAATAGCTTCGGATTCATTTCCTCGCCGGAGCTCCGTTTTGCCACCGCCGGCATCAAATCAAGCGCTGGTTTCGGATTCACCGCCGTCATACCGGATTCTCTACTTCCTTGAGCACCACCGTCTGTTTGACTGTTATTGTTTGCAAAATTTGACATGAGAGAGTATATATTGTTACAAAGCAGTCTCATCTCAGCAAGCTCTTTATTCAATAAATAGTTCTCTTTTCTCAATCTCTCGTTTTCGTCAAGAAGCTCCGCTGGTGCTCGTGCGGGTGAAGAACTGGATGATATCACCTGTTCTTCACCGGAGTTTGACGGTGAAATCATCGGCAACACCGTTGGTATTACTGTCAACGGCACCGGTGAAGGAACTGCAACCTTCGCTGGTGTAGTTTCTGCCGCTACTGCAGTGGCAGAAACAGACACCGACGATGGTGAAGGTGTTGGAGAACAGATCTTCCTCCTTTGAATCTCACACATAAGCCGTTTTTCTCCTCTTCGAAAATACTCATTTGAAAATTCCCACCGGTCAGGTACTACTTTCCTAAATCCCTGCAAATCAAACAAAATTAGTTAAGACTCAGGTCTTGTAATAATTAAAATACACAAATAAAAAATATAAGAAAGAGTACAAGAAAAGATAACAATAGAAGGTTGAATTTAATTACGTAAGTATTGAGTTGACGAACAAAGCTGGAGAAATTATTGTGTTTGAAATACTTGGGAAGCAAATTACTAGCAAAGACGGTAGGGTTCCAAACAATAAACGTGGATCCATCTTCGTTCCACGAAATAACCTCGTCAATAGATTTATCATCGACGAGGTTATATGTTTTTGTTAGAAACGGTGTTGGAATAGATCTCTGAGACTCAAGGGTGGGTGTTGCAACGGTGGTTGTGGTTGTTTCACCGTTGTTTTCCACCAGAGCTGGCGATGGAGCCATGAGGAAGAGAGAATTTTGTTGAGTTATGGGGGTGGTTCTAGAAGGTTCGGTGGAGAATTAAAAGGATGAAGAAGAGAGAGAGAGAAGAAAAAGAAAGGAAGGAACGAGAAGGTACTAGTTATTAGGTAAAATGTTTGAGAAAGTTCCGTGTGAATGAGAATTTTCAATTGTGGGGTTTGATTATTAATTAATGTTTGTTAATAGAATTTGATTTGACGATGATGCGGATGGAATGGAAATGTGTTAACACCGTGAATGTAAAGATAGGGAGATAGAAAGATACTACTTGCACGGCTCTTCACAAAGAAACTTCTACACTTTTTATTAGGAAGGAAAAAATAAATGAAAAAGAAAACAACAAAGGATGGTTCTAGTGTTGTTTTTTATAATAAAAATATAAAACATAAAAACATAATAAAATGAAGCTGAGTTGTCATTTTTTTTGGCAAAAGAAAAAAAAAAACCAAGGGTGAGGAAAACTCCATGATAATGATGTATTGCTCGTGAGTGATCAGTTTTTTCAAGAAAACAATAAACTCAATGTGTTTGGTTGAATGTCATGTTATATGTTTGTATTGATTTTTTTTTTTCCAAACTTCCAACATTATATATATTATATATTGTCTTTACCAACTGAGTTTTTTTAACAAACAAAAATGAATTATAATACTACGGATATCATAATTGTTGCAGCACAGGGGTGCCAAAACAATCACGAAAATATCAAATTCCTGTCAAAATTGAAATTCTAGCACGTTATACTTATGATGTTCCAACACCAGAAACACACAAGCAGATGTTGAATAATATGTTTAGAACATTAAGCTAACATATGCAAATAATAAGGAAAACAAACACGAAAGTTAAAATGCACAGAGAGTTTGTTAACCCAGTTCGGTGCAACGTCACTTACACTGGGGGCTACCAAGGCAAGAAGAAAATCCACTAGAATAATCCTTATTCAATAGCTCTCAGTAAACAACCCGTTTGCAGTAAAGACCTAGGACCTACCCGTACTGACTTCGACCTAGGAACTCTTAGATCTGAGATCTCATCTTACTCCCTACAAAAAGATCACATTCCCTGTCATACTAAGATTACAGACACAATCAAAAGCGAATTTACCTTTAAAACAACCTACCTACAACCGTACTTCGCAGTTTTGGTGTAGTACACAAACTACCTAACTCTTTGCTTAAAAACTTCAGAGTAGTGAACAAAATACAACACAAACACTGTAACGCCCCATTTTTATTTAATTATATTTAGTTGATGTTTGAGTATTTTTATATGATTTTATATGACTATATTTGACATATATGATTTAGATATGATTTTATGTGAAATATATGACTTGGTATGAATTGTGTGATATTTGGTGTGATGATAATTTATTATATGATTTATGGTGTTGTGTTTTATTTAAATAAATGTTGTTTGATTATTTTATTTATTTAATAAAAAGGTAGAAAATAGTATTATTTGGTTTAAAGGGAATTAAGTATAATTATGAGGAATAAAGAGAGTCAGAAAGAGTTTTACGTACAATTGAAAAAAAAAAAGAGAAAGTGAGTTTTTGAGAGAAGAAGAGGAGAAAACCTAGAACCAAGAGAAGAGGCTAGAAGAAGAGAGAAGAACGCAGCTTAATTCAGGAGTCATAATCTAAGGTAAGGGTGGGATTCCTTCAATAATATGTATATATAATTTTGATTGTTGATGAAATTGTGTTCTAGGTTTAGGGTTTAGAAAGTTTATGATAATTGATATGATGTGATGAATTGTGTTGTTTAATGCATGTTTCTGTGTTGTTTTGATTGTTATGTTGTATATAGAACCTGTAAACATTGTTCTCTATCAAATTTGGGATTTGGGTAGATGAAATTTGGGTTTTTGAGTGAAAAATAGAGTTTTCCCGAGAGCTACCTTTGACAGCATACCCTGTTTCATGTTGTTGCGTCTTTTGGATCAGTTTCTGTTTCGAAATAGCTTTCGGTGTAAACACGAAAGTTGTAGGTATGAATGTTATCTTTCTAATGTCGTTGGTCTGACGTCAAAATGATTTATAGAACTTGAGTTATGGTCAAATTACTGAACGTAGGTCACAGTGAATTTTTATGAATTTCAACACAACTTTGTCCGAATTTGAAATAAAAACTGGTATTGATTAGTACATAATTGGTCTTAGGTGTAAACATGTAAGTTGTAGATAATTGAGTTAGCTTTCTAATGGCACTGGTTTGACTCGAAAATGTTTTGTAAATCTCGAGTTATGATAAAAATAGTCCAAGTAGGTCTTCAGAAAATTTTAAGAAAACTTAGCTTAACTAATCCCAAGTTAGTCCAAAACTTATGGTTGGTTTCCCAACTTCAAACTTAAGTATTAGGGATTTAGTCGGAGTGTTTTATGAGTATTTGACTTATGTTTTATTGATCAACTTGCTTTATTTTTGAAGAATGTTTTGGTTTGATATGAATGTAGTTGATTAATGTATATGTGCTTTCCGGAGATGTGTGATTTAAATATGTGTTATATCAAGATGTGTTGTTTGTAGATGTGTGACTTAAATATGTGCTATATAAAGATGTCATATTTAAATATGTGATATTTGACGATGATGCTATTTAAAGATGTGTATTTGTCGAGTCATCTAAAGATGTACATTGTTGAGTCTTTACTCGTGTCGTTGCATTTGAGTCGTGTCGTTGCATAGCATAGTCAGCGATGGGGGCTTAATGCCTGACAGGTCCTCTATGACCTTAGCGATGGGGGCTTAATGCCTGACAGGTCCTATTTGACCTTTAGCGATGGGGGCTTAATGCCCTGATGGTACCACATGCATGAGGTCTAAGTGTTGCATAGTCGTATCGTGTCGTTTGTGAAGTGATGATGTAATTGTGAAGTGATGATGTAATTTGCAAAGTGATGATGTATTCGTGATGGTGTAATTGTGACTTGTTGATGTATTTATGACGTGTTGAAGTATTTGTGATGTTATGATGTACTTGTGAATGTTTGAGATGTTTTCGTTATATGTGATGATTTGTTGATGTTGTTGATATTGTTGTTGTTGATTGTTTATTGTTGTTGTATCTTGCTAAATGTCGTTGATGTTGATAACGTTGTTGTTGCTATATATATATGTATACATACATATATGAACTTGTTGATACTTGTGGTATAATTTGTTGTTGTTTCATCGATTTGATGAATTATATATTATTATTATTGAATGTGTTTCTCACCCCTTCTGTTGGAATTGCCGCCTTGTGGGCAAGTGCAGATTTCCAAGGCTAGTAGGATGTTGACTCAAGTGTCTTAGGGCTCTGATACGTAACGGGATAGGAGTTAATTGTTGAATTTTCATTCCTTTATGTATCAATTTTGGAACTATATTGTTGGAACATTTATTTATTATTAAGAGGATTATTGAAATGATTATTTATGTTGGGGCCTTTGTGCCAAGATTTTGTTGAAGTTGATTATATTTTAAAAAGAAATTTTCCGCTGCAAAATATTACGAGATTAATTTATGTTGTTGAATAAATAGTATATTTTCTATTTATGAATTTTTGAAAAGTAGTGTAACATTCCGTTTTGCGATGAAAACTCTGATTTTACGTATATTTAATTATGTTGGGAAAACGGGGTGTTACAATTGGTATCAGAGCATGTCGGTCCGTCCGGCCAAGTAGTAGAGTCGTGTCGAGCCTAGTAGTGTTGTGTGACAGCTTTATACTGTCTTTTGTTGTCCTAATTGTTGTTTTTTGTGTAGAGAACTAAGGTGCTGGAGTCTTATCCAGAATTGTTTGCATGAGGTTCATTTTCCAGGACGAAAATTCTTTAAGTTGGGGAGAGTTGTAACGCCCCATTTTTATTTAATTATATTTAGTTGATGTTTGAGTATTTTTATATGATTTTATATGACTATATTTGACATATATGATTTAGATATGATTTTATGTGAAATATATGACTTGGTATGAATTGTGTGATATTTGGTGTGATGATAATTTATTATATGATTTATGGTGTTGTGTTTTATTTAAATAAATGTTGTTTGATTATTTTATTTATTTAATAAAAAGGTAGAAAATAGTATTATTTGGTTTAAAGGGAATTAAGTATAATTATGAGGAATAAAGGAGAGTCAGAAAGAGTTTTACGTACAATTGAAAAAAAAGAGAGAAAGTGAGTTTTTGAGAGAAGAAGAGGAGAAAACCTAGAACCAAGAGAAGAGGCTAGAAGAAGAGAGAAGAACGCAGCTTAATTCAGGAGTCATAATCTAAGGTAAGGGTGGGATTCCTTCAATAATATGTATATATAATTTTGATTGTTGATGAAATTGTGTTCTAGGTTTAGGGTTTAGAAAGTTCATGATAATTGATATGATGTGATGAATTGTGTTGTTTAATGCATGTTTCTGTGTTGTTTTGATTGTTATGTTGTATATAGAACCTGTAAACATTGTTCTCTATCAAATTTGAGATTTGGGTAGATGAAATTTGGGTTTTTGAGTGAAAAATAGAGTTTTCCCGAGAGCTACCTTTGACAGCATACCCTGTTTCATGTTGTTGCGTCTTTTGCATCAGTTTCTATTTCGAAATAGCTTTCGGTGTAAACACGAAAGTTGTAGGTGTGAATGTTAGCTTTCTAATGCCGTTGGTCTGACGTCAAAATGATTTATAGAACTTGAGTTATGGTCAAATTACTGAACGTAGGTCACAGTGAATTTTTATGAATTTCAGCACAACTTTGTCCGAATTTGAAATAAAAACTGGTATTGATTAGTACATAATTGGTCTTAGGTGTAAACATGAAAGTTGTAGATAATTGAGTTAGCTTTCTAATGACACTGGTTTGACTCGAAAATGTTTTGTAAATCTCGAGTTATGATAAAAATAGTCCAAGTAGGTCTTCAGAAAATTTTAAGAAAACTTAGCTTAACTAATCCCAAGTTAGTCCAAAACTTATGGTTGGTTTCCCAACTTCAAACTTAAGTATTAGGGATTTAGTCGGAGTGTTTTATGAGTATTTGACTTATGTTTTATTGATCAACTTGCTTTATTTTTGAAGAATGTTTTGGTTTGATATGGATGTAGTTGATTAATGTATATGTGTTTTCCGGAGATGTGTGATTTAAATATGTGTTATATCAAGATGTGTTGTTTGTAGATGTGTGACTTAAATATGTGCTATATAAAGATGTCATATTTAAATATGTGATATTTGACGATGATGCTATTTAAAGATGTGTATTTGTCGAGTCATCTAAAGATGTGCATTGTTGAGTCTTTACTCGTGTCGTTGCATTTGAGTCGTGTCGTTGCATAGCATAGTCAGCGATGGGGGCTTAATGCCTGACAGGTCCTCTATGACCTTAGCGATGGGGGCTTAATGCCTGACAGGTCCTATTTGACCTTTAGCTGTAACACCCCGTTTTCCTAGCATAAAAATTTCTTACAAAAAAATCAGAGTTTTTAACATAAACGGAATGTCACACTTCTTTTCAAAAATCGTAAAAGGAATAAATAACTATCTATCCTTTAAAATTCAATAACAAAATCTTTAATACTTCGCAGCGGAATTTATCAAGTAACTAAAACAGTCTTTGGCACGAAGGCCTCTTCATACATGTCTCATAAAAATCCAATCTAAAGACATGGTCATA
Organism: Medicago lupulina; assembly: GCA_958299785.1. Lineage (NCBI taxonomy): Eukaryota > Viridiplantae > Streptophyta > Magnoliopsida > Fabales > Fabaceae > Medicago > Medicago lupulina. Next base: position 41,894,286 of record OY283146.1, on the reverse strand, counting down.
AATTTTCAAAAGCAATACGTAAGGAATAGAAAAGCAATAACAAAGTTCCCCATCCCGTTACGTATCAGAGCACCTAGACACGTGAGGAGTCCACTCACATCAACAGCTAGTCCTGGGAATCTGCACTTGCCTACAAGGCGGCAATTCCAACAGAAGGGGCGAGATTTCACAAAACAATAATATTAAGCATATAATTCATTGATTATATTTAACAACGTAAATAACTTCCTCTATTAGTAATAATAATCCTTCATGTAATAATTCTTAATAACTCAACCAACTTCTAATTATCATTTACTTCATATTCATCACATTATAAAGATCATCATATAACACATAATAACCAAATCATAACCAACATAGATCATCACATCTTAGTTCATATACAACATAACAACATCATTAATTTGTAATAACATTTCTCCACCAAGCATCTCATTAGCAACTCATAATAGAAGACAACTTAGCAACTATACGTAACATCATCAATTCATAATAATACTTATTCATCAAACATCTCATTATCAATTCATGAATAAAAGACAACTATCAACTTAACATAAACATCATCAAGTACACTTAACAACTCATAGATATCATCATGTAATCATCATCACTAATAAATTTAAAACAACTCAATGTAATCATCATCTCACTATAATAATCAACATCGTAAACAACATTATAACATTATAATTAGTATCATATACAACATCATAACAACATAACAATATCATAATCAATATCTTAAACAACATAGCAACATAACAATATCATAATCAATATAGCAACATCTTAGTCAACGTCATATAATTCACATCATAAACATCGTATAATCTTCATAGGTACTTTTTTAACAACACATGGGTAGAAAACAACTCGACAACTCATAGAGGATAATTCATCAACAACTTAACAACTCATGGATGATAATTCATCAACAACGACTTTGACTCGACAAATGCGACAATGCAACTTAGACACTTATATGCATGTGGTACCAATCTTCATCATAAGTATTAATATACTTTAATCGTGCGGAGGACAAAGCTCCTAATAATCGTGCGGAGGACAAAGCTCCTAATAATCGTGCGGAGGACAAAGCTCCTATCATGGTGAGGACAAAGCTCAATGAATGCTAATGCATGGACTCTATCAACAAGACACCTTAATCAACTTATCACTTATACATCCAATAATTTGGAGTTCATCATCAACTTATTCATACTCATGCAACTTAGTTAAATAACAATTGCAGCATAATCAAATCACATCAAGCTTACTAACAATTCATTTCAACAACATCTTGATCATTCAATAATATTTCGAGTAATGCATTTAATCATTAAATCACATTACAAACAACTTAGCAGTTCATAACAGCAACAGAAACAGCACAAGCAATTCACAACATAACAATATTAATGTGAAGCATCAACAACTTAAACATCATACATCTTCCACATAAGGCATATAAATATTTCACATAACCAATAACAGCAACATAGGCGACACGTAAACATCTCAAGATATAACAATATCAAATGATAATCAACAACAACTTAAACATCATATATAATTCACATAATGCATATACAAATATATTGCATTACTATCAACACTAAATCATATCATAATAGCTTCACAGATCATCAATAATATTATATTCAACCCACATTCCTACTGTAACACCAAATCATATTATTATACTCTTAAACACCTTAATTGAACTCATAGAACTTCTAGTTTTGAGGGTTGGTATTATCCCATAAGTTTTGGATTAACTTAGAAATGGTTATGCTGAATTTTCATAAGATTTCACTGTGACCTACGTGCAGTAATTTGACCATAACTCAAGTTCTATAAATCGTTTTGACGTCAGACCAATGGCATTAGGAAGCTAACACCCATACCTACAACTTTCGTGTTTACACCTAAGACCAATTATGTACCAATCAATACCAGTTTTCATTTCAAATTCGGACAAAGTTGTGCTGAAATTCATAAAAATTTACTAAGACCTCCTTGAAGTATTTTCATCATATCTCAAACACCAAAAACCATTTTCATGTCAAACCAAAGCCACTGGAAAGCTAACATAATTATCTACAACTTTCATGTTTACACCAAAGGCAAATTCAAAACAGAAATGTGTGAAAACGACGCAAGAACGCGAAACAGAGAATGCTGTCAAAGTGCATCTCGCGAGGCGAGTAAGTGTACTCGCTGTGGCGAGTTGCGACGGACAAATCTACGGGAACAGACCAGTTTTCACTCCAAAAGCCCCAATTTCATCAACCCAAATCCCAAATTTGATAGGAAACTCAACCTATGTTTATTCTACAGCCTGAACTTCAATTCTTAACACAATTTCGATGGTTTCTACACTTTTCAATTCAAAAAAATCAATAATCAAAACCTAATCCCAATTATCCAACCTATGAACAACAACATGTTAAATCACAAATTCAGAATCATAGGCTTAAGAAGATTGAATGTTAGTCCCACCCTTACCTTAAAGAATGAAAATCGCAGCCTCTAGGTCTTCTCCCTCTTCTCTTGGCTTTTTCCTCCTTTTTTCCAAAAACAGTCGTTTGCAATTGTTTTTCTAAAACTAGGTTTTCTCTCCTTTTTATAAAAATCTTAACCTACTTATTTTTCTCTTAAATCCCAATCTTAATATTCTATCCCAATATATATATATTTCCATAACAAATCATTTATACTTCTATAACAAATGACATATATTTCTATAACAAATCATATATATTTCTATAACAAATCATATATATTTCTACAACAAATAACATTTATATTTCTAAATCAAATAGTATATATATTATACTAATAAATACCAACATATAACATATCAAAATATCACTCATCAAAATAAATCATATAAATCACACAAATCATATAAGTATATTCTAAACTCATTAAAATAATCAAATAATTAGAGAGGGCGTTACATTAGCGATGGGGGCTTAATGCCCTGATGGTACCACATGCATGAGGTCTAAGTGTTGCATAGTCGTGTCGTGTCGTTTGTGAAGTGATGATGTAATTGTGAAGTGATGATGTAATTTGCAAAGTGATGATGTATTCGTGATGGTGTAATTGTGACTTGTTGATGTATTTATGACGTGTTGAAGTATTTGTGATGTTATGATGTACTTGTGAATGTTTGAGATGTTTTCGTTATATGTGATGATTTGTTGATGTTGTTGATATTGTTGTTGTTGATTGTTTATTGTTGTTGTATCTTGCTAAATGTCGTTGATGTTGATAATGTTGTTGTTGCTATATATATATGTATACATACATATATGAACTTGTTGATACTTGTGGTATAATTTGTTGTTGTTTCATCGATTTGATGAATTATATATTATTATTATTGAATGTGTTTCTCACCCCTTCTGTTGGAATTGCCGCCTTGTGGGCAAGTGCAGATTTCCAAGGTTAGTAGGATGTTGGCTCAAGTGTCTTAGGGCTCTGATACGTAACGGGATGGGAGTTAATTGTTGAATTTTCATTCCTTTATGTATCAATTTTGGAACTATATTGTTGGAACATTTATTTATTATTAAGAGGATTATTGAAATGATTATTTATGTTGGGGCCTTTGTGCCAAGATTTTGTTGAAGTTGATTATATTTTAAAAAGAAATTTTCCGCTGCAAAATATTACGAGATTAATTTATGTTGTTGAATAAATAGTATATTTTCTATTTATGAATTTTTGAAAAGTAGTGTAACATTCCGTTTTGCGATGAAAACTCTGATTTTACGTATATTTAATTATGTTGGGAAAACGGGGTGTTAAAACACAGTTCTAAGTATGCATCAAACTGATACACGAAAGACTCGCAAATAACAGACTCAAAATTGTAAATGATCTATTCTTCAAAATGACGGCTTGAATACAAAATTAGGTCTTGTAGTCTTGTATAAATACTAAAGCAATACGGGTCAGCAACTTGTTGGGCTTCAGAACAAACCGGTGATTCATTTCTCAAGAGTTAGAACCAGATAAGGAAACTCCTAAAATGTAGACACATCTTTAGGAACATTCTGATCACCTCCAAACTTTCCTAAGTAGATAGCACTCCTTCAGAAAATCACAAACGTTCTGATTCTCTATTAAAGACACGCGGTTTGACCAACAAGAATTAAGGCGTGGATTCCTTAAATAAATAAACGCGTGCGTAAAACAAGGCAAGGTACATAACACACAGAACCATACCTAGATGTTGGAACATCGTGTCCAACATCTAAAGTGAATATTTGTTTTAGGCAAAAGAGAAGCCAACATATAAATATCCAACAAAGATTACAAAATAGTCAGTCGATGCCCATACATAAAAGCAGGCTCAACCACCAATTATGAGTACCAAAAGTAAAGACAACATTACTAGCTTTCAACCACCACAAAGAATATGATTTTACTTTATCAAGATATGTGGTATAAAGAAGATTACAAAATAGTCAGTCGATGCCCATACATAAAAGCGGGCTCGACCACCAATTATGAGTACCAAAAGTAAAGACAACATTACTGGCTCTCAACCACCATAAAATAATATGATTTTACTTTATCTAACATATGTGGTATAGAGCTTTGTCTATTCATAAATAGCCTATCATTCCGTTCAAGTGAAAAAAAGATCGTCGTGTGATGATAGTCAGTCATACACTATTTTTAGTGTCATTTTATGGTATTTGGAGTTCATAAGCAAACTTAAACAACAAGAAAAGCAAGAAAAACTGAATAATTGTCAAGACCTTGGGAAGAGAAGAATGAAGATTCAAGAGGCATCAGAAGACTTACAACAGGGAGGAATTTTTTCCCTAGTCCTGAGGCAAGTTATTTAATGACGAAGACCTATAAAACGACGGAAAATCAGAGAATTTGAGCCCAGGAAAGACCTCATGCGCCTAGCACATGACCAATGTGCTTAACACTTGACCAATCATAACATTTTCTTTTGATATTTGCTTTCTTTTTCTTATGAAAGCAGTTATCCTCGGTATGACTATGTTTTTTTTTACAAAAAATGCATTCCTTTCTCATTTTAGGAACTAAAACGTTTTGATCCCGTTTGGGAATAAAAAAGTTGTTATACAATTTTTGTTTCTTTGAAATGTTAAAACCTATATCCCTACTTTATCAAACATTCCGGCTTGGGATCCTATAATTTTTTGAAATGTTTCGGTGGATTTAACAAAACTGGTGATGTCATTAGTCAACTCTTCTACTTGAGTTTTCAAAGAGTTGTTTTCTTCTTCAAAAGTTTCAGTGGTTTGTTCAAAAATTGTAGTATCATTTGTAAGTTCCTCTACTTGAATTTTTAATGAATCATTTTCTTTTTCAAAAGCTTTCAGAGGTAGAGTATTTAAAACATCTTTTTGTTCAGAAAAATTGATATTAGCTAGCTTTAGATTTTGAATGGTTTGAAGATATTCTTCATTCCGTTTTTGTAGCTCCTCATTTTGTTTCTTTATTTCAATAAGTTGATCTCTTTGAGATAAACATTTTTGAGATAAAGTTTCTGAATATTTTAAGAGGTTATCAAATATAATTTCTATCTTTTTACAAGAAAAGCAAGAGTTTGAAAAAGTTACCTCTTATGCATCATCTTTTGCCATAAGACATTTGTTTGCTTCTTTAACCTCTATTCCATCATTTGAGTTATCAATGTCATCCCAAGTGACAGACATTGCCTTTTGAAATGGAGGTTTCTTTTTCTTTTCCAGAGGGCATTCCGATTTGTAATGTCCTAGTTTGTTGCATCCGAAACAATGGACCTTGCTTTTATCTATTTCAAATTTTTGAGGATCTCTTCTATTTTAAAATGGTCGTTTGTTTTGATTTCTTCTAAAGACAATTCTTTGAATTTTTCTTGAGATTGAGGCTAGGTCATCCTTGTCCTCGGACTGATTGATGTGATCGTCATTTGATTCAAGATTTTGTGAGGATAGCCTTTCATCTTGGTCCTCATAGTTTTGAGAGGTTTTGAGAGCAATCATCTTGTTCCTCTGTGGTGGCTTATCTTCTGATGGGATAATTTGAGTGTAAGTTTTGTGTATGATTGGATTGTGACCCTTTTCTCTTTCGAGAAACTACTATTTATACTAAAATAGGAATAACTACCTAGAAAACGGATAAAGACATTTGAATTTCGAATTACCTAACCTTATCCATATCTAACTACTCTTCAATACTTCCCACCCGTCGAACTGAAATGCCTATTTCGAACAGTTCCAGCAATCCCAACTTCGATAAGTAATGAAGTATCTTCGATAAGAAAGTTAATCCTCAAATTGACCACATTTAATATAGTCTTTAATCTCACTGCATCTAGGCCTGATATTTTATTCAATGTATGCTTGTGTGCAAGATGAAGGTGAGAAAAACACAAGAAGGGGGGGTTGAATTGTGTTGGCTTTTTCTTCTTTTTCTCCTACTGAAGTCACTGATCAGAAGTAGTTAGATTAAGGCTTCTGAAGAGATGTTCAGATTCTAAATGCAGCGGATAAAAACACACACACACACACATAGAGAGAGAGAGGGAGAGAGAGAGAGAGAGAGAGAGAGAGAGAGAGAGAGAGAAGAAAGACACAAAACAATTATACAGGTTCCTTCCACAAACTAGAAGTAGTCCTGTCCCCCTTGCACTTCCAAGGAGAGTTCACTAAAATGTAATATCTGATTACAAATACTCACTGCTAAAACTAGCAAGAGACTTCAAATTACTCAAGCACAACTGCAAGAGATTTCGTATGCTCCTGAACAAAATCAAGAGACTTCTATGCCTAAGCACAACTGCAAGAGACTTCTATTCAAACAGAATTACAAAGAAAAATGTTTGAGGTTGAACACTTGATATACAATCAATGGTGTTCTCAATACAAATCAGATACAAACTCTTAAGACTCAAGAATTTCTAAGTGTTATCGCGATTTTCGGGTGTCAAATCATTGATTAGATTTGAACCTTTCAATCATTGATATCTCTATTTTTTTTGGGGAAAGGTAAAATCGAGAGAAAACCTTGGAAATTCTGAGCTCGGGGCTGATTTCACTACGGGAAGGTGTTAGGCACCCGCAATGACTATAGTATCCTATAGGAACCGTTTTACTAGTCTTATGTATACGCTTTGCTTTTATCGCTATTTGTAAAAAAGGGATTGGTTTTAAGAATGAGAGAAAGAAGATTTTGAGTGTTGTTTTTATTGGACTTGGAGAGATTTTGAGTCTCTTGCCTACATACCCTTTTAAGGGATCAAAATTCCATGTAGTTCTCTTCCAAAATGTTTTTTGTGGGTTGGTTCAATTTTAGTTTTGAAAATAGTTTTGAAGAAAAGGGTGAGAGGCCTCAAAGGCATGAGATTTGGAAACAAGTGAGGTTAGACCAATTTATTTACAAAAATGGTTAAAGTTGAAGATTTAAGATTCATTTTGATTCTGCTTAAGAAAATAAAGGAAAAATGGGTGAAGTTTTGACTTCACTTTATTGCAAAAAATCTTTGAGTGATGTGTTAGTTTTTTTGAGAAAGAAAGAATGAGTTTCTTCTAAGTATCACGCTTCCTAAACATACATCTAGCGGTAAACATACAACGTGCGTGCGTGTCGGTGCTTGTGTCGGTGTACATCATTATAGTGTCCATAGTCCTTTACATCGGGTCCTAGTTTACATTCTATGGTCTTGCAAGAATTTAAAATAAAGAAACTACCTAAACATTGCATGAGAATTAGTTGAACGTTCCGTGAAAGAGTTAAAGGAAGAAATGGGAATGAGGTGAAATGCTTAGTATGCATGAAACATAGAGTAAAGTGGTTAGTAAAACAAGATAAAATAATAATGAAATACTAATCCTACACAAAATGGTAAACTATCACAAAATTGGCATCAAAATCACACTAAACAAAATTGCAAAATATCACAAAATTGGCATCAAAACTCTAACTAAACAAGATTGCAAAATATCACACAATTGGCATCAAGAATCCAACTAAACATAATTGCAAAATATCACACAATTGGCATCAAGAATCCAACTAAACATAATTGCAAAACGTCACAAAATTCTAAGTTTAACAACATTGAGAATATTACAAAGGCATCAAACTTAACACAATCCAATGAGCTATTATGAGAACAGGGGTAAATCACCATGGAATCAAAAGCCAAGCACTAAAATCATATGATACAAATTTGAACTAAAAATCACACAAAGAAATTCACAAAAAAGCACCAAAACATACCAATTAAAAGGGAAATTTACCCCTACCATTTTTATCAATTTTCAATATGTAAAATATCACAAAAACAGTCACAAACACACCAAAGACACATGGTAATTTTTTGGGAATTTCGTAAAAGAGTTTGAATGCACAGGGGGTCCAAATAGCAAGAATAGGGGTGAATATAGCAAGAAAATTTAAGAAACTGAAAAGGAACCAAAGGCCGCGGGTAAAAAGCCCAAACCCAAACACACAGACGGATCCGGATCTCCAGAACGCCTCTGGGGCGTTGGATTGATCCGGATCCACTAGGATCAAGATCCAACGGTTCAAGGCATGGGCGAAGTGGACCGGGTCAGGACCGACCCGATCCACACGCGTGTATAAAAAGTGTGGGATCCGGTTCCCTTTCATTTTCCTCAAGTGTTTCTCTTTCTTCCTCCTTCTCTCTTCTTCTCTCCGCCGTTCCTCATCAAACCCTAACCCTAGTTCTAACAAAATTCTACCCAGAAACACACCAAACATGCATCAAATCACTCGTACTACTGGTTTAAACGTGAATCTATCGCAAGAACAAAGATTAAACGGCAGGATCAATGTGAATTCATGGATTTGTCTCTGTAGATTTCGAACCGTTTGATTTTTACGTTTTTTGGCTGTAATCTTTACAAAACCATGAGGATCTTGCTTCGATTCACCTTCGTTTGTGAATCTCGCAACGTTTCTTTGATTTTTTTGGAAGAAAATTCGGTTAGGGTTAGGGTTTGAAAGCGAACGGTTCAAATTCTTCACGGATTCACATTGATTCTAAACTTATGAGGATCTTCAAAGAGGTAAGATGAAATTTCAATGTTACCTGTGTTTTGATTTGGAGATTGAACCGTCTCTCTTTCCCTTCTCCGATCCGGATCCTGTGAGAATTCTTCTTCTTTTTCCCTTTCTTCTTCTCTGTTCTAAAGCTGTGATCACGCTTGTAGCGCGCTACCTCCGGTGGCGTGCTCGCGTTGGATTGCAGCTTCAGCCATTCGATGATGATGATTCTCGCGAATCTCTGAGAATTTGCTCGAAACTCGTGTGAATTTTGTGTAAATTTTGCTTCTGCTTAGCTCCGTGAGTCGAATTCCATGATGAATTCAAAGCTTCTTTGCGAAATTGTTCTGAATTGGTGATGGATTGAAGCTAGGGTTCATGAGAATTCTTGAGTTTTTGTGAGTTTTGTGATTTTGATCTGTAACTGCCAAGAGAGAGAAAATGGATTCTGTTTGTTGTTGATGTGGCGCGTGATCTGAAAATTCTGACACTGTGCACTATTTATAATCTGCCATGTGGACTTTGACCCAATGGGAACCTGCCATCTGGATTGAACTGCCCGTGTGGCTCTTGAGGACTAATCTGCAATTGTGTAAAAAATTTGGACTGCTTTGCAATTATGAAAAAATTGGGATTGTTTTGCAAATAACAAAAGCTGACCCCTTTTTTTTAAAAGAAAAAGAATGAAAGGAAAAACAGAAAAGAAAAAAATGGGACTAAAATGCAATTTTTGAAAGTATTGGGACTAAAATGCAATAATAATAAAATTGGTAAAAAACTTAATCTGAATGCAACGTAAAGTGAAACAGTTAAAACGGACAAAATGGACTAAAACGAACAAATTACCTAAATGAGGTATTTTAAAATACCTCTCTGCCCAAAATTTGAACAATGTGAAAAGACTAAAATGCCCCTAGGGACCAAAACGACTCAGACTGATTCAGATGCAAAACTAGGATGATTTTTGGACAAAATTTGATTAATGACTCATGCAGATAAGTTGAAAAGACTCAGGGACAAATTGCAGGGACTAAAATGGGCTCCCTTGCGGGAAATGACCAAAATACCCTTTTGTATGATTTTATGCAAAAAATTGGAATAAAATGTAGGAAAACATGCAATGGTCCTAGAGACCTTTTTAAATGGTTTGTAATGCAAGAAACACTTTGAATGGCTTTGGATGTATGAAGATTGGAGATAATAACAGTAAAATGTGCGTTTGTGGCACAGTAAAAGTTGTAAAATAGACACAGTGAATTTGAAATGATCAGAAACAAAAAGGAGTTTGCACGAGTATTTTTAGGTCCAAAATGAGGGTATGACAGCTGCCCCTATTTAAGTTTCTTTGTCTGGAGAGTCAAGAGACGGAGTCTTTGGCTTGACGCGACGAAGATACTTAAATATCGACATTCGCACTGATTTTGGGCGTAAAAATACGTTCGTAAATGTTATGTATGGCATGCAACATTTGTGTTATGAATGCAAAACAGACTGAGAATTGAATTTAACAAAATATGTCGTATCCATTGCGGGACTGGTTGACATTAACAGAATAGCAAACAACAGAGTATGTCGTATCCATTGCGGGACTGGTTGACATTAACAAGATAGCAGATAACAAGACTCACTGGGGAGACTCGATAGCAAATTTGACAGGTACAAGCTGTTCTTGGATGCGAACTAGCCACTTGACCGGGAATATTGACAACAAAGGGCGCAAGCTGCTCCTGTATTTGAGCTGGTCACTTGGCTGAAAGAAAATATAGAAAGCACAAGCCGTTCTTGGACACGAACTAGTTACTTGGCTGACAGGAAAAGTAGGAAGCACAAGCCGTTCTTGGACACGAACTAGTTACTTGGCTGACAGGAAACAAAATAGAAAGCACGAGCTGTTCTTGGATCTGAACTGGCCGCCCGGCGGATATCAAAAGGATAGGTACAAGCTGTTCTTGGATACGAACTTGCTACTTGACCGATAACAAAAACAAATTGACAGGTACAAGCTGTTCTTGGATGTGAACTTGCTGCTTGACCGATAACAAGAGTGAATTGGCAGGCACAAGCTGTTCTTGGATGCGAACTAGCCACTTGGCCGTTAATGGAAACGGATTGTATTGTAGAAACGAATTGAAATTGACTTGACATGACGGCAGGAGCTTGAATTTGAAAGGATAGCTAAAGTTTGAAGTTGACAAGATTGTTGGATCTTGAAATTGACATGACAGGTAGACGTTTGTCATTAGCAGAAGAAATTTGAAATTGACATGATTGATTTTGACGGAGATCAACATAGGAATTGAGAATGCAAATGTGTATGAATAACATGACAATTTTATCAAATACATGAACACATAAGATGCATGATTATGCATGTATGAATGCTTTGAAATGCATGATGATTGGCACTTTACAGACATGATTTCGCAGAGACAGGCAAAACATTGGAATATTGGGCACGTAATGGCTCGTGCTCTGACATATACTTGCAAAAGTTCCTCTTCTGGGGATGCCGTCGTTTGAAGATACATCGCGACCATCGTTGAAGGCAGGAAGCTGTAAAATCGTAGAGGAAGACAGTCTGAACGGTATTGCTGCTTGTTGGAACAGTCACATAAATGCTTTGGACATCGCCTCTGTGGTCAATGCTTTTGCATGTTTGTTTTTGTTTTTTTTTTCTTTTTCATTTTTATTTTCATCATCCCATTTTTGCCTGGATCGCCCTTTCGGGTTTTCGACCCACCGGGGAATAGTTTTTTTTTGTTGCCCCTGTTTTTGCCTGAATTGCCTTTGAAGGTTGTCAATCCATCGAGGTGCTCATTTTTGCCTAAGCCGCCCTTTCAGGTTTTCGACTTAGCGAGCATAGTCATTTTTCCATGCTTCTCATTCTGTTTTTTCATTCTTGCCATTGACCACAGACCGTCACTGGGGGGAAGGCTTGCTAGTAACTTGAATTGGAACTGATATCAATTGTAGATTTGTTCATGCATGTTTCATTTGAATATACCTAGTTGCTTAGGCCTGCTTTCAAAATAGTCAAAAATTTTCAATTTTCAGAATGTTCATTCCAGACATGCATCATTATTAACATAGAAAGAACCCTTTTTGTATAAAGCTTTGAAAATAGAATAGAAAAATAATTAGAGTGCCAAACAAAAGCATAGGCTCAAATCGATGTATAAGGGTGGTAATCAGCCGAAGGCGTGACTCCACGGATTTACAAAGCTTGGAAAATGGTAATTTTATTGGTTGGTGGTACATTGAACACAGTAACTACTATGGTATCTGAAACTCTTGAATCCACAGGCGTCGGAACCTCGGATGAGAACAGCCAATCATCAGTTGCAAAGATCCCAAGGGGAATGATAACTTGCCAGATATAGTCAATTGTCTTTTATTTCAATCTCATTTTTGCATGAACCGCCCTTTCGGGTTTTCGGCTCATCGAGACGCTCATTTTTGCCTGAGTTACACGTAATCTCAGCGAGCTTTTACATTTTTGTTTCTTGTCCCTTATTTTGCCTGGATCGCCCTTTCGGGTTTTCGATCCACCGGGAAGCGCATTTTTGCCTAGGCCGCCCTTTCGGGTTTTCGGCCTACCACGCTGTTCTTTTCATATCTAGACAAAGTATTTCTTGACTATATCGGCATTCACAGGATTCGGAAGTTCTACACTATCCATGTGTGTGAGAATCAAAGCACCGCCAGAGAAAGCCTTCTTGACAACATAAGGTCCTTCATAGTTAGGCGTCCATTTGCCCCTTGGGTCGGGTTGCTGACTCATTCTTCTCTTCAATACAAGTTCACCTTCCTTGAATCCCCGAGGACGAACTTTCTTGTCAAAAGCATTTTTCATCTTTGTTTGATATATCTGACCGTGAGCCAAAGCATCCAGGCGTCTTTCCTCAATCAAATTCAACTGGTCGTACCGGCTCTGGCACCATTCAGCCTCGGACAACTTTGCTTCCATAATCACACGGAGAGACGGAATCTCCACTTCCAATGGGAGGACTGCCTCCATGCCGTATACAAGAGAAAAAGGTGTTGCCCCGGTTGAGCTACGGACTGTAGTGCGGTAGCCGTGTAAAGCATAGGGCAACATCTCATGCCAGTCTTTGTATGTTGTTACCATCTTCTGCATAATCTTCTTGATGTTCTTATTGGCAGCCTCAACTGCGCCATTCATCTGAGGTCTGTAAGGAGAAGAATTGTGGTGTTCAATCTTGAATTTCTCACATAAGGCCTGCACCATGTCATTGTTCAGGTTGGTGCCGTTGTCAGTGATGATTTTGCTAGGAACACCATACCGACAGATGATATTGTTCTTGATGAATTTGACTACTACTTGCTTGGTCACATTGGCATATGATGCAGCTTCGACCCATTTGGTGAAATAATCGATTGCTACCAGGATAAAACGATGACCATTCGAGGCTTTCGGTTCAATTCTTCCGATCATATCAATGCCCCACATAGAGAAAGGCCATGGAGAAGACATAACATTGAGAGCGTGCGGAGGCACATGGATCTTATCAGCATATATTTGACATTTGTGGCACTTCCTGGCATATTGATAGCAATCGCGCTCCATGGTCATCCAGTAGTAACCAGCCCTCAACAGCTTTCTAGACATAACATGCCCCGATGCGTGGGTCCCAAAGGTGCCATCGTGCACATTGTGCATTAGCTGTTCTGCTTCACATTCATCAACACATCTTAACAACACCATATCGAAATTCCTTTTGTACAGAACATCCCCATCCAGCAGGAACTTGCTAGCCAGCCTGCGCAGCGTCTTTTTGTCTTTGTTGGAAGCATCCGGCGGGTACTCACGGCTTTGCAAAAATTGCTTGATATCATAATACCAGGGTTTGTTGTTGACTCCGCCTGAACCCGTTTGTACAATTGCATCACTGACAGTAAACACATGAGCGGGCCGGTCTAAGCGTTGTACTTTGATCATCGGTACATGATTCCAATGGTTTACTCGGAACATGGAGGATAAGGTAGCAAGAGCATCGGCCATTTGGTTCTCCTCTCGGGGAATATGGTGCAACTCGACCTTTGTAAAATACGTTAACAGACGTCTCGCATAATCACGGTAAGGGATCAGATTGGCATGATGGGTCTCCCATTCTCCCTTTATCTGGTTGATGACTAGTGCAGGGTCTCCATAGATGTCGAGGTGCTTGATTCTCATATCAATGGCTTCTTCGATTCCCAGGATGCATGCCTCGTACTCGGCCACATTGTTGGTGCACTCAAACACAATCCGGGCTGTGAAAGGAATGTGATGCCCCTGCGGAGCCACAATTACTGCGCCAATCCCTCGGCCATAGGCATTAACAGCACCATCAAAGACCAACCCCCACTTGCTATCAGGGTCTGGACCTTCACCGATCAGTGGTTCTTCACAGTCTCTTGGCTTTAAGAACATAACCTCTTCGTCGGGGAAATCGAACTTCAAAGGTTGATAGTCATCGAGCGGTTGGCAGGCGAGATGGTCAGCCAGGATACTCCCTCTAATGGCTTTCTGAGCTTTAAACACAATATCATACTCTGACAGTAACATTTGCCAACGTGCGATTTTTCCAGTGACCGCCGGTTTCTCAAAAATATACTTGATTGGATCCATCCGAGATATCAACCAAGTTGTATGATTTATCAAGTAATGACGCAGGCGCTTGGCTGCCCAGGCTAATGCACAACAGGTTTTCTCGAGCATTGTGTACCGAGTCTCACAATCGGTGAATTTCTTGCTCAAATAGTAGATCGCATGCTCTTTCTTTCCAGTCTCGTCTTGCTGACCGAGCACACATCCCATAGATTCATCCAACACTGACAGGTACATAATCAATGGCCTTCCGTCCACGGGCGGGACAAGGATCGGTGGCTCTAACAAGTATTCTTTGATGCTATCGAAAGCTTCTTGGCATTCATCATTCCATACAACAGGTTGATTCTTCCTGAGTAACTTGAAAATCGGCCCGCAGGTCGCAGTCATGTGGGATATAAATCTAGAAATGTAGTTCAAACGCCCGAGGAACCCTCTGACTTGCTTCTCGGTTTGCGGGGCCGGCATTTCACGGATTGCTCGGACTTTGTCAGGATCTACTTCAATGCCTCTCTGACTGACAATGAAGCCTAGCAACTTCCCAGACCTAACACCGAACGTACATTTGTTTGGATTCAGCCGAAGCTTGTATTTCCTCAACCTTTCAAACATCTTAGCCAAATATTCGACGTGTTGCTCTTCATCGCTTGACTTGACAATCATGTCATCCACGTACACTTCGACTTCTTTGTGAATCATATCATGGAACAACGTGGTCATCCCCCTTTGATAAGTAGCACCAGCATTTATTAGACCGAATGGCATTGCTTTGCAGCAGAAAGTCCTCCACGGAGTGATGAACGACGTCTTCTCCCTGTCTTTGGGTGACATTTTGATTTGGTTATAGCCAGAAAAACCGTCCATCAAGGAGAACACCTTGCACTGGGCAGTATTGTCAACGAGCACATAGATGTGAGGTAATGGGAAATTGTCCTTCAAACTTGCTCTATTCAAATCTCTGTAATCAACACACATCCGGACCTTACCATCCTTCTTCGGCACTGGCACAATGTTAGCAACCCACTCGAGATACTCAACTGTCATGAGAAAACCCGCGTCAATCTGCTTTTGCACCTCACCTTTGATCTTCAGGGCCATGTCCGGCCGAGTCCGTCTCAACTTTTGTCTGACAGGGGGACAGTCTGGTTTTGTCGGTATCCGGTGTTCCACGATCTGGAGATCCAAACCCGGCATGTCTTCATACGACCATGCGAAGATATCTGAATATTCGCGGAGAAGCTGGAAGATCCTTTTCTTGACCCCTTCCTCCAATGCAGCACCGACCTTGATCTCTCTTTTGTTATCCTCGGTACCCAGGTTGATTAGCTCGATCTCCTCCTGATGAGGCCGAATGGTTTTCTCTTCTTGCTCAAGCAATCGGGCAATCTCATCTGGTATGTCATCACTATCCTCATCTTCGGCCTCAAACACCGGGGATTCAACAGTTTGAAGAAACATAGGGTCACTGTGTTCAATGGGTTCATTTTGGTTCGATCTGCGTGACATGATTGGATGATTTTTAGAAAATAATTTTCATGCAGATCTTTGAAATTAATAAGAAAACACAGATGTTTCGGTTTTTTCTGGCATTACCATTATTTCCAAGGGAAAGACATTAAAGAAAGAAAAAGAGTCGTGAAAGAAACAACGTTTTTTATTGATAATGGTGATGTCGGAACAAACATGCCCTTTACAAAAGTGTCACTTCCGCCTTGGGCAGGGCGGAAGGATTGTTACTTTGAAAACAAAAGCCTAAACAGCAAGACACATTACTTAGAGTCATGCACAAACACAGGGAGATTGATAACGTTCCAGTTCTTTGCCATGCCTCCTGGTATCACAAATGTGGGCCTAGAGCCTCTTTCATCACCACCATCAAGAATTGCATTGGCAAATCCAGCACTACGGAACGTTCCGGTTGATATGCCTGACGTCGGAGAGAAACCGAGACCCTCTTTGCGTTTGTTGTCCAGCAGCTGTATCAATTGGCCCCAACCGGCGGCCTGACCCTCCTGAACGGCCTTCTGCGCGTCTTTCAACGAAGCCATGGCAGCACTAGACCTCTTGGACTCCATACCCTCGATAGTCAAACCCTGGAATGCAGTTCCCTCGGCAGATTTAGCTTCGATGCAAGAGAAGGATGATAACTGACTGACCAGATAAGCTTCTTCCCCATGCACTGTCACAAGTTTACCATTCCTTACGAACTTCAGCTTCTGATGGAGGGTAGAAGTGACTGCACCGGCCTCATGTATCCACGGCCTCCCGAGAAGGCAACTGTAAGAGGCATCTATCTCCATAACCTGGAAAGTAATCATGAATGTTTCAGGGCCAATAGTCATGGGGAGATCTACCTCTCCGAGCACAGTTTTACGGGAACCATCGAAAGCCTTGACTAGGAAAGTACTCCTTCTCAAAGGGACTCCTTGACAACTTAACTGATCCAAAGTTGACCTAGGCATCACATTCAACGACGACCCAGTATCTACCAACACGTTGGACAGCATATCTGCTTTGCAGTTCATGGAAATGTGCAGGGCCAAGTTGTGGTGCTTCCCTGCCTCTGGAAGTTCATCTTCACCAAAGCAAAGGTTACTGCAAGCAGTGATGTTAGCCACTATCCCACCAAATTGATCCTCTGTGACTTCGTGGTCGACATACGCTTGCTCCAATACTTTCAACAATACGTTCCTGTGAGCCTCCGAACTAAGGAGTAGGGACAAGATGGATATCTTCGAAGGAGTTTGTAACAGCTGGTCAACGATCTTATAATCGCTTTTCTTGATTATCTTCAAAATCTCATCCAGATTGGAATCTTCGATGGATTGGCCTGGACGGCTGGTACTTTCAACAACAAGAGGGATCGGTAATGGAGTAGTCTTATCAGCAGGAATCGCAACTGGCACATCATCTTTCTTTTGAAACAAGAGGGGCCGAACCCTGCCGCTCCTCAAAGCCGTCACTTCGGCGATACTGCTTACTGTGCTCGGGGACACCAAAGGTACTTCTTTCCCGTTTTCCAACATAGTCGCGCTGTACTTGTACGGGACGGCTTTCGCAGAAGTATATGGCACTGGCCCTGGTAGCCGTATCACTAGAGGCTTAACATCTTCCCTGGCAGACACATCCTTGACAGGAGTATCGTGGAAAATCGGCACTATCATACAAACATCACTGGTAGTTAGGTAGTTGTCATTCATCAAGCTTTGGATATCAGTCTGGACTACGCCGCAACCCATAGGGTTCTGAAGACATTCACAGCAAGCAACGTGGTCGTGGCTAAACAAAGAAGCTTGGCACAGCTTGATATGTAGCGGCACTAGAGGAGTAGCAATATCACGGACATTAAGACGAGGGATTTCTTCGCACACTTCAATCATATTCACGACGGCATGGTTGGGGAGTGGATTGTCGAGCACATGTGGGATATTGTTTTCAAGAGATAGCTTTCCCTGGTCGATCAACTTCTTCACAATATATTTCAGAGCATAACAACCTTCTACATCATGACCTAGGGCGCCTTGGTGGAAATCACATCTGAGATCGGAGCGGAACCTGGGAGGCAGCGGGTTTGGCGGAGGCTTGCCAGGTCTAGTGGTGCAATACCCCTTATGTAACAGAGTTGGGAGTAGTTCAGCGTACGCCATCGGTATCGGCGGGAAAGATGGTCTAGATTGAGGGCCCTGTTGTTGTTGTTGCGGTTGTTGTTGAGCCAGTGGTTGTTGCTGCATTTGTTGGGCGATGGCATTACCAGGGACCTGAGGCTGGCCCGGTAGTGGAGGGTATTGATGGTAGAACGGCGGATAGAATGGATGCTGGGCATACTGTAGGTACTGGTACTGTTGAGGCAGTTGTGTAGCATTGACAGGAGCGGCAGTGGCAGATTGATTGGTTCCGGCAGACACCATTCCAACTTCTGATTCCTTTTTCTTATGGTGACCATTGCCGTATTTCTTTGGTGCATTCGAGGACTCACCTTTCTCAAACACGATAATCCATTCTCGGACAGCTTCCTCCAAGCGGGTCCCCATAGTGACCATCTCAGAGAAGTTACTTGGGGCAGCAATAATCATTCTTTCAACATAATCTTTCTTCAGGGTCTTCAAGAATGTTTGAGTCATTTCCTCCTCGTCTAAAACGGGAGTGATACGGGCAGCTGCCCCTCTCCACCTCTGTGCATATTCGCGAAAGCTTTCGTCCTTTTTCTGAGAAAGAGACCGGAGGAATTCCCTATTCGGCTTGAGCCTGGTGTTGAATCCATAATGGCTCTTAAAAGCAGCAGCCAGATCATCAAAAGTGCGAATATCATCCTTGCTCAAACCAGTATACCACTCCGCGGCATCTTCCATTAGGCTGTCCTGGAAGCAATGGATCATAAGTGAATCATTGTCTGCATGGTTAGCCATCTTCCGGACGTACTTGATGATATGGTTCTGGGGGCAAGTCAGCCCATTGTAGCGGTCAAATTCCGGGACCTTGAACTTCTTAGGTGTAAACATGAAAGTTGTAGATAATTGAGTTAGCTTTCTAATGGCACTGGTTTGACTCGAAAATGTTTTGTAAATCTCGAGTTATGATAAAAATAGTCCAAGTAGGTCTTCAGAAAATTTTAAGAAAACTTAGCTTAACTAATCCCAAGTTAGTCCAAAACTTATGGTTGGTTTCCCAACTTCAAACTTAAGTATTAGGGATTTAGTCGGAGTGTTTTATGAGTATTTGACTTATGTTTTATTGATCAACTTGCTTTATTTTTGAAGAATGTTTTGGTTTGATATGGATGTAGTTGATTAATGTATATGTGCTTTCCGGAGATGTGTGATTTAAATATGTGTTATATCAAGATGTGTTGTTTGTAGATGTGTGACTTAAATATGTGCTATATAAAGATGTCATATTTAAATATGTGATATATGACGATGATGCTATTTAAAGATGTGTATTTGTCGAGTCATCTAAAGATGTGCATTGTTGAGTCTTTACTCGTGTCGTTGCATTTGAGTCGTGTCGTTGCATAGCATAGTCAGCGATGGGGGCTTAATGCCTGACAGGTCCTCTATGACCTTAGCGATGGGGGCTTAATGCCTGACAGGTCCTATTTGACCTTTAGCGATGGGGGCTTAATGCCCTGATGGTACCACATGCATGAGGTCTAAGTGTTGCATAGTCGTGTCGTGTCGTTTGTGAAGTGATGATGTAATTGTGAAGTGATGATGTAATTTGCAAAGTGATGATGTATTCGTGATGGTGTAATTGTGACTTGTTGATGTATTTATGACGTGTTGAAGTATTTGTGATGTTATGATGTACTTGTGAATGTTTGAGATGTTTTCGTTATATGTGATGATTTGTTGATGTTGTTGATATTGTTGTTGTTGATTGTTTATTGTTGTTGTATTTTGCTAAATGTCGTTGATGTTGATAACGTTGTTGTTGCTATATATATATGTATACATACATATATGAACTTGTTGATACTTGTGGTATAATTTGTTGTTGTTTCATCGATTTGATGAATTATATATTATTATTATTGAATGTGTTTCTCACCCCTTCTGTTGGAATTGCCGCCTTGTGGGCAAGTGCAGATTTCCAAGGCTAGTAGGATGTTGGCTCAAGTGTCTTAGGGCTCTGATACGTAACGGGATGGGAGTTAATTGTTGAATTTTCATTCCTTTATGTATCAATTTTGGAACTATATTGTTGGAACATTTATTTATTATTAAGAGGATTATTGAAATGATTATTTATGTTGGGGCCTTTGTGCCAAGATTTTGTTGAAGTTGATTATATTTTAAAAAGAAATTTTCCGCTGCAAAATATTACGAGATTAATTTATGTTGTTGAATAAATAGTATATTTTCTATTTATGAATTTTTGAAAAGTAGTGTAACATTCCGTTTTGCGATGAAAACTCTGATTTTACGTATATTTAATTATGTTGGGAAAACGGGGTGTTAAAACACAGTTCTAAGTATGCATCAAACTGATACACGAAAGACTCGCAAATAACAGACTCAAAATTGTAAATGATCTATTCTTCAAAATGACGGCTTGAATACAAAATTAGGTCTTGTAGTCTTGTATAAATACTAAAGCAATACGGGTCAGCAACTTGTTGGGCTTCAGAACAAACCGGTGATTCATTTCTCAAGAGTTAGAACCAGATAAGGAAACTCCTAAAATGTAGACACATCTTTAGGAACATTCTGATCACCTCCAAACTTTCCTAAGTAGATAGCACTCCTTCAGAAAATCACAAACGTTCTGATTCTCTATTAAAGACACGCGGTTTGACCAACATGAATTAAGGCGTGGATTCCTTAAATAAATAAACGCGTGCGTAAAACAAGGCAAGGTACATAACACACAGAACCATACCTAGATGTTGGAACATCGTGTCCAACATCTAAAGTGAATATTTGTTTTAGGCAAAAGAGAAGCCAACATATAAATATCCAACAAAGATTACAAAATAGTCAGTCGATGCCCATACATAAAAGCAGGCTCAACCACCAATTATGAGTACCAAAAGTAAAGACAACATTACTAGCTTTCAACCACCACAAAGAATATGATTTTACTTTATCAACATATGTGGTATAAAGAAGATTACAAAATAGTCAGTCGATGCCCATACATAAAAGCGGGCTCGACCACCAATTATGAGTACCAAAAGTAAAGACAACATTACTGGCTCTCAACCACCATAAAATAATATGATTTTACTTTATCTAACATATGTGGTATAGAGCTTTGTCTATTCATAAATAGCCTATCATTCCGTTCAAGTGAAAAAAAGATCGTCGTGTGATGATAGTCAGTCATACACTATTTTTAGTGTCATTTTATGGTATTTGGAGTTCATAAGCAAACTTAAACAACAAGAAAAGCAAGAAAAACTGAATAATTGTCAAGACCTTGGGAAGAGAAGAATGAAGATTCAAGAGGCATCAGAAGACTTACAACAGGGAGGAATTTTTTCCCTAGTCCTGAGGCAAGTTATTTAAAGACGAAGACCTATAAAACGACGGAAAATCAGAGAATTTGAGCCCAGGAAAGACCTCATGCGCCTAGCACATGACCAATGTGCTTAACACTTGACCAATCATAACATTTTCTTTTGATATTTGCTTTCTTTTTCTTATGAAAGCAGTTATCCTCGGTATGACTATGTTTTTTTTTACAAAAAATGCATTCCTTTCTCATTTTAGGAACTAAAACGTTTTGATCCCGTTTGGGAATAAAAAAGTTGTTATACAATTTTTGTTTCTTTGAAATGTTAAAACCTATATCCCTACTTTATCAAACATTCCGGCTTGGGATCCTATAATTTTTTGAAATGTTTCGGTGGATTTAACAAAACTGGTGATGTCATTAGTCAACTCTTCTACTTGAGTTTTCAAAGAGTTGTTTTCTTCTTCAAAAGTTTCAGTGGTTTGTTCAAAAATTGTAGTATCATTTGTAAGTTCCTCTACTTGAATTTTTAATGAATCATTTTCTTTTTCAAAAGTTTTCAGAGGTAGAGTATTTAAAACATCTTTTTGTTCAGACAAATTGATATTAGCTAGCTTTAGATTTTGAATGGTTTGAAGATATTCTTCATTCCGTTTTTGTAGCTCCTCATTTTGTTTCTTTATTTCAATAAGTTGATCTCTTTGAGATAAACATTTTTGAGATAAAGTTTCTGAATATTTTAAGAGGTTATCAAATATAATTTCTATCTTTTTACAAGAAAAGCAAGAGTTTGAAAAAGTTACCTCTTATGCATCATCTTTTGCCATAAGACATTTGTTTTCTTCTTTAACCTCTATTCCATCATTTGAGTTATCAATGTCATCCCAAGTGACAGACAATGCCTTTTGAAATGGAGGTTTCTTTTTCTTTTCCAGAGGGCATTCCGATTTGTAATGTCCTAGTTTGTTGCATCCGAAACAATGGACCTTGCTTTTATCTATTTCAAATTTTTGAGGATCTCTTCTATTTTAAAATGGTCGTTTGTTTTGATTTCTTCTAAAGACAATTCTTTGAATTTTTCTTGAGATTGAGGCTAGGTCATCCTTGTCCTCGGACTGATTGATGTGATCGTCATTTGATTCAAGATTTTGTGAGGATAGCCTTTCATCTTGGTCCTCATAGTTTTGAGAGGTTTTGAGAGCAATCATCTTGTTCCTTTGTGGTGGCTTATCTTCTGATGGGATAATTTGAGTGTAAGTTTTGTGTATGATTGGATTGTGACCCTTTTCTCTTTCGAGAAACTACTATTTATACTAAAATAGGAATAACTACCTAGAAAACGGATAAAGACATTTGAATTTCGAATTACCTAACCTTATCCATATCTAACTACTCTTCAATACTTCCCACCCGTCGAACTGAAATGCCTATTTCGAACAGTTCCAGCAATCCCAACTTCGATAAGTAATGAAGTATCTTCGATAAGAAAGTTAATCCTCAAATTGACCACATTTAATATAGTCTTTAATCTCACTGCATCTAGGCCTGATATTTTATTCAATGTATGCTTGTGTGCAAGATGAAGGTGAGAAAAACACAAGAAGGGGGGGTTGAATTGTGTTGGCTTTTTCTTCTTTTTCTCCTACTGAAGTCACTGATCAGAAGTAGTTAGATTACGGCTTTTGAAGAGATGTTCAGATTCTAAATGCAGCGGATAAAAACACACACACACACACATAGAGAGAGAGGGAGAGAGAGAGAGAGAGAGAGAGAGAGAGAGAGAGAGAAGAAAGACACAAAACAATTATACAGGTTCCTTCCACAAACTAGAAGTAGTCCTGTCCCCCTTGCACTTCCAAGGAGAGTTCACTAAAATGTAATATCTGATTACAAATACTCACTGCTAAAACTAGCAAGAGACTTCAAATTACTCAAGCACAACTGCAAGAGATTTCGTATGCTCCTGAACAAAATCAAGAGACTTCTATGCCTAAGCACAACTGCAAGAGACTTCTATTCAAACAGAATTACAAAGAAAAATGTTTGAGGTTGAACACTTGATATACAATCAATGGTGTTCTCAATACAAATCAGATACAAACTCTTAACACTCAAGAATTTCTAAGTGTTATCGCGATTTTCGGGTGTCAAATCATTGATTAGATTTGAACCTTTCAATCATTGATATCTCTATTTTTTTTGGGGAAAGGTAAAATCGAGAGAAAACCTTGGAAATTCTGAGCTCGGGGCTGATTTCACTACGGGAAGGTGTTAGGCACCCGCAATGACTATAGTATCCTATAGGAACCGTTTTACTAGTCTTATGTATACGCTTTGCTTTTATCGCTATTTGTAAAAAAGGGATTGGTTTTAAGAATGAGAGAAAGAAGATTTTGAGTGTTGTTTTTATTGGACTTGGAGAGATTTTGAGTCTCTTGCCTACATACCCTTTTAAGGGATCAAAATTCCATGTAGTTCTCTTCCAAAATGTTTTTTGTGGGTTGGTTCAATTTTAGTTTTGAAAATAGTTTTGAAGAAAAGGGTGAGAGGCCTCAAAGGCATGAGATTTGGAAACAAGTGAGGTTAGACCAATTTATTTACAAAAATGGTTAAAGTTGAAGATTTAAGATTCATTTTGATTTTGCTTACGAAAATAAAGGAAAAATGGGTGAAGTTTTGACTTCACTTTATTGCAAAAAATCTTTGAGTGATGTGTTAGTTTTTTTGAGAAAGAAAGAATGAGTTTCTTCTAAGTATCACGCTTCCTAAACATACATCTAGCGGTAAACATACAACGTGTGTGCGTGTCGGTGCTTGTGTCGGTGTACATCATTATAGTGTCCATAGTCCTTTACATCGGGTCCTAGTTTACATTCTATGGTCTTGCAAGAATTTAAAATAAAGAAACTACCTAAACATTGCATGAGAATTAGTTGAACGTTCCGTGAAAGAGTTAAAGGAAGAAATGGGAATGAGGTGAAATGCTTAGTATGCATGAAACATAGAGTAAAGTGGTTAGTAAAACAAGATAAAATAATAATGAAATACTAATCCTACACAAAATGGTAAACTATCACAAAATTGGCATCAAAATCACACTAAACAAAATTGCAAAATATCACAAAATTGGCATCAAAACTCTAACTAAACAAGATTGCAAAATATCACACAATTGGCATCAAGAATCCAACTAAACATAATTGCAAAATATCACACAATTGGCATCAAGAATCCAACTAAACATAATTGCAAAACGTCACAAAATTCTAAGTTTAACAACATTGAGAATATTACAAAGGCATCAAACTTAACACAATCCAATGAGCTATTATGAGAACAGGGGTAAATCACCATGGAATCAAAAGCCAAGCACTAAAATCATATGATACAAATTTGAACTAAAAATCACACAAAGAAATTCACAAAAAAGCACCAAAACATACCAATTAAAAGGGAAATTTACCCCTACCATTTTTATCAATTTTCAATATGTAAAATATCACAAAAACAGTCACAAACACACCAAAGACACATGGTAATTTTTTGGGAATTTCGTAAAAGAGTTTGAATGCACAGGGGGTCCAAATAGCAAGAATAGGGGTGAATATAGCAAGAAAATTTAAGAAACTGAAAAGGAACCAAAGGCCGCGGGTAAAAAGCCCAAACCCAAACACACAGACGGATCCGGATCTCCAGAACGCCTCTGGGGCGTTGGATTGATCCGGATCCACTAGGATCAAGATCCAACGGTTCAAGGCATGGGCGAAGTGGACCGGGTCAGGACCGACCCGATCCACACGCGTGTATAAAAAGTGTGGGATCCGGTTCCCTTTCATTTTCCTCAAGTGTTTCTCTTTCTTCCTCCTTCTCTCTTCTTCTCTCCGCCGTTCCTCATCAAACCCTAACCCTAGTTCTAACAAAATTCTACCCAGAAACACACCAAACATGCATCAAATCACTCGTACTACTGGTTTAAACGTGAATCTATCGCAAGAACAAAGATTAAACGGCAGGATCAATGTGAATTCATGGATTTGTCTCTGTAGATTTCGAACCGTTTGATTTTTACGTTTTTTGGCTGTAATCTTTACAAAACCATGAGGATCTTGCTTCGATTCACCTTCGTTTGTGAATCTCGCAACGTTTCTTTGATTTTTTTGGAAGAAAATTCGGTTAGGGTTAGGGTTTGAAAGCGAACGGTTCAAATTCTTCACGGATTCACATTGATTCTAAACTTATGAGGATCTTCAAAGAGGTAAGATGAAATTTCAATGTTACCTGTGTTTTGATTTGGAGATTGAACCGTCTCTCTTTCCCTTCTCCGATCCGGATCCTGTGAGAATTCTTCTTCTTTTTCCCTTTCTTCTTCTCTGTTCTAAAGCTGTGATCACGCTTGTAGCGCGCTACCTCCGGTGGCGTGCTCGCGTTGGATTGCAGCTTCAGCCATTCGATGATGATGATTCTCGCGAATCTCTGAGAATTTGCTCGAAACTCGTGTGAATTTTGTGTAAATTTTGCTTCTGCTTAGCTCCGTGAGTCGAATTCCATGATGAATTCAAAGCTTCTTTGCGAAATTGTTCTGAATTGGTGATGGATTGAAGCTAGGGTTCATGAGAATTCTTGAGTTTTTGTGAGTTTTGTGATTTTGATCTGTAACTGCCAAGAGAGAGAAAATGGATTCTGTTTGTTGTTGATGTGGCGCGTGATCTGAAAATTCTGACACTGTGCACTATTTATAATCTGCCATGTGGACTTTGACCCAATGGGAACCTGCCATCTGGATTGAACTGCCCGTGTGGCTCTTGAGGACTAATCTGCAATTGTGTAAAAAATTTGGACTGCTTTGCAATTATGAAAAAATTGGGATTGTTTTGCAAATAACAAAAGCTGACCCCTTTTTTTTAAAAGAAAAAGAATGAAAGGAAAAACAGAAAAGAAAAAAAATGGGACTAAAATGCAATTTTTGAAAGTATTGGGACTAAAATGCAATAATAATAAAATTGGTAAAAAACTTAATCTGAATGCAACGTAAAGTGAAACAGTTAAAACGGACAAAATGAACTAAAACGAACAAATTACCTAAATGAGGTATTTTAAAATACCTCTCTGCCCAAAATTTGAACAATGTGAAAAGACTAAAATGCCCCTAGGGACCAAAATGACTCAGACTGATTCAGATGCAAAACTAGGATGATTTTTGGACAAAATTTGATTAATGACTCATGCAGATAAGTTGAAAAGACTCAGGGACAAATTGCAGGGACTAAAATGGGCTCCCTTGCGGGAAATGACCAAAATACCCTTTTGTATGATTTTATGCAAAAAATTGGAATAAAATGTAGGAAAACATGCAATGGTCCTAGAGACCTTTTTAAATGGTTTGTAATGCAAGAAACACTTTGAATGGCTTTGGATGTATGAAGATTGGAGATAATAACAGTAAAATGTGCGTTTGTGGCACAATAAAAGTTGTAAAATAGACACAGTGAATTTGAAATGATCAGAAACAAAAAGGAGTTTGCACGAGTATTTTTAGGTCCAAAATGAGGGTATGACACTAAGATATGAACTTTGATAAGAAATTCTAAGTGAACTTTTGATGCAGAACAATTGCAGCAGAGGTTCAGCGCTTTTAAATTGTTGTTGAGTCTCTTCAATTATCTAAGTCTTCACTCGTTTATATAGTGGTGTGAAAGAGACGTTGTGAATTGCCAGCACATAAAAAAAAGAGTCGTTCGAAGCTTTGATCAATCACCAATGATCTTTTGCCTGATATGGTTATTGTCCTATGAAGGATCAATTTCAAATCCATTCCAAGTATGAAGGAACATTGTTGCAGGCGTAGCTGTTATTCTTGTCTTGTAGCAGAGACACAAATTGAGTAGTGGAGGTAGTGGTTGTACACTTTGTACAATTGTACTTTGTCAACGCTTTTCAAATAAAAAGCATCTAATGCCTTCAAATCCATTTGAATTAGTCGTTGCTTTACTCTTCTGGTCTTCTGCAATGCTAGACGTGATTAAATCATTTGAACAACCTTTGAAGCTTTAAGTCTCTCATCTTCTGATGAACTTCAGCTTCTGGTGATTTTGCTTCTGATGAGGTGCTTCTGATGAACTTGCTTCTGAGGACGTCATCACTTCAGGAGCACTTTTTCTTCAGATGCATAAAGCTTCCTTCTTGTTGATTCCATTGCTCTCATTTGTTCTTCCAGTACCTATGCTTTAAGTAGACACACAATTTTTGTCTATGGTCCTGTACACTTGAACAAATATTAGCATATCCAATTGACAATTTTTAATACCTTGTTATCATTAAAACTCTCAAGAGGTAATGTTAAACACATTTTGTTCCAACACAAGATTCCAGTCAGATCCTAGAGAATCTCATTTAATTGTTGTTAAGAGAATCTTCAGGTATCTGAAAGGATCAACAAATCTTGGACTCCTCTATAGGAAATCCTTAGATTTTAAGTTGGTTGGATTCTGTGATGCTGATTATTCTAGTGACAGGATTGAAAGAAAATCAACCAGTGGAAACTGTCAGTTTCTTGGTGAGAATCTTATATCCTGGGCTAGCAAAAGACAAGCTACTATTGCTATGTCTACAGCAGAAGCAGAGTATCTCAACTGCAAGTTGTTGTACATAACTACTTTGGATGAAACATCAATTAGAAGATTATTAGATTAATGCTAACAGTATTCCCATTTACTGTGATAATAATGCTGCTATTTGTTTTTCAAAAAATTCAATTTTACATTCAAGAGAAAAGCATATTGAAATCAAACACCACTTTATTAGAGATTATGTTCTGAAAGGTATTATGGATATACAATTCATTGATATTGAACATCAATGGGTTGATATATTCACTAAACCATTAACTGATGAGAGATTTGAATTTATAAAGAAAAATCTGAATATGCACTATGTGTCTGATTAAATTTTCTTGCTTCTGAATAGGAATTTAAGTTATGAAGTTGATCAGAAGCTATGGTCCATCAGAAGCTCTTCACTGAGGTTCTAAAGAAAATATGCTTCTGATGACAGCATCTGAACTCTAGATTCTGGATTCATCGCTTCTGATAGTTATGTTCGTGGAAACGATGGGAGTTACTTTGTGTGACATCTGTCCCACTAGCATGGCAATTTCTCTGAAAACTTCTGACGTGGCTTATTTGTATTGGATATAACTTAAGAGGGAAATGATGATTTTATGCTTTGAATGTACTATCTCGCACCCGCAATGTCATTAATGTTGTGTTTGTTTGTCCCCTTCTGAATTGCAAATGTTTTTACTAAATACACTTAGACAAAAATACACACTTCTCATTTCACTACCTACACATTCTGATTTTAGACTGTTCTCTGAAAAATCTCCCATCTTTACAAAAGAAAAACCTTAGAACCCTAAAAACTTCATCAATTCTAATGGATGAATCAAGTTCAAATCAAGCATCCTCCATGCAGTTGAATACTGGAGAAGGTTATGAAATTAAAGGTAGAACGATGAAGCTAGAAGAAGGAGAACTGACTGTTAAGGTGGAAAATCCGGTAGATTTTGTAACACTAACTCATCATAAGTGTGATATTACTATTTTCTTAAGACTTCAAGACTTATCTGGTTACTTCACAATGTTGGATGGTTCGTCTTATGAAAATTTAGTATGATACTTCTGGGTAAGAGCAGAAATTTTTGACAAATATGCTGCACAAGCAGAAGTAGATCAGATGGTTCTGATTGACCCTAGTCTGGAAGGGAAAACTATAGAAGAATTGGGATTGAAATAATTCACCAAGACTGAAATTCGCTCCAACATAATGGGGATTCCAGTCACCATTACTGCATAAGTAATTGCAAGAGCATGCAGAAGAAAAGCTGAAGGATCTTTCCAATGGGATCTGAAAAAGATAAGCTCCTGGAAACCTATTGTAATCAAGACCTTATTCAAAGGAAACAAAAAAGGAAAATATGATGAGATGGAGAAAGAGCATAAGGTGCTTCAGAAGCTTATGCAAGAATGTTTTCTACCCAAGGGAGGAGGTGTAGATCAACTTTCATTGGAACACAAGGTGTTCTTACATTTCTTAATTACTAGTGAGAAAGTAAACCTACCAAGATACATCTTCCATCACATTCTATGGGCTTTAAGGGCAAGTCAAGAGAAGAATAGATCATTCATCCCTTATGGAAGATTGCTTTCTGAGATTTTTCATCAAGGAGGGATTCTGAAAGCTCTCAAACATTCAAAAGTTATAGATGATAATCAATTGGGCCCTTTTGTAGGCAAGTACATCAATGGAAGTACTTTGAAGAATATGTATTTGGTTGAAGAATTTGTCAAGAAGAATATTGATCTGAAGGAGTCAAACATCCTATCCAATCTGATGGATGATTTTCCTTCAATCTGTAAACATGATCCTATTGATGTACAAACTGCATACATGTATGAGCACTGGAAGACTATTGGAGAAGTCATCAAGTACAGTGACATCCCAGACACAATGTATGGTGGTTCACTACATGTTGCAACCAAGAAGAGAAAATCCAAGAAGAAAGCTGCTTTAGAAGCTACTGAAGAAGAAAAAGCTATTGAACCTAAGCCTAAGAAGATTAAGAAAGAAAAAGGTACTCTTCAAGAAGTTGGTTCTGCTATGCCAACCATTCAAGAAGAAGTTATGGACTTAGAGCATGTGAAGGTTCTAAACAAAAGAACAAGAGGTGGAGCTTCATCTGCATCATCACTTCATATGTCTCCTCAACCATCAATTCACAAGAAAAAGAGGAAACATGTTGTCAGGAAGATGAAAGTATCAACCTATGTAACTGAAGAGGAAGCTGAAGTTGAAGCTGCTACTGATCTGATGACAAGGGAAGTAAGGAGGAAAAAGGTTGCTGATGTTGATGCTCTACAACAAGCCCTTGAAATTGCTAAAGAGATTGAGGTGCCTGCTGAAGTGTTACTTAAAGAATCAACTACTGAAGATTCTTAGAAGGTAGTTGAGCTAGCAGGATATATTCAAGAGCTGGTGGTGGCTGACCAAGACTTTCAGAGAGAGGATGTTACTTGTTCAAGAGCTGGAACTTCAAAATCTGATGCTTAAGAAGCTACAAGAGGTAATACTAATTTTCACAATATCTCTGAAAATATAGTAGAAGTAGAATCAGCCTCAGCCTCAACCTCTTCTGACACCATAGATAATATACCTTTGAGTAGAGTCTATGAAAATCTACATAAGTCTTTAGCCCCCTCACCATATACCAAACCTCAGAAAAGGCCTGCTAATGATGTTGAAACTTCTGAACCATTACCTATAGCTGATATGGGTGGTGCTTTAGTTGACCAAAGGCTTGGATTATGTAAGAATCTGCCTCCTGATCGCTGGTTCTATCCTAAGTTTGCTAGGCCATTACAAGTAATTGACCTTAGTGAAACTGATCAGAAAAATTCTGATAATCTGGAAGCCACAACATCATCATCTCGACCTCAACCAACAACCAAATCAAGTAATCCTTCTTTACTTGAAGAACTGGCTAATCACTATAAAGGTGAATTACCAGGATTTGAGCCAAACTCAGAAAAAGCCTATGAAATGGCTTCTGATGAAGTTGTTTTGGAAGACCCCCAACAACATGAACCTTACTTACAAATGGCCTCAAATACCTGTTCAGACCTGATTATTCACCCTGATTTCCAACCATATCATCTTAATGCAACTCATTCCAACACATCTTTTGGCATTGCATTAAGAAACATAGCAAACAAGAAACCCTCAACACACATATCACCTGCTTTTGATAACAATACTTCTTTATCAAAAGAATCAACACTTGTAGTTCAACCTTTGAGTGTAGCTTTATCTTTAGAAGCTACCCTTGACACTCAACCTGAACATGAAAACTCTACATGACCTGATTTTATGATCACATCAGATTCTGATGATGAAAATCAGCAAACCAACCAATGGCTTGGGCCTGGATTTCTGAATTAACCATTAAGCTCATCTTCTACCTGTGTCCTAGAGTCTATTCATGATCCACCACTTACATCAAACCATATTTCTGTTTCTGAAAATACAATCATAGACTTACCATGTTCTTCCAACCAAATTTGTCCCTAGACCATAACTACAAATGTCTCACCACCACCTACCATTCTACTGGATTCTACTATATTGCAAGAGGTTTGTGAAAATATCTTTAAGGATCTGAACAAGTTGGTGAAGACCAAAAGCAACCTTATTCATAAGGAGAGCTATGTAGAGCAATGAACTTCACTGAGGGAAAGAATTGATTATGTGATGAATGAACTTCAGAAATCTTCACTAGAAGCACATAATCAAGCTCTGAAAACTCTTCGGGACTGGTTCAAGGAAGTAGTTAACAGTATGGAAGAAGTAAACATCAACAGAAATCAGGAATTCAGAAACCTATACATCTCAGACACACCTATCTACATGGATGCTTCAAGCATCATCTCTTCAAGTGTGCGTTTTGAAGATCCTGATATCAAGTGGGTAACCAAACTTCTGATTCAATATGATGCTCCTATTCTTGAAAAATTGAACAAAGATTCTAAACAAGAGAAGACAATCAAGGAGCTGAAGAAAGAACTCTTAAAGCAAAGGTTATTGACTGCTGAACTAAAGAGAAAGTTGATTTCTCAGCAAGAAGAAGCAAAAGTTAGAGAATAAGCTCTTGTCAAAGAATTGAAAGAATCTATGGACAAGAAAGCAGTGAAGTCAAACAACATGATGCAGGAAATGTTGGAATTTATGTTTCTATGTTTGTACTTCTGAATATATCTGCTTTGATTTTATATTGCTTCTAAACTTATATTGTTTCTGAACTGATCTTAGTACTGAATTTAACCAAAATTTTCTCTCTATGTTTGTCTCACTTCTTCTTTTTTAATTAAAACCTAACGTTTTTGAATTAAAACTAACGGAAATGACCAAAATGTGTAACATAAAGAAGTTAAGGGACCAAAATAAATTGAATTTTAATTAAGGGACCAGTGCGATACTACCTAAATAGTTAAGGGACCAAAAATGAAATTTAGCCAAAAATAATAATAATAATAAAGAGACAGGGGGTGAAAATAGTCTAGAGGCAGGGGGTGTGCGTAACAAAAAAAACCTGATCATGGGTCATAGAGGCCCAAATGTGTTTGGCCACCAGGGATAAACCTAGGCCGTCTGATTTGATCAGACGATTCTGATATGATCACAGGGAAGGGCCAGAGAGGCTGTCTGATCAAGATCAGAAGGTCTGTGGAGAGAGGGCGTACATTAAGGCGTAATCCTTCCCACACAGGATCTGGGAAGGGTATAAATATACCCAAACCCTCAAAATTTTCATTTTCCACTTCTCTTTCTCTCTCTCTTCTTTTCTTCTCTCTTTTCTCCTCTCTCAAGAACACGAAGTGTTCTTCCCTCCCCAAATTTCGGCACAGCTGCCGTCGGGCCAAGGTGGCGGCGCCGTCGTCGGAACAATTTTCCGGCGCAGCGGCCAGCCAGTCAAGGTGGCGGCGCCGCTGCCGGAACAGTTTTTTTTCTTTTCCGATCTCTTATTTTTTTCTTTTCGTTTTTTTAATTTAAAAAATGATAAAAGAAACCCTCAATAGCCCTAGATCTAAAAGAAATAAAAAATAAATTATACCTCTTTTTTCTTTTCTGTTTTTGGATCCAGATTTGTTCCTCTTTTTGTGTTTGGATTCGGCCATGTGGTTTGTGATGGTGTTCGAATTCGTGGTTGTTTATGGTGATTTGATTTGGATTTAGGACTGTTTATGGTGATTTGGTTTGGATTTGGGATTGTTTATGGTGATTTGGTTTGAATTTGGGACTGCTTCTTGACTTGGTTTGGATTTGGGACTGTTTTGTGACTTGGTTTGGATTTGGGACTGTTTATGGTGATTTGGTTGCTGGTGCGGTTTTGTAACCGTGTGTGATTGAAGGGTTTTATGGAAGATTGTTGCAGATTTCACAATCTTTTTTCTGTGTTCTTTTCTCTGATTGATGGTGGTGATGAATGTGAAACACACCATTATTGCTGGGAAACCAGAAAAGCAAAGGTGGCCCGACTTGAGGAAGAAACAACAAAAGGACACCCAAAATCTATTAAGGAAAGGGGTCCAACTCCACTGGGGAAACAATGTAGTTCCACTAGGAAAAGGTCGTCTACTATCATACAAAAAACGATAGCTTAAAGAAAATAACGGTCGATATCACCTACTATCGCATAGATGATAGCTTAATGAAGGTGAAAATAAAAGGAGACATTGTCTACTACCAACGAGGGGATAACTTAAAGAAGACAAATGGTTGATATTACCTACTATCGAATAGATGATAGTTTAATGAAGGTAAAAAAAAGAAAGAGTTATTGTCTGCTACCGACGAGGAGATAGCTTAAAGAAGACAAATGACAAGTATTACCCACTATCGTATAATGATAGCTTAATGAAGCTAAAAAAAAGAAAGAGATATTGTCTGCTACCAACGAGAAGATAGCTTAAAGAAGACAAATGACAAGTATTACCCACTATCGTATAATGATAGCTTAATGAAGGTAAAATAGAAAGAGATATTGTCTACTACCAACGAGGGGATAGCTTAAAGAAGACAAATGACATGTATTACCTACGAGGAGATATTAACTACTGATGATTTTCTTCTGTTTTAAGGGCTCCTTTGGTTTTTTAAATTTGGAAATTGGAAACTGATTTTGTCTGATTGATGGTGGTGAGGAATGTGAAAGTTGACCAGAGTCGTTTTGGCCATGAATTGTGGCGTGACTGAAAGTTGACTAGAATTGGAAAAATAAAATAATTGGTTTAAAATGAGAAAATAAAGACAGACAAAATAATAATAATAATAATAATAATAATAATAATAATAATAATAATAATAATAATAATAAAAGTAAAAAGTTTTTTTAAGAAAAAATAAAAAAGGACTAAAACTAAAAATAAATAAAAAGGTGGACCAAAAAACTAACCAAAAATGAGGTATTTTAAAATACCTCTTTTCCGAAATTT
The DNA here is from genome assembly GCA_958299785.1 of Medicago lupulina. Classification (NCBI taxonomy): domain Eukaryota; kingdom Viridiplantae; phylum Streptophyta; class Magnoliopsida; order Fabales; family Fabaceae; genus Medicago; species Medicago lupulina. Next base: position 41,859,621 of record OY283146.1, on the reverse strand, counting down.
TTCCTGAAAAGGCAAAAAATATGTCGGGCCAAAAGACATGGCAGACATACATGAAATGGAATTTTAGGTCAAAAATTAGGATATGACAACAATAATAAAATTAAATTATTAAAAGCAATAATAGTTAGGAAATTAGTTTAAGCACTTAGAATATTCTCAAGAAAAAAAGTGTGGTTTGGAACAATAATTCAGTTATGACATGGTTTTGTAAAGATATAGAGAGATATAGCTTTCTCAAGGTTATGTGGCCTCAGGGGATTTCCAACTCAATTGTCTTCTTAAGCATGAGATAACACCCCTTCCAGGGTTCACCGATATATGATATTTTTAGCTATGTTTTTAGTACTATTCTTTTCATTTGAAGACAAATAAGAATAGAGTCTGAGGAGTTTTCAATGGTTTGAGGAACATATTGTATTGTTTTCACTCTAGTCGTTGTTGTTCACTTTTATCCTAAATCATGCAACTCCATAGGTGTTTTGAGTGTTTTGTAGTGAGGAATCATGTAAATCAACAAATCAAAACATCACGTGAAGGATCAACAATATGATGTTTCAAGACCAATGGTTCTTATAAGGTTTTTTAAGACAATAATGAAGAAATTTCATTTCAAATTCTTAAGAGTTTCAAGAGAGAAGAACGATCGAAAACGCAAGAATTCACACAGAAGGTGCTGCCGCATGCGCACTTGCGCATCCCTTTTGTAACGTCCTGAAATTTAATTCCTTATTATTATTATTATTATTATTATTATTATTATTATTATTATTATTATTATTATTATTATTATTTGTCTATTTTTATACATGCGTGTGTTTTGTGGGAATTTGCTGCTATTGGTCTCCAAGAATGCATGGGATTTAGGTGCTTTTGGTGAGTTTGGAATAGTAGAGTCTTTTGGTGCTTACTGTAGTTTTGTTTAGTAAAATAGGATTTTGACTTTGGTCTCTTGATCCAATTTGTAGTTTTTTTTTTTTAATAGATGGAGCTGCATTTCTTTTGACTGAAGATTTTGATGAAAAAACTTAATTCCTCTATTTTAAAACATGTCACTTGAAAATTTATATTGACAAAATCAGTATTTTAAATTATCAATAAATTTATCTGAATACTTGATTTCAATTAACATACTCGTTTAATTGATTCTAATTTGAGAGTGTTGTTTCATTGTTTGGATTTTTTTATGATCTTTTCTTGCTGGCCATGAACTTCCTATTCTTGGAGGAACTTTTTCTTGCGGTTTGGATTTTGGCAAAAGTGGCTTTACCTTGCAGTTGCGATTGAGCGAAATTGATAAATTTAAGGTGGGGAAATATATTGTATTTTGTGTTGAGTAGGCATTGATTGTTTGTTTACTTACTTGCTAGTATATGTTTATATGAAAATTTAGTATTAAACTGTGGTTTTTTATTGTGAAATATGTTTGACTTATTTTGGTGTGTTGTTTAAGTACTAGGTTCACTGTGGACCTAGTCTATTGCGGTGATGTTTGATCACAAGGACATTACCTTTGTAGATGCCTAACATTATATTAGGTCATTTATAATAGGCTCTAAGTATAGCATGTAAGTTAGTATGAACTGTATGTCGTTTAGGACCTTGTCTGATATATGCATTTGTTTTTGGACTTTGATTCGGAAAGGTTGGATTTGTTAAAGGCCGGTACGAATTATCCTCTCGTGTTGAGCCGAGATGTTTTGTAATAAGGATTATTCCTTTCATTATTTAAAATTGATTTGTAACTGGGTGTTGGACAATACACATAAATAAGTCTTTTAATTAGAAATTAAGTTGTTAAATTGAATGATTAGATTATTGCTTATAGTAAAATCCAATTCTTTTGAGAAGTCGTAAAATGTGAAGGTGAGAAAAACAAAATAAATGGGTTGAATTGTGTTAGTTTTTTCTTCTTTATAAACTGAGTCCAGAGTTCAGAGTCTGAAACAATGTTCAGAATCTAAAGCAGCAGATAAAGTATATATATATATATATATATATATATATATAGAGAGAGAGAGAGAGAGAGAGAGAGAGAGAGAGAGAGATCAATTATACTGTGAAATTCTTGTACGCTAGCTTCCTTATGTTGTATGCAATGTTCCAACACCGAGACACATGTGGTATGTTGAGTTTAATGTTTCAACATCGAGTTAAGGATAAACATACAGAGCAAGGATAATATAAATCACATAAACGTAAATGGCACAGGTTATTTATTAACCCAGTTCGGTGACAACTAGACCTGAGATCTCATCTCACTTGCACTCAATCACACACCCTGTGATTACACAAATACAATCAATATAATGAAGACACCTTCAGACACAAACTAACTCCGTACTTCAATGCTTAGGAGTAGTTTACAATATTACAACTCAATAACACACAGTCCTAAACTTGCATCAAGGAGATATAAGAAAGACTCACAATTAACAGACTCAAAACCCTAAAAATACTTTTATTTTATCAATCGATGGTTTTGATCCAATACAACTCGACTGCAGGTCCTGCTCAATGCATCAAGATGTTACAAAGAGAGGTTCGCAAATAAATCACAAGGTGAAACCCTAAAAGACTCAATTCAATAATATTGTATTGGTGAATAAACTAGGGTCTGAGTTTTCATTATATAGCCAGTCAGCAGCATGGGCTTTTTTGTCATAGGCTAAAAAATCAGCAGACCAAATCAGATATTCAGTCTCCACAATATTCTATAGCATATATATTGTTTCCTTAAATGTTACAACAACAGACTTAAGAAACACGACAAAGTTAAACCGCCTCTGCGCGTAAGGATCAACGTGCGTCCAACAGGTTCAACTTGACAGCTGATTAGGTTATCACGTCCCAATGAACTCGTCATTTAGATAGTCTACTTAGAATAATTAAATCTAACTTGACTATTAAACACTACAAGAAAAACTGCAAATTGCGACACTTCATTTGCGACCCTTACCTTATCACTGCCTCAAAATGCACATTTGCAACGGTTGTTGCGACTGTTTGGAGCAACTGTCGCAGCTTTTCTTTGTTAAATGAATTAAAAGGCGCGTTGCAATTTCATTTACGCTCTCTACCCAAAATTTTCATTCCCCGCGTTCTTCACAAACTTCACCTGCGATAATCCCACACTCGTTCCTCTTCCTCACATGCCGCGTTCCTCTTCCTCGTTCCTGCGATAATCCTCAATCGTTCCTGCGATAATCCACAAACTTCACAAACTCATCCTCACTCGTTCCTCTTCCTCATTCCTCTTCCTGGTTCAGATTCAGATTCTTCACACTCGCTCTCACACTCCCAACCTAACCTACACACTCTTGATTCAGATTCTTCTCACTCCCAAACCCTAACCTGCGATAATTTCTGAATCTTCTCAACTCTCACAATCAGAGCTTCTCAAATCAACTCTCACAACCGGAGCTCAAACCCTAACCTGCGATAATCTCAGAATCAGTCCAATCGGTGAATCACCTTTGATTTTATTCCTCTGAAAGGTTAGTGAATAACCTTTGCTAAATTGATTTTATTGCTTCTAATTTGTGATTTAAAATTTTAGGGATTTTGATTTGGGTTTTTTGATTTATGTGGTCCTTCACCTTTGCTTTAAATTTGATTTGATGCCAAGTTTTTGATTCAGAAAACTGTGTTCATTGGTTTGAATAATTTTGTTTGTATAACTTCACTGGTTTGGTACATCGAAGAAACATAAGCGAGAGAAAGAGCGTATTTGAGTGAGTATAAGCTCTAATGATTGTATTATCGTTGTTCATCTTGTGGTTTATTTGTTGGTTGATCCATTTTCAAGTTTAGTTTAGAGTAAGCATGACTCATGGCCTTTGATGTAAAACTTTAGAAGAGCTGGATATTTTAGAAAAAGTAGTTTTTAGAGAAAAAGCTTACTTGAGACTCTTTTTTGATTAACCACAGTGTGCTGTAGATGCCCCTGTTGTCGATAGTCTAAGAAGTATGATTTTAGATGGTTGGGAATTAATGATATATGAGTTTTATTTCATTTGTATTTCTAGAAAGTCGAAATGACAATGTTCGACTTATCAATTTGACCATTTTAATTAGTTGCGATAAAACTTGTAGACAATATCGCATTTGAGAATCAAAACTAATAACAACACAGTCTGATGGCGCATTTCTGGTTATGTTTTTGGGACTGTGATCAGCTTTTGGATCTTCTTTTTTGTTTCCCTCTTCATCAACTTGGTCGTCTCACTCTTTGTCTTTGTTCTTTCTTCTGTCTTCCTCAACCTTATTCCTTTTACTCTTCTTATCTTCTTTCTGACTCTAAGTTTGATTCAGATTCTGCTTCTGATGATGCTTCTGGTTCTTCAACTTCTACTCTTCATCTTGAACATGATTATTATTATCATTCTCATTCTGATTGAAAGTTTTTCTTCTTCATCTTTTTTTAATGGGTTTTTTGTATTTCATTTAAAGTTTTAATTTTTACATTATCTGGATTGTTTTGATTTTGTAATTATGTTTGATGAGTTTGTTGTTGCTTAATGCTTATTGGGTCATTTTGAAATTGTAATTGATTAAATTTGAAACTTTGAGCATATAATATTTTTTGATGAACTTGGTTGTGACATTTTCAAACTGTAATTGTGCAATCTGATATGCTGAACTTGGTTAATTGTATAATCTTGTCTGATGAACTTTCTTACGGAACAATTATAGCCTATAGGTAGCTGAATCATTGTATTAGCAGGTGCTAGGTTTTGATCCATTTTGGTTTTTTAGAAGTTGAAATTGCAATTGGTCTACTTGGTTAGATGGGATGTACTGTAATGAATAATGAATGTATAGAATGGGATGGTGTTATTGGGTGAGTTCTATTTAGGTGTTGAAATGCCATTGTTCGATGTGCATGAACCTGTAAATCTTGTCTCTGGGTAGAACTTGTGCCTTTGAGATTTTATTAATTGAATGAAAGTATGAAACTTTTCTTTGTCTTTGCAAATAAAATATAAAAATTATAGCCTATAGGTAGAGATTGATAGAAACTTAGTTGTAAACAAAAATAATAGTTTAATTGATGCATAAGTTCTTTTTTAGAGTAAACCTGCTAGAATCAGAGTCTTTCTTAGTCTGCCTTGAACTATTGTACTATCCTTCCTCCTCATAATTAACTCTTCTAAATCGGGCTTATATTGGTTTTACGCTCAAATGTTTAAACTCTCTTAGGCGTAATTCTACCTTCTTCTTTGTGAACAGGTGCCATTCCAACTTTTTCTTTAATATTTTCATTGGTAATTGTTGGAAATTCCGCCTTAATTTCAATTCCCTATTAGCTGCCTATTTGTCTGTTGCTATCATTCCAACCTCAAAACAGCAGTTTTCACAGAGTGTCTGTAGATAACAAGGGTATCTCTGTAGGAAATAAACCTTGTTATCACAGATAGGTGTTGAACCTAATAAATCTGATTGGGAAAGACTTGATCATTGCCTTCTTGTTCATGTTATATATAATATATATCGTATGTACCTTTGTCTGGTGTGACCTATCCTCTATAAGATTTGAATTTCTAGTTTCTGAAGAATAGGCTTTGGTGGCATGCTGTGATCCGGAAAACTCTTTTAAGCTTTGATTTTGATATTATGATGTGGAAGATAGTCAAAATTATGAGTATAATCGTGGGATTGGACAATTCCGCTGAGTTTTAGCATACACTGATCCTGATCACAACTAAAAACATGATCCGTAGAAGTCCTGTTGAATTGTGCTACGTAGCCTTGAGTGTGGCATTGCTGGGAAGACTTCTTCAAGTCATAATACATGCCTCCTCTGACATTTCGATCCCTTCAATTTTTGTTTTTTTTTGAACGGCACATGTTAGTAGTTAGTTGTTAGATTAATATTTATTCCTTTGTCGGGTTTGAACCCAGGATCCCCATCTACTTAACCCTTAGCTCAAACCAGTAAAGCTACCCAACCCCTACACCACACCCTTAGCTCAAACCAGTCTGATGGCGCATTTCTAAGAAAGTATTAAGTTAGCCTATTTCTTTGTCTGTTCTCAATATTTTTGTAGAGAATTATGTATGGCTAAATCATATTTATGACTATTCTGCGTAGTAATTTTTTCCACCGTGATTTATGTGTATTCCAAACACATTCTAGGTTTGAAGGAATAAAGTAGAAATTAGAAATTAGAAGTACTACATGTAAAGTGATAGGTTCCAAACACATTCTTGTTATATGTTGTTACTAAAACTTGTTAGATGTAAAATGATAGGTTTGTCATTGACATTTAATTCATTACTAATATTAAGCTAGAAATTAGAAGTCACGATAGAGTTGCTCCATTTTTTCCATGAAGATATATTTGAATAAGACTTGACAGTCTGTGAGGGAGAGGATGCCAACTTGTGATCACAACAATTTACAAATTGCAAGCTCTCTTGCAATTATTTTCATTCGTTATTAGACTATTAGACTTTAATCAACAACAGTCACGGGAACACCTTTTGTTATTGTATATGTTGTCGAGCCACATAGTGCATAATTATATTTTTCAAACATGAAAACTAAAAACCACTAAAAAGGGAAATACAAAGTCTGTCAATAAACATTTAGAATAAGTTGTTATAGCAGCATTTTTTAGCTCTGTCATGTAGGTGTTTGTTGGGGGAGCTTTGCTGCGTTTTCACGTTTTACAGTATGCCATGGGGTTTGCATTCTATAGCAGTACCTTCTGTAACACCCCGTTCCCAAATATGACATAATAATATGCAACAATTATCAGAGTTCAACAAACAACGGGATATTACATCTACTTTTCAAAATTTCATTTAAATAGAATATAAAACTATTTAAAAACATCATGAAATTCCATCATATTAAATTTCTGCAGCGGAATATTTATTATAAAAATATCTCAAGTCATCTACATCAATCCTTGGCACAAAGGCCTGAACTTAACAATATCCTCCAATAATAAATTCAACAACATAGTTCAACAAATGATACATAAGGAATGAAGAATTAAATATGCAATATTCCCATCCCTCTACGCATCAGAGCCCTAGACACAGGAGCCATCAACCTACAAGCCTTCACTACCTGCACTTGCCCACAAGGCGGCAATTCCAGCAGAAGGGGTGAGTTCACAAATCAAAAGTAATATACAAATATATGAATCATCAAAATACATTGAAAACAACAACAATATTAGCAACTATCAGCAACAACATCATCAATATCATCTCAACTTTATAATTTAAATTCATCTTTGATTCATATCAACAACAACAACACTTGTGGCGACATCACACCAACAATAATCCCAAAAGGACAACTCATGTAACACCCCGTTTTCCCAACATAAAAATTTCTTTAAAAAGAATAGCATGCATCAGAGTAAGCACATAAACAGGGCATCACATATCATAAAAACATCTCATGTTAATGAATAAATAATCATTAAATCCTCATAAAATATTAATCTTTATCACAGCGGAAATTCATAAACAAAAGCATCTCAAAAGTCATCTTTGGCACGCAGGCCTTATCAACATCTAGATCAAAAATAGTCAGAATAGCATAATCATAACCGAAGTACATAATACGCAAGGAACAGAGAAATAAAAGAGATCCCCCATCCCGTTACGTATCAGAGCACCTAGACTCGACTGCAGAAATCCTCACACGTCTGCACCTAATCTTGGTTACCTGCACTTGCCCACGAGGCGGCAATTCCAGCAGAAGGGGTGAGATTCACAAATAATTATATTAAACATGTAATTAAATAATCACAATCAACAATCAACACAAATTCACATATCTCAGATAAACATCTAGCATTCAAGCATCAACATAAACTATACATCATTTAGCATCATCATAATCATCATCATATACATCTCATTAACATCATATTAAACATAGTAGACGACCCGACTCGACATCATCACTTGACTATGCAACCCTACGTCTTATATGCATGTGGTACCAATCCAGGGCATGAGCCCTCGTCGCTATGAGCATAAATATACTCCAAGGCATAAGCCTTCGTCGCTGGTGAGCAAAGCTCCAGGGCATAAGCCCTCGTCGCTGGTGAGTAAAAACTCCAGGGCATAAGCCCCCATCATAGAATGAGTATGCATGAGACTCAACACTTTTAACTTAAACAAGTTAACATCTTAAACGTCGCAAAACATCTTAAACATCAAGGACTGACACATGCAGCAACTATACATACATAGACAGCAACATGGCAGCAAGTACTTCATAAAGTATAACATTAATATGGCAAACATCGCATGTAATTCAAGCATTCATCACTTATTCAGTTCATATATCACACGTAAGCTTCGTAAATCATCATAAACAATCTCAAATCATCGTATATCATCATTACAGATTATAATAAACATTATTAAAAGTCCCAGAAACTACCCAAAGGTCATCTCTCAAGGTTTTATGCGAAACAGTTCGCAAACAGAACACAGTTCTGGGTTCTGACTTAACTCGCTATGGCGAGTGGGATAGCTCGCCTCGCGAGTACTAAGGTCCTGCTCGCTGTGGCGAGTTGGAATGCTCGCCTCGCGAGCTCTAGGGTATTGCTCGCTATGGCGAGCTGGGTTGCTCGCCTCGCGAGTAAACTAGGTCTACTCGCCACGGCGAGTTGCATGGCTCGCCTCAGGCGAGCGATGAACAGTCTGCTACGGCTTTCACGAAAATTCACCCAAAAAGTCCCAAATTCACCATCTAAATCATCTACACTCTCAGAAACAACATCATTAAGGTTAATCTACGTTCTGTACTCAATCTAAACATCAATTCTACAGCTTTATGGCCTATTTCATGATTATTCTCACTTTTTAACCTAGTTTCAATTCTCTCAAAACAGCCCTATGATTGTTAATTTTGATTAGATGAATTACAGCATAATATAATTAAGTGCTAGGCTCACCCTTACCTTAGAATTGCAGAAATCGCAGCCTCTTTCTCTTCTCCCTCTCACGCAGCCGTTTTCTCTTTTCCAAAACTCTGAAACGCGTTTTACTGACTTCTAACCTAGGTTTCCCTTTATATACTCCCAGCAAATCTTATCTTATTTACTCTTTCTCCCACATAACTCTCTAAAATCCAAAACTAACCCACAACTAAATATTTTATTTTATTTTCAAATCTTATTTTATTTAACAATAAAATAAGTCACCACGTCACATAAAATCATATTAAATCTTTACTTAACATCGCATAATATATTAATAAATATATAACAACTTCTCAAATAAATTAAATAACTAAATAATCAAAAATGGGCGTTACAACTCTCCCCAACTTAAAAGATTTTCGTCCTCGAAAATTACCTCAAGCAAACAACTCAGGGTACGACTCTAGCATCTTACTCTCTAACTCCCACGTCAGGCTTTCACCAGTCGCTCCCGACCAAACGACTCTCACGAGAGGTATCTCCTTGCCCCTCAACGTCTTCGTCTTTCTATCATCAATCCTCACTGGTAAGGTCTCAACCGTAAGGTTGTCCCTAACTTGCACATCATCACTCTGGATCACATGGGACGGATCCGGAACATATTTCCTTAGTTGCGACACATGGAACACATCGTGCAAATTCGATAAATGTGGTGGCAATCCAATACGATAGGCCACCGCCCCAATCCTCTCTGAAATCTGATACGGACCAATAAACTTCGGGGTTAACTTCTTTGACTTCAACGCACGACCAACACCGGTCATAGGAGTCACTCTCAGGAACACATGATCTCCCTCTTGGAACTCAAGGTCCTTTCTTCGCTTATCATGGTAACTCTTTTGTCGACTCTGCGACGCTTTCATCTTCTCTTGGATCATTCTCACTTTCTCAGTAGTCTGTTGAACAATCTCCGGTCCTAACATCACATTCTCGCCTGACTCAAACCAACACAACGGAGTTCTACATCTCCGACCATACAAAGCCTCAAAGGGTGCCATCCCAATACTCGAATGGTAACTGTTGTTGTACGTGAACTCTATCAATGGAAGATGACTATCCCAAGTCCCTCCCTGCTCAAGTACACACACTCTCAACAAATCTTCCAACGACTGAATCGTTCTTTCCGACTGACCATCTGTTTGCGGATGATAAGCCGAACTCAACCTCAACTGAGAACCTAACGCCTCTTGCAAACTCTTCCAAAATCTAGAAGTAAATCTCGGGTCTCTATCTGATACTATGCTCGAAGGAACACCATGCAACTTCACAATCTCCTTGACATAAATCTCTGCCAACTGAGCAACAGGAAAAGTAATATTGATCGGTAGAAAATGAGCCGACTTCGTCAATCTATCAACAATCACCCAAATAGCGTCATTCCCTTTAGGAGTATTCGGCAAGCTCGTCACAAAATCCATGGATATACTATCCCATTTCCACTCTGGCACATCTAAAGGCACCATCATTCCAGCAGGTTTCTGATGCTCAACCTTCGACTTCTAACAAACCAAACAAGAATAGACAAACTGAGCCACGTCACGTTTCAAACCAGACCACCAAAACAGCTTCTTTAAATCATGATACATCTTCGTAGCTCCCGGATGAATACTCAAGCTACTTCTATGACTCTCTTCAAGAATCATCTTCTTCATTTCCTCATTATCGGGTATGCAAATTCGACCTCGGAATCTTAACACTCCTTGATCATCCACTTTAAAGTCACTATCCTCCGTCTGGTTACTAGCAACCAACAAGTCCACAAACTTAACATCCTCTTTCTGCGCCTCTTTGATACTTTTCAAGAACTCATTATCAATCTTTAGCATTCCTAGCTTTACACTCTGAGGCGTTCTTTCACAAACCAAACTCAAATCTCTGAACTGTTCCAACAACTCGAATTCCTTCACCATCATGGCAGACATATGCAAAGTCTTCCTGCTCAAAGCATCCGCAACCACATTAGCTTTGCCCGGATGATAATTCAAACCAAAGTCATAATCCTTTAACAATTCAAGCCACCTTCGCTGCCTCATATTCAATTCCTTCTGGTCAAATAAGTACTTCAAACTCTTGTGATCACTAAACACCTCAAACCTCGAACCATACAAGTAATGTCTCCATATTTTCAATACAAAGACCACAGCTGCCAATTCCAAGTCATGCGTCGGATAATTCTTGTCATGAATTCTCAATTGCCTTGAAGCATAAGCTACCACTTTACCATCTTGCATAAGTACTCCACCTAAACCCAACTTGGACGCATCACAATATACCACAAAAGGTTCATCGGGCTTCGGCAAAATCAAAACTGGAGCCGTCGTCAAACGTTTCTTCAACTCATTAAAACTGTTCTCACAATGCACGTCCCACACAAAAGATTTACCTTTACACGTCAACTGCGTTAATGGAAGTGCCAACTTAGAAAATCCTTCTATAAATCTTCGGTAATAACCAGCTAGACCCAAGAAGCTTCTAATCTCAGTAACCGACTTAGGAGTCTCCCATTGCGATACCGCTTCAACTTTAGACGGATCAACCGCAATGCCATCGCCAGAAATAACATGACCAAGAAAACTTACTTCCTTCAACCAGAACTCACACTTAGACAACTTAGCAAAAAGCTTCTTCTCTTTCAACACTTGCAAGACGATCTTCAAATGCTCAGCATGCTCTTCTTCAGTCTTAGAATAAACCAGAATGTCATCAATGAACACCACAACAAAACGATCCAAGTAAGCATGGAAGATTCTATTCATATACTCCATAAATACGCCAGGTGCGTTAGTAACACCGAAAGGCATCACTGTATACTCATAATGTCCATAACGCGTCCTAAATGCCGTCTTCTGCATATCCTCATCTTTCACTTTAATCTGATGGTAACCCGATCTCAAATCTATCTTGCTGAATACACAAGCACCCACCAACTGATCCATCAAGTCGTCAATTCTCGGGAGTGGATACCTATTCTTTATCGTTACTTTATTCAACTGACGATAGTCGATGCACAACCTCATACTTCCATCTTTCTTCTTGACTAACAACACTGGAGCTCCCCACGGTGAAACACTTGGTCTCACGAACTTCTTATCAAGCAATTCCTCTAACTGTTTCTTCAGCTCAGCCAACTCAGAAGCTGACATACGATAAGGCGTCATAGACACAGGCTTCGTTCCAGGAACAAGATCAATCGAAAATTCAACTTCTCTTTCTGGAGGCACATCAGGAATCTCATCTGGGAAAACTTCAGGAAAATCACATACAACTTGTAGCTTGTCAATCACTGCCTGATTCTCAATAGATAAAGACGCCATCAAAGAAAACATCATAATTCCATCGCGTTCCAACTGCTTCAACTGTTTAGTAGATAGGAACTCTGCGCCACTCTCTTCCTCGGGAGAAGAAAAATGCACCGTCTTGCTAAAACAATTAATCAGAACGTGGTTGTACTCTAACCAATTCATTCCCAAGATTACATCCATCCCAACCAACGGTAGACACACTAAATCAATCTCAAAATCACGACCAAACATAGACACAGGACGTCTTAAACACACAAGGGAAGTAGTCACCGAACCCTTAGCTGGAGTTTCGACAACCATCTCCCCATTCATATCAGATACAACAAGATTCAACTTAGCAGCACAATCAAGAGCAACAAAACAATGTGTGGCACCAGTATCGATAATAGCAACTAAAGGTATATTATCAAAATAACAAGTACCTCTGATCAAGCGATCCTCGCTCTCCGTCTGCGTACCCGACAAGGCAAAAACTCTCCCAGAAGTCTGAGCCTTCTTAGGCTTCGTGCATTGCGAACCAATGTGACCCTCATCGCCGCAGTTAAAACATACAACATCACCATGTTTGCAATCAGCAGTAGTGTGACCCTTCTTGCCACAACGAAAACATCTCTTCACCTCTCCAGGACAAGCATTACTCTTATGGCCCTTCACGCCACAAGTGTAGCAAACTACCTCAGCAGGAGCATCTTTCTTAACAGGTCTCCTCTCATCATTAACTCGCTGTTTGCCCTTATCTGCAGGGGCACTGTAGGGCTTAGGACGACTTTGCTGCCCCTTACCTTTCCTCTCATTAACCACCTTATAATGAGCCTTCGTGTCCTCCTCGTAAATCCTACAGCTGCTCACTAACTCAGAAAAGTTTCTGATCTTCTGATACCCTATAGCCCTCTTGATATCAGCTCTCAGTCCGTTCTCGAACTTAATACACTTAGAAAATTCGGCGGTCTCAGCAGAGTAGTGTGGATAAAACTTGGCCAGCTCCACAAATTTTGCAGCATACTCAGTTACAGACATGTTCCCTTGCTTTAGCTCCAGGAACTCAATCTCCTTCTTGCCCCGCACATCCTCAGGAAAATATCTGTTAAGAAATTCTCTCTTAAATACTGCCCAGGTCACCTCAGCACCGTCCTGCTCCAGGGTGGGTAGAAGACTAATCCACCAATCGTCTGCCTCCTCAGCCAGCATGTGCGTACCGAAACGCACCTTCTGCACCTCCGTGCACTGCATAACTCTGAATACTCTCTCAATCTCCTTGAGCCAAGTCTGGGCTCCATCAGGATCATATCTCCCCTTGAAGGTAGGAGGATGGTTTCTCAAGAAGGTCTCCAGCATACGGACCTCCGCACCAGCACCAGCATTTGGCTGCTGTCCCACAGCTTGAGCAACAACTTCCAAGGCAGCAGCAATCGCAGCATCATTCCTTCCAGCCATCTTAATCCTTAACAAAACAAACATAAGTTAGAATAATACGATAATACTATTCTAACTCTAAGACAACGTCACTCGACTCTCTACTTGGCTGGACGGACCGACCTGCTCTGATACCAATTGTAACACCCCGTTTTCCCAACATAAAAATTTCTTTAAAAAGAATAGCATGCATCAGAGTAAGCACATAAACAGGGCATCACATATCATAAAAACATCTCATGTTAATGAATAAATAATCATTAAATCCTCATAAAATATTAATCTTTATCACAGCGGAAATTCATAAACAAAAGCATCTCAAAAGTCATCTTTGGCACGCAGGCCTTATCAACATCTAGATCAAAAATAGTCAGAATAGCATAATCATAACCGAAGTACATAATACGCAAGGAACAGAGAAATAAAAGAGATCCCCCATCCCGTTACGTATCAGAGCACCTAGACTCGACTGCAGAAATCCTCACACGTCTGCACCTAATCTTGGTTACCTGCACTTGCCCACGAGGCGGCAATTCCAGCAGAAGGGGTGAGATTCACAAATAATTATATTAAACATGTAATTAAATAATCACAATCAACAATCAACACAAATTCACATATCTCAGATAAACATCTAGCATTCAAGCATCAACATAAACTATACATCATTTAGCATCATCATAATCATCATCATATACATCTCATTAACATCATATTAAACATAGTAGACGACCCGACTCGACATCATCACTTGACTATGCAACCCTACGTCTTATATGCATGTGGTACCAATCCAGGGCATGAGCCCTCGTCGCTATGAGCATAAATATACTCCAAGGCATAAGCCTTCGTCGCTGGTGAGCAAAGCTCCAGGGCATAAGCCCTCGTCGCTGGTGAGTAAAAACTCCAGGGCATAAGCCCCCATCATAGAATGAGTATGCATGAGACTCAACACTTTTAACTTAAACAAGTTAACATCTTAAACGTCGCAAAACATCTTAAACATCAAGGACTGACACATGCAGCAACTATACATACATAGACAGCAACATGGCAGCAAGTACTTCATAAAGTATAACATTAATATGGCAAACATCGCATGTAATTCAAGCATTCATCACTTATTCAGTTCATATATCACACGTAAGCTTCGTAAATCATCATAAACAATCTCAAATCATCGTATATCATCATTACAGATTATAATAAACATTATTAAAAGTCCCAGAAACTACCCAAAGGTCATCTCTCAAGGTTTTATGCGAAACAGTTCGCAAACAGAACACAGTTCTGGGTTCTGACTTAACTCGCTATGGCGAGTGGGATAGCTCGCCTCGCGAGTACTAAGGTCCTGCTCGCTGTGGCGAGTTGGAATGCTCGCCTCGCGAGCTCTAGGGTATTGCTCGCTATGGCGAGCTGGGTTGCTCGCCTCGCGAGTAAACTAGGTCTACTCGCCACGGCGAGTTGCATGGCTCGCCTCAGGCGAGCGATGAACAGTCTGCTACGGCTTTCATGAAAATTCACCCAAAAAGTCCCAAATTCACCATCTAAATCATCTACACTCTCAGAAACAACATCATTAAGGTTAATCTACGTTCTGTACTCAATCTAAACATCAATTCTACAGCTTTATGGCCTATTTCATGATTATTCTCACTTTTTAACCTAGTTTCAATTCTCTCAAAACAGCCCTATGATTGTTAATTTTGATTAGATGAATTACAGCATAATATAATTAAGTGCTAGGCTCACCCTTACCTTAGAATTGCAGAAATCGCAGCCTCTTTCTCTTCTCCCTCTCACGCAGCCGTTTTCTCTTTTCCAAAACTCTGAAACGCGTTTTACTGACTTCTAACCTAGGTTTCCCTTTATATACTCCCAGCAAATCTTATCTTATTTACTCTTTCTCCCACATAACTCTCTAAAATCCAAAACTAACCCACAACTAAATATTTTATTTTATTTTCAAATCTTATTTTATTTAACAATAAAATAAGTCACCACGTCACATAAAATCATATTAAATCTTTACTTAACATCGCATAATATATTAATAAATATATAACAACTTCTCAAATAAATTAAATAACTAAATAATCAAAAATGGGCGTTACAACTCACACCTACAACTAATGCAGACTCCATAAAACATCTAATGCATTATGCATGTGGTACCAACTACGCGCGTTGAATGCTAAGCATTCCAGGGCAATAAGCCCCCAACAGTTTGGATGGTTAAAGCATCCCAGGGCAATAAGCCCCCAACAGTTTGGATGGTTAAAGCATCCCAGGGCAATAAGCCCCCAACAGGTGAACGATAAAGCGTTCCAGGGCAATAAGCCCCCAACAGTGAATGATAAACATTCCAGGGCAATAAGCCCCCAACAAATGCAAATGAGTATGAAATGACTCTATGGTGTATATCTGCATACAACCCAACATCTTAATGGAGCATATCAGCATGCAACCAACAACAACAACTTAGGATACCCTCCCCAACTGGACAAGACTACTCAACATCAACAAGGCAACTCAAGTTTAGCAAAAATACATTTATTTGCACATAGCATACATAAACCCATCATAATCAGCTTCATAATATAGTTTTTATCATCTAAACAATTCTTAAAAATTCCAATAAACATCTTAGAAAGCTTAGGTTTGCATTTGGAACACTTTGAAAAAATCACACAAAATGGTCGTTCAGGACCAATCTCGCTTAAGCGAGCAGAATCTCGCTTGAGCGAGTCAAATGACGAAGGTCAGGTTGTTCCTCGCTTGAGGCTCGCTTGGCGTTCGCTTGAGCGACGCTCACTTTACTACAGGTTTGGCAGACTTCGCTTGAGCAACGGGCATTTCGCTCGAGCGAAACAAATGACGAAAGTTTGGTTTGGTTCGCTTGCTGTTCGCTTAGAGCTCGCTTGAGCGAACTGACGCGAAACGATTCTGGACAGGGAAAAGTGCCGCTCGCTTGAGCGAACAGCTATCTCGCTTGAGCGAGAATTCATCTGGACAGAATTCTAACCTACGATTCTAACTCCATTTTCATCCAAAAATCCCATTTTTAATCCCCCAATCACCCAAAATGGTTTAGAAACAATGTTTATGGGTCAAGGGCACAACAAAACAGCAGAACATATCATAACAACATCATTGCAACACAATTCATCAAGAAATGAGCAATTTAACATATTCATAGACCTAGTTTCAAAACTACCAATTTTCAATCCAAATTCATGAAATCATATACATATATATTGACAATTGAAGAGTAAACCCACCCTTACCTTAATTTAGCAAAATCTACAGCAATATGATCAGTTCTCTCTTCCTAGCTCTTCCTCTTGGTTCTTCTCTTTTCTCCCAAAACTCTTGTCTGTTCTTTTTACTGGTACGTACAAAATATTCTTTCCTTACTGACTTTCCTATTTCCTTACAAAGTGTAACTCCTTTTCTTTCTTTACTCCCTCACTTAATTTTCTTTTAATTCCTCATTAACCCTCCTTAAATCTAATAATTCTAAATAACTATTATTTCTACTATTTCACTTAAATAATAAAAATCACACAAATAATTATATGATAAATAACAGCACATCAAATTATTCACATAAATCACATAAATTATATAAAATACATAAAACATATTAAATCAACCAAAAATAGTAAAATATCAACTAGGGCGTTACACCTTCTGTTGTGTTTTACTGTTGGGAGTGCCCTGTGTTGAAGTTGTGACAAAATCCAGAAAAGTAACTTTGGAATCAATTTTCTAGGGAGATTCTGTGCGTGCGAAATAAAATTACTTTATTTTTACTCCCATGCTTTCACTTTATTCTACACCTATGAAGCACATATACTCCTTATATTAGGCGTGTCTGGTGTCCAAGTGTTGGATACATATCGTGTCCGACACCGACACGGCTCATATGACTACATTGAATTGTAAAATGTAACATAATGTTAAAGATCATGACCATTTTACGCAACCATAATGTCATATAAGAAAGTATTAAGTTGAGCTTACTTTCTATACGAAAATTCAGATTCTGATCTTCAACTTATGAAGGCTTCTATACATTCTGCTGTGAGAAATGCTTGAATCATTTCATGTTGAAAGTGTGTCCAATGTCTGACATTAACGCATGGTGTTACATTCAATCAATTTCATTTTAAAATTTTTGTTAATGGTGTCTATAACTTGTGTTTACGAGTCAGTGCATTCATGTTTCATGTCAATGTGGTACTTCTGACTTACGTGTGAGTGTTCTGTTTGGTGCCCTATGTGTGCTTCATGCGTTTTACTAATCACTGTCTTATTTATTTTTCTTCTTCTTTTCAGCCAACAAATTTAGAAACAACAAGAGATGGTAGACATTATTCATCTGAGTCTAGCTACCGCCTTCAGGATCATTGAAGCATCATCACAAGGGAATATTTAGATATTTTAAGGACTTCTCATTTTGGTACAGTTGTTTTAAATATACTGTCACTAGTGTTTCGGTTTTTTGAATGTTGAAACTACGTACTTTACCGAATGTTCAACCACTAGTGTTTCGGTTTTTTGAATGTTTAAACTAGGTACATTATCTTTTGTTTTAGTTAAGTTGATGTATATATGGATCAAACTACTTACTCTTGAGTTATGTATATTTTTCCATTCTAAGTCTTTAGTAATATATTATTTTGAGATTGTCTTCAAATTCTAGAGAAAAAAATTTAAATCAGGCCATATTATTTTCAAAACTAAATAAATATTTTTGACTATTTTCAAAAAAAAAAAAAAAAACATTTGCGACTGTTCAAACAGTCGCAAAATAATAAATTCAAAATTTTAAATTAGACATTTGCAACAGTTAGGAACTGTCGCAAGTTCCTTTTAAACCATGTGAAAACTCATAATTTGCGACAGTTGGGAACTGTCGCAGTACACTTTGCGGCAGTTGGAGTGACTGTTCTATGAAGGGTCGCAAATGACTGTTGCGAGCCCAACATTAACGGCTGTTGGTAAACCGTCGCAAATGTACATTTGCGACCCTTCTAACTGTCGCAATCACCAATTTTAAAAGTCGTAAAATGCGTTTTTTCTTGTAGTAATTCCAACAAATAAATAGAAGGGATTCAAAGAATTCTAATAGCCGCTAACATTCTGCAATCAAAACAGGTAAACTTTGCTCGGTTGGAAACATATTAAATTTGCAAAACAAATTAACCTTGTCGCTTTTATTTTATTTTGTTCCCAAATAAATAACGCGAATTGTTTTGTTGAAACGACAATCCATGTGGATACGATACTCTACTTATCACCTTATTACTTGGTAAACAATTTGGTATACTTGTCTAATCCGACCATCAATAGGATTCTAATTGCTAGGTATGGCGAGAAGGAGGGGTGATTTGTGTGAATGGAGGATTGGGATCTGTTTGGTGGCAAAACATTATAAGGATGAGGGAGAAAGTTTGTAACGCCCTAGTCGCTATTTTGTTATTTTTAGTTGTTGGGCATGTTTTATTTGAATTTATAAATGATTATGTGAATATGTGGTGTGTTTATTTGTTTATAATAATTTATGTGAAATAATTGAGTTATATGATTTATTGATGTATTATCTAAATGCATGTTATTTGTTATTTAATTAATTAGTAGTGGGATATAATATTTGCTTTGTTTTAAGAAAATAGAAGGAATATTATTATTTTGGAGAATTATGAAAATAGGAAGAATAATGTTTATTTAGAAAAAGGGATTTATTTGGAGTTAATAGAATTAAGGAGAGTTAATGAGAAATTAAAATGAAAGTTATTGGGGGAGTTAAGAGAAAGAAAGGAGTTATGTTTTGTTAAGGAAAGAATAGGAAGAAGTCAGTAAGCATTGTACGTATCAGAGAAAACAAGAAACAGACTTTTTGGGAGAAAGAGAGAAGAACCAAGAGCAAAGGGGGATTAGCCAAGAGGAGAGATTTTTGTAGCAATTGTTCATCTAATCAGGTAAGGGTGGGCTAACAATTCATTGGTTAATATATACATGTATGTTTTCATGATTTTGGATTGAAAATGGTGATTTGTTGGTTTAGGTTTAATATTTATGAAAAATGCCATTGTTGATGAATTATGTTGTGATTGATGATGTTTCTATGAGATGTTTTGTTGTTTTGATGAGTAGTGAACCCATAAACATTGTTCTATTTCATTTTGGGTGATTGGGGGATCAAAATTGGGTTTTTGGATGATTTAGGGCTTAGAAAATCGTAGTTTGAAAACTGCCCAGATGAAGCTTCGCTTAAGCGAGATATTTTTCGCTTAAGCGAGATTCCCAGAATGCTGTCCAGATGAAATTTCGCTTAAGCGAGATGCAAGCGAACCCCGAGCGAGATTCCCCCAGACTTTCGTCATTTAAGTCGCTTGAAGCGAGATTAACTTCGCTTAAGCGAGATTGGTCCTGTGCGACCATTTTGTGCAATTTTTCAAAGTGCTCCTAACCCAAACCTAAGCTTCCTAACTTGTTTGTTAGATTTATTAATAATTGTTTGGATGATGAAACTTATATATGAAGATGAATATGATGGAATTATGTATGTTTACATGAAATAAAATATACTTTGCTAAGTTTGAAGTTGTTCTTGATGTTGTTTGGTGGTTGTGTCGAGTTGGGGAGGGTGTCTTAGATGTTAGACACAGTTGTTGATGTCCTAGTTGTTGTTGTTGTTGGTTGCATGCTGATATGCACCATTAGTTGTCGTAGGGTTGTATGCAGATATACATCATTGAGTCTTCATAACTCATTTGCATTGTTGGGGGCTTATGCCCTGGAATGTTTATACATTCAATTGGTGAGGGCTCATGCCCTGGAATGCTAGTCATTCATCTAGTGAGGGCTTATGCCCTGGGATGCTTTAACCATCCAAAATTGGTGGGGGCTTATGCCCCGGAATGGTTAGCATTCAACGCGCGTAGTTGGTACCACATTTGCATAATGCATTAGTAGTTGATGGAGTCTTGCATTAGTTGTTGTAGGTGTGAGTTGTTTTGTAGAGATGTTGTTGGTGAGGTGTCGCCACAAGTGATGTTGTCGTTGATGTTGTTAACCGAAGATGAATCTAAACAATATTGATGATGTTGTTGCTAATATTGATGATGTTGTTGCTTATATTGATGATGTTGTTGCTTATATTAATGATGTTGTTGCTAATATTGATGATGTTGTTGCTAATATTGATGATGTTGCTGCCTATGCTGATGATGGTTGTTATTATTTGTTGTTGTTTTTCAATGCAATTTGATGATTCATATATTTATATATTACTTTGATTTGTGAACTCACCCCTTCTGCTGGAATTGCCGCCTCGTGGGCAAGTGCAGGTAGCGAAGGATAGATAGGAGTTGGCTCTTGTGTCGTAGGCTCTGATATGTAACGGGATGGGATTTGATGTTTATGATTTCATTCTTTTATGTATCGGTTTTTGAGAACATGTTGCTTAGACTTTTATTGATGTTGAAGATTTAAACCATCGTTGAATAATATTTTTATTATGTTGAGGCCTTGTGCCTAGGATGTTAATTTTAGTTGATTGATTATCAAATAAATATTCCGCTGCAGATTTTTATAAAATGATGTGTTGAATTAAATAGTTTTTATATTCTATTTAAATAATTTTGAAAAGTAGACGTAATACTCCGTTGTATGTTGAACTCTGATGTTTTATATAATATTACGTTGTTTTGGGAAACGGGGTGTTACAAAGTTGGGGTGGGAAATTGGGAGGTGGTGCTTCTACATTGTTTTGGATGACCTGTGGGTGGGAGACACTTGGCTTTCTCAAAGGTATAGTATACTATATGACCTAGTAGATAATAAGATGGTGTCCGTAGTTCATATGCATATGATGGATCGGGGTGAGGGTGGCAAGGCTTAAAAATGGCGTAAGCGTTTGTTTGTGTGGGAGGAAGAACAGTTATGGGAGATTAATTTATTCGAAACGTCTATTGTTTTGCAAGATACCAAGGAGGATCGACGGGTTTGCGCTATTAAGTTCATCCAAAAAATATTCTGTGAAAAGTGTGTATGACTACTTGATTTCTATGGCAGTTTTAACGCCCTATTTCTATTAAAGCGATAAATCACGCAATTATAATAAATAATTAAGAAATAGACGTCACATCTTCAATTAATTCACCAACTAGACATGCATAGAATATCTCAATATAAAAAGTCACAGCGGAATATCACATACACTTCCAAATAGCCATGTCATCAACTCATAAAATACAACCAAATCATAAATAATATCCTAACATAAGGTATATCTCAACAGCAGATGAAATCCAAGACATAAAACAAATGTCGTCCTAGATTAGAGCCTCTCTAAGACACGACAAAGCAAAATAAACCCAGGAAGCTCCCGCTATCCTCAAGCGACTCACCAAGCAATGCAAATCAATTAATCCTGCACGCTGTAACACCCCGTTTTCCCAACTTAAAAATTTCTTTAAAAAGAATAGCATGCATCAGAGTAAGCACATAAACAGGGCATCACATTTCTAAAACATCTCATGTTAATGAATAAATAATCATTAAATTTTCATAAAATCTCGCAGCGGAATAATCATATAAAATAAACATCTCAAGGTCTTTGGCACGCAGGCCTCATCAACATCTTATTATCAAAGTCTTCAAGTTAAACATAAGCATGTAAAATAACATAATCCAATCAAAAGCATAATACGCAAGGAACAGAGAAAATATAAGCAAAGTTTCCCCCATCCCGTTACGTATCAGAGCACCTAGACTCGACTGCAGAAATCCTTGTAACACCCCATTTTCCCAACATAAAAATTTCTTTAAAAAGAATAGCATGCATCAGAGTAAGCACATAAACAGGGCATCACATATCTTAAAACATCTCATGTTAATGATTAAATAAACATTAAATCTTCGTAAAATCTCGCAGCGGAATAATCATATAAAATAAACATCTCAAAGGTCTTTGGCACGCAGGCCTCACCAACATCTTATTATCAAAGTCTTCAAGTCAAACATAAGCATGTAAAATAACATAATCTAATCAAAAGCATAATACGCAAGGAACAGAGAAAATATAAGCAAAGTTTCCCCATCCCGTTACGTATCAGAGCACCTAGACTCGACTGCAGAAATCCTCACACGTCTGCACCTAATCTTGGTTACCTGCACTTGCCCACGAGGCGGCAATTCCAGCAGAAGGGGTGAGATTCACAAATAATTATATTAAACATGTAATCAAATAATCACAATTCAAACAACCAACATAATTCAACTCATCACAGATAAACAT